>OU611758.1:1612841-2137841 GCA_914767535.2 Dunaliella primolecta | reverse complement strand
TATTGAAATTCAGTGCATTTTCAGTACGTTTATGCCGAGTCCTACATGATCCGGCCTTGCGTACTTCAGTGCATCTTCAATACATCTTAAACTCGGGTCCTACATGGATCGGCCCTGAGCCGGGTGCTTTAGAAGCTATTGCGCGTTTTGTGCGGAAACAATGAGCTCGTCACCACTCCAGCAGCAGTTGTGTGCATGATATGTGCACACGCTGCTCACAATGTGCATGATATGTGCACATGCTGCTCACAATGTGGACCTTCGCTTCCCGAGCAGCAGCACCTACTTATGCTGTGCATGCCTGGAAAACTCTTCCATCACATCTCTGTGCTCATTTCTTGCACACAGTGCACGCAATGCAGGCCTCTGCGTTGGTACTATGCCAGAGCACCAGCTACAGCCTTGCGTGCCTGAAAAAGGCACTCTCAGCTGCAATTCCTGCGCCTAATGCTGGCACAATGCGCACAATGCAGACCAGCATCAATGCTGAACATCAATGCTGGCACACTTCACACAATGCAGACTCGCATCAATGCTGAACATCAATGCTGGCACACTGCACACGATGCAGGCTCGCATCAATGCAGAGCAAGAGCGCCTTTCCCAGCTGCATTTGCTTGAAAGAGGTTTAACCCAGTTGCAGCTCCTGTACCTCATGCTGTGGCACACTGCACACGACGCAGGCTCTCGTCAACGCAGAGCATGAGCGCCTGTCTCAGCTGCGCTTGCTTGAATGAGGTTTAACCCAGTTGCAGCTCCTGCGCCTCATGCTGTGGCACACTGCACACAACGCAGGCTCGCATCAATGCAGAGCAAGAGCGCCTATCTCAGCTGCGTGTGCCTGAGGGCTCCCCTGTTGCCTTGCAAGCCGAGGCCCTGGGCAACCAAAAGGTGGCCCGATCAGTCACCTTGGAGGAGCTGCTGCGCCGACCCCACATCCACTACAGGTACATGGGTGTGCCCTGGCGCCTTGTATCTTAATAATTCTGTGACAGGCCATGTCAAAACAAGGCTTCCGACTCACAAGCATCTAGAATGGAAGAAAAGAAATTAAGGAAGGAAGAAGTAAGTGCCAGGATAGTTTTGACTCCTGCGTACCAGTGGCAGCGAATTACATCATGCAAAATGCCTTGAAAAAAGGATGCTGCTGTCGGGATCTGTTTAACCGTGCATCTAGGCATCTCACCAAGTGATTTGGTGCGCCATGAGATCAAGCAGCATGTCAGCAGGGACAAGATAGTGTGTCACAGTTGTGATGTGCCATGCATATAGTGCATCCTATCCTATCCTATCCTTGTAGTGCATCCTATCCTGTCCTATCCTTATAGTGCATAGCAGCCAATCCACCCAATCAATGAGAAGCTCGTTTCTTAGCAACTCTCTTTTAGCTTAAGTTTGGCAGCAGGATGGCTTCTTGGTGAGGCAGCAGCTTGCTAGGGAGCTCTGCGGCCAATTTTGGACTGCATTCTTGTGCTCTTTTTTTAGAGTGCTCTTGGTCCCAAGTGCTTTCGTGCAGAGAGTTGCCCTGAAAAAGGGAAAAAAAGCAGTGCTGGACCATCGATTGAAAAAGCAGAGCCTAATGTATCCTGAGCAATTTGGGAAAATAAGAGCAAAAGCGACTTTGGAAAACTTGAAAAGCAGCAAGAAAGAGCAGCAAGCAGGGGTGTCATTCCGTGTGGTGCGTTGGCAAACCTGTGGAAAAAACAATGGTCACCTTAGTGAGCAGAAAAAAAGAGGCATGAGGCATTTTTGTGCACCATAACACTGCTCAATTAATGCAAGGCGTAGTTTGATGCCAATGCTACCTTACCACCTCCACCATCAAGGTCCATAATCATCACTTTGCGTTCGTTCTGTCTTCTGGCCACTTCATGATGCCTCCCGTGTTTGCAACCTTCTGTTTGATTAAGATATGGTGATAATGAGGCCACTGTGTTTGTTCTGTCTCCCGGCCACTTCATGATGCCTCCTGTTTTAGCGTGCTTTTGCTTAGCTAAGATAGTGCGATTTCACCTTGTAATGGAAGGTGTCGTAAATTTTAGTAAGAAAATATGGCAAAAAGCCGCCCCTGCTGGTGTAAGGAATAAATTGGCTTGCTTGGTCTGTCTACCAGTCTGTCTGCAGTCAGGACCGCCAAGGTTCTTGCACGATGATCGCACTGCAAAGGTGTTCACAAAAGCAGTGTGCTGCTCTGCTCAAGTTGAACGAGAGCCAGGTATGCTTCTTGACTTTGCCTGTTTATCAGCCTCCTGTAACAATAAAGCAAGGTGCTGGCTGAAGTCACCTGAACATCAGGATCTCAGCAATCTGGTTCCACAAACTTGTATGCGCATGAGTGCCTGTGCGCTACTTGCTGCTGGTGATGAAACACCTCATTTCAGGATGACAAGCACACCCTCTTTTTTAAAATGCACAGCTGACTATGAAGAATTGATGCTGCAATTGCAGGGTGCTGGACGACAATGGCCTGGGTGCCACAGATATGTCTTTCTTGGAGAAGGAGGCAGTGGAGATTCAAATTAAGTATGCTGGCTTCATCGCACGGCAGCAGAGACAGGTATGCACTTTCCTGTAACACTTCAATGAGCTCGTGTAGGAGAAAGGATACAGAGATGTAAACGTCTTCTATTTTTGGTTGTAGTGTCTGATTGTGATATGTGTTCTTTGTCTGGTTGTGATGAAGGCTATGAAGGGGATGTAAGTTTGATCTGTGTCTGGTTGTGTCGGCACAAACAAGCCTGGAAAATGTTGAAATGCTTGTGCCATACATACAACTGTTGATCACTCTTGCTTGCCAATTTCCTTCTCCCTAGACAGACTAATGGTCCTTGCGCAAGAGCACCAAATCAGAGCGTGCAGGCACAGGGTGCCTCTCCACTTGTATCTCTTCAGGAGATCTGTTGTCTGGAACTTGGCAACGCAGTTTGCTCTGAGCTACTTCAGCAGATGCGCATTGAGTGAGACCATCCTGCGTGTGATGCACAATGTCCCATGTCGCACGAAACCATTGCAAATGGTTCTGTGTTCAGTTGATGGTGAGCTCAATAAGGAAAGAAGAGTAGTGAGGGCACACAACGCATGCAAGCTTATACTGACAAAGGCCGACCCACCCAGCTCCTTGGCTACCTCAATCGCCACACAGTTGGAGCAAGTGGCCAGCAAGTCCTCGCGCAAGCTCCCTGAGGATCTAGACTACATGTCCATTGGCACGCTGAGCATGGAAGCCAGGGAGAAGCTTGCCAAGGTAATTGCCAGCAGCCTGATGCTGAACCTGACCCTAGTTTCCTAGGGGTTAGGGTCTAGGGTTTAGGTGAGCGATGTAGTTGCCAGCGACCTGATGGTGAGCCCGACCCCTAGAACCATCAGCTCAAGCTCAATGTGGTGCACATGGGTGATGGCACGCTGGTTATCTTCTTTACACTGATCCTATACCTCCGCTGCTCCTTTAAGTCAGACTTGCAAGTATACATTTTTGCATGAGCGCTAAAAGTTAACTCACAAGAATGGCTTTGTGAGGCCGGCCTATTCTCCTCTGAAGTCGCTTGCTGTCCTGCACGTACCACTTGTAGTATGCCCTCTTTTGTTCACCCTGCAGGTCCAGCCGCGGAATATTGGTCAGGCCTCACACATTGGAGGAGTGAATCCTGCCGACATCTCTGCCCTGTTGGTGTACTTGGAAGTGCAGCGTCGCAGGGGTGAGGCTGCCTCTCAGCCCTCAAAGCAGGCCACCCCAGCAGCAACAGCCTCAGCAGCACAATGATCCATTTGCTAAGGTGAATAAGATCATAATGAATTAGGGTTTGGTGCATGGATGGAGCTCTGCAGGTTTTTGATGCTGTGCTGAAGATGCACAAATTATGTTGAAACACAACCTACTTGGTCTTCTTACCTGGCTTATTTTTTCAATGTTTTGGTCCTGTTGTTCTCAACTAACTATATTTTGCTTGCTACAGTGATGGCGTATTTCAAAATGCGCAATCGCTGTTGAGTCACTCGAGAATTGTCGACTGTTTCCGGCACAGCAAGCTAAGCTTTCAGACTTCATAAGCTATGTGGAATGTAGTTTTTTTGTACAAGACTTGGCCATTGCGTTGCTGGTTGCTATCTCAGAGAAGAGCATTGGACGTGGGAGTGTTATTTGTCAAGAAGTGCTCTTACACCTCCATCATTCCAAAATTGCCTTATCGAGTTGGGCACATGCAATTGAGAACCGTGGTGTCATGCTTTCTCAATCCCTTAAATTGAAGGGCCAAAGCCTGAATGCATTTAAGGAGATGTCATGACGAATCAAGGTCATTTCACGAAGTGTTTTGAAAGTGATCTGTATAAGTGGGTATTCAGCAAGAGTACTTTGTGTAATGCAGTCCATATCTCACAAGGTTTTACAAGGTTTTACAAATTAAGCCATCAGTCAAGAAGTGCGACTGCTCCATATCTCCATATCTCCATATCTCACACAGTTGGCTTCAGTCTCCATATCTCCATATCTCACACAGTTGGCTTCAGTCACTGAACGGTGGTGAAAAGAAAGAACAGAAAAATCTATACCAGACAAAAGGCTGCGGGCATAGAAGAAAAGTGTCCTAACTAGCAGGCTAGCAAAGGTCTCACCAAAGGCTTCGTTGATCAGTTTTAAGTTGCAATTTAGCATGATAGAGGAGTTTCATATTAAACATCGAAGAATGAATACTTGATAATGGACTTACACTTCCCTAAATTACTCTTTATGCAGTCCTCCTAAGAGGTGGCAGAGCTACCTATACTGCCCATACCCTTGATCAATTTCAAAAACTAGGGATTGACCCACAAAGGTCAGCTAACTTGCACGAAAGGATAGGATAGGATAGGATAGGGTTACATAGCTGTACCTGCCTACAAGGGCAGCTTAGCTGAAGCAAAAAGGTGCCTGTAACCAAACCAAACTAAACTTGTGTAAATGTCAACTGAAAGCCTTGAGCTGAGTTCAGAAGTGTCAACTGTAAAAATCACACACACTGTCACTCTAAATGAAACAAGCACGCAAAGCCAAGCACAAAAAACTCCATAAGGCTGTAGTGTCAGGAAAATACACTTTCGCGTTTCCACAAGAAGCACAGAAAGTTTGAGAACAGCATCGCTCTGAAAAAGGTCCAAGAGTTGCACGAAAGCTCCATGCACACTCTGTGCAATACCGGTATACGCACAAGGACTTGCCTCAACCAGACATGCCATTCAATAACCAAAAACAGAAACATTCTGAGTGTCGCACTCATCATTACCCCTGAAATTGCGTGCTGCCAGAAACCCACCAAATACAAGGACGTTCCTTCTTACTGCCTAGCGAGGGAGATTAATGGCTCCTTGAGCCAATGCCATCGTCTCTCCGGAACTGGCTTTTCAGAAACTGTTACTCGCGTTTGAAGTTTAGGAGCTCTCGCGAAAGCGCGCTTTTGGGTATCAAAAGCGTGGCCAAAAACTGCCCAAAAGAGCGGGCCTTTTGGGACAGTGTCATTTTCGTTTAGTGATGTAAGGAGGGCTCTCACCGCCTGCATGTTTTATCTTTTTCTTTGATGGACCTTTGACAGGAAAGTCTATTGTATTTCATGTCAAACCCAGACTTCCGTCGTGCAAGGTTGCACCCTATGGCCTCTTAACGGCTACGCTACGGCTTTAGCCCTTTTTTTACAGTACATCACTTTGGTATTTGAAGCAAATCCATCCTTGTGACCATGAGCAAGGCATTTGCAACTTTGTAGTCAGCAACACAATTGTGAAGGAGTCCGTTTGGTATGCTATGAAAGCCTGCTACGGCTATGATACGCCAAGATTCTCTCACATTAGCACAGTAGCGTGCAACCTTGCCGTAGTTGACGCCATTAGGTACCGAGGTGGTGGCGGCTAAAGTTATGTGCCACCTAATAATCTTTTTTCATATTTTTGAATGAATTATAAAATGCTGAACTGGCTCGGTTTTGCGCACATTCTGCATCACTTTTCTGAATAAAATGGATCTCTACATGCAGTAGCGGTAATTTTCTAAAAATGTCTGGGCCCTTGAAAGTGCCTCTATTGATTTTCACAGGCTTCCTAATAGCTCAGGTTCTAAACAGGACTAATTTAGTGAGCCAAGTTACCTTTTTGTAAGTGCTCTGCAACTACACACGCACACGCATACGCACATACGCACACGCACACATGCACACGCCACGCACACACGCACACGCACACACGCGCACACACGCACACACACACACACACACACACACACACACACACACACACACACACACACACACACACACACACACACACACACACACACAAACACACACACAAACACACACACACACACACACATCACACATCACACATCACACATATCACACACACACGCACATACACACACTTATATGTATATATGCACACACAAACACAAACACACACATGCATACACACACACTTTTGGATGTGTATTATACTTGTATGGGCACACAGGCACAAGAACAATTGTGTAAAAGTCTGCTTCTCTCTCCTTGCAGCTGGAGGGCTTCTAAGACAGCATTATCGCCGGGGGATGACAGAGAGGCGCGCCTCCTGGACCATGTAGTCTCTACTACGCCAGCAGGCAACCCCTCTGCTGTAGTTCAAGCTATTGACGACTATGCATGGTAACCAGAAAAGACACCATTCAAATCTGTCTTTGTAAGCTATGATCAGGCATCACTTGAAAGCCTCTCCAAGGCTGCGAGTACAAGTCGAGCAGAAGGGGTCTCACACCCCTGTCATGCCTTGCATCATGTGCACTCCCACATTGCCCTTGGCGTCGCCCATTCATGATGTTATCTTTGAACTTGGCTGTGTTTTTGTTGGCTCGTATCAAGGTATGCCTGCCATACTGACGTGAAACTGCTCTCATGTGCTTCACTTTGAAGACTTACCTTTGTGGTTCTGCTCTCATGTGTCAACATTGAAAGCATTTTGAAGGCATGTTTTTGTGGTACCGTTTTGGTACTGCTCGCATGTGCCACGACTTTTTCGTGACTATTCTTTCAAGTGCCTTGCATTGTCGCCCCTGTGCGTGCCCGGTGCAGGAGCAAGGAGTGGTTCATGAATGTGGGAGACCAGAAGGGCAAAATCTTGGATGAAGCCATACACAACGCAAGCAAGAGCACCCAAGGCCCCTTAGTGAGTGCTCTCCTTTTTCTTTGGTGCCTCTGTCTTTGTTTATGCCCAGAGCCCCTTTGCGAGTGCCTCTCTCTCTCTCTCTCTCTCTCTGTGTGTGTGTCCCTCTGTATGTACCTCTATCTTTTTGAGCAAACATATCCCCTTAATGAGTGCGCAGGCCAATGATTTTTAGGGCCTGTGCAAGAACACATGTCGTGAGGTGTGTAAGTCCGTGTGGCTTGCAAATCTGTGAGGTGCAAAACGTTGCGAGGTGTGAAACAGTGTGATTTTCTTTGGGGTCACCATTGACCACAAGGCAATAGCTTCATGGTTCCAGAGCGAAAGCTTTCAGTTGTGCATCAGCCTTGAGCGCTGAGGGAGCCTCGATATCGCATCCATTGTGAACGTACTCTGCAAGAACAGTGACACGAAAGAAGACAAAAGGTTCCTGCAAGATAAAGAAACAAAGTCACCACAGAAGCATGCATACAGTCTGCACCTCAACAACAGTGTTTCAGCGGTTCAGGGAAAAAGAAATTCTTTAATTAAAACGACTGACTGCTAACCGTAATACAGCAGTTCCAAAGTAATTGCGCCCCCATATTGTGGAGGTCGCTTGCATTAAGAACAATTTGGTTGGATTCTAAGAGACCCCTTCAGCACTTTAACCACGATTGGAGCAAGTTTTGAAATACTCCCCCCTCCCCTCCAAAAAAATATGTGTGTGTACTGTGCAAACTTGGACTCATCCCGCCCCCAAAAGAAATTTCAATTAAATTTTGCAACCACGCATCACCTACGCACCCCAAAAATAGTTTACACGTGTGCATCAACCGAGCAGGGGCATTTGCCCCACTTTGCCTCCAAGGAGTGGAAGGGGCATCAATTCAAAGGTCCTTCGTAAGTCAACGAATAGTAATACATGTCTGGACCACGAATAAGTGCAATCCACTCAGCAGTCATGTTCACTTTCCCACCAAGCCCGCCACACCTCCTGCCTCCAACGATCCCCCCGCCCTTCTTCACTCGTCATCACTGCTGCCCTCCCCGCTGCCCCCCTCCCGCTGCTGCTAGTGCTGTCTTTCTCACTGCTGATGCCACTGCTGCTGCGGCGGCTTCCATGGCAGCGACTTTGGCCCTTGGGAAGGAGATGGGCAATTCAGGATTATGTGCTCTTCGTCTTGTACAGTGTACCAGTCGCATTTGTTGCAAATTCTAAGCTCGCATGGGCACCTATTTCCATGATGCCGTTGGGCTTCCACTTGAAGGTTGTGACCGGAAAGGCGGAAGCATGAAATAGTGCGTAATGAGGAATATCTTGTCGTAGGTAGAGAAGTAGCAATGGCTTTTTGTTTCTCTTCTTTTCATCCCACCAGCCTGGTATAGAGCCCAATAGAATGCCAAAGTGTGTGGCCCTTGCTTGCGCGAGCTTGACCTGCATGGTGCAGTTTGCTTTGGTGCAAGACCTGAGGAATTAGCAAGGAAACAGCAGCTGTGAAGGGGGCTGCTGCACGGAGGGGGGGGCGGGGCAGGGGGTGCTCCTTTCTACTCATATTTCTAGCTGTCTCAAGAACCGTTAACTTTCACAACTGCGCACAACCATGCACCCTAAAAATAAATATATATTGTACGTGCGCACATTTACCACGCAGGGCAAAATACGTTATGTGTGCGCGGTGATATAAAATCTGTACGGTATGATGATGATATATATCTTATCAGTCATTCATAAATTGACACATGGCAACTCGAGTGATTAGATCTATTTGTGGGGAAACTGTGTTGAGCTGTCTGCAAACGATACTAAATACATGCAGCTTCAAAATTTGTTGCAAACGTTGTTGCTAACAACTCAAAGTACCTTAAACTTCCTTATCTTATCTGCTCACTCGATTGCTCACAACTTAACAAGCTTCCCCTCGCATGCACGGCAAGCATGGAACATGCATGTAGTTTTGTTCACACTTGTTCATGACTCATCACTCTGCTCCTCCACCAAGTCTCATACCTATCATCCCCACTCCCTTCCTTGCTTGCGCTGACATCTTATCTTGAACGACCTCAACCTCTGTCAATCCATCTTCAAACTTATCAATTCCAACTCGTGTTTACAGACCTGCATTTTTGAAATTGGAAACAATTGTCCTTGGAGGGTGTGGATTTGGCACGCACGCCTCGACGCATCCATTTTGTGGCGTGATTTTTGTGTAAAAGCATCACAAACAGGCTAAGGCACACTTAGGCCGGTAACACCTCGTTTGTTGCCAGGGACTGGTAAAACATCCGAATAAAAGCCCACCCGCAGCGCACATTGTTGTCATGCTCTTGTCCTCTTGTCCTTGGCTCATGCAGGACGTGTGACCAAGTTCTCCTGCACATTATGCTCATATCCCAATATTCCAACGTGTCCTCACTGCAGAATATGCTGGAGCTTGGCACCTACTGTGCCTACAGTGCCATCCGCACAATCTCCCATGCACCCAGTGGAACCCACCTGTACAGCATCGAAGTAGTGGTGCGTCACGATTAGCAATCTTAGTGTTTTCTGCCCCAAATGCCGCACAAAGCCTGCCAAGTTGTGCACAACAAACATGTATGTACTCAGAAAACATCACGGATATCCAGCTATCTGTGGGATTCTTGTGTTTCAGCTCAGCTGCACATGGTAAGGACGTGTTGCTGCTGCCGAATGTACCCACCCTGAATCAGCCAAATTCTCCTGTCTGCACATGGATTGCCAACGACAGCTGCTGCGTGGGTTGACCAACAGCAGCAGCCTGGCCTTCATGTCCCAGCTGGAGTGGCTGAAGCTCATGTCTGCCTGCGGTCCTCTGTACAAGTGTATCTGCCTGCATTCTTTTGCCCACATGCTTTCATACAGGTTGTTTAGCCATATCAGAAAGTTGAGCCTGAATGCATGCATCACATATTTAAAGATGCACGCGCACACAAACTTACATACACACACATGCACATGCACAGTCAACATCCACCAAATGCGGAGATGCATGCGTCCAAGCACAAAAATTGCGCATCTGGCAACAGATGTATGAAAGCCGGCAAGATGAAGCGTGCCGTTTTGTCCTTGCCCCTGCACACTCCTCCCTCCATTGTTGCTGTTGCATGACTCCAATGAGGTACTGGTTGACCCATATGCTGGGAGATCATGAAGGCCACCAGGCCAGTGTGGTGGTGACCAAGGGTAGGATAGGATAGGATAGGATAGGATAGGATAGGATAGGGTTACATAGCTATACCTGCCTACAGGGGCTGCTTGTGGTTTTGACCAAGGGATCAAGGGATCCACTGACTTGCACTGCTTCGTGGCCTTTGTTGTTTGTGGAACTCTTGCTCTGAAGCCCTTTATATGTACCCATTATTGTAATATGTTTTAGCTATACCCACAATGTAGCAACACAATGATAAGTGAGTGCTCTCCCAAACTCTGTACATGTGCGCAGGATAAAACGGCAGACATTGCCGAGAAAATGATTGCGCACGCAGGCCTGCAGCAGCAAATAACGGTGTTAAGGGGGCCTTTGGAAGACCTGCTCCATCAGGATCTGCGCAGTTTGCCGCAATTTGATGCCGTCTTCCTGGACCATGACAAACGTTTCTATGTCTCGGTGAGGGCTCAAAGCTTCTTCCAGAAAGTCGTCTCTTTTCCTGGGACTCTGCTGCACTAGCAGAATTGAGGCCCCTGGACCATGACAAACGTTTCTATGTCTCGGTGAGGGCTTCTTGCAGAAAGCTTCTTGCAGAAAGTCGTCTCTTTTCCTGGGACTCTGCTGCACTAGCAGAATTAAAGCCCAGAGAAAAGGTTGCTGCTATCAATGATGGCTGCACTTACAGTTGCTGGAGAATACAGCAAGATGTGGCTGGGGTGTTTTTTTTGCCCTGTAACAAGCTCTCTTCCTGAGGGGCTTGGAGCTGCTATTTCCAGGTACATCGGACTTGCGCTCAACATTGATGCTTGTCTTCTAAGCAATCAAATTTCAAGATAAAAGATGCCTTTCGAGTAGCATATTGTATGTGTGTGTGTTTGCAGGACCTGAAGCTGTTGATGGCTGCCAACAAGCTCAGAGAGGGAGCTGTTGTTGTCGGGGACAACCTGCTTATCCCAGGTAAATCTTTCGACTGTTGTTTGCGGTCGAGGCAAGGGAATAGGAAGCGAGCGGACAAGGTTGGAAGGTGCTAATGTGATTATGGCCTCCAAACCCGAATCAGATGGCCCTTGTGTGTTGGAGACTGTCTCCCAATAGTACATAAACACATTTGCTGCCTCCTTGTCCCATGAGGTATTCTTGATGGACCTCCGCTTTTGAGCACAGGTGACCGTCTCATTTCAGGCCTCTAAAACGAGGGGAGCTGTGTTTATACCATGAGTCCTTGTCACTCAGCCTCCACCCTCGAGGTGTTGTATGCTGACGCACAGTTTGTGATGCTGCTGTCGAACCTCTTGCAGGTGTGCCAGAGTACATTGAGTATATGAATTCACCAGAAGGAAAGGAGGCCTTTGACACTGTCTTTCATGAAGCCAAACTGGAGTACACCTGGGCTCCTGCGAGTTGGGGCTTTGCAGACCAAGTAGGGGTATCAGTGTACAAGGGGCCCACAAGCATGTCATAGTGTTGCGTACACTAAAGCAAACACGGGCTTTTGGGCATACTGCTATTAGATCAACAACAGCACGTCTCCTCTAAAGTTGCAAACATTTTCATTTGTTTGCTTTTGAGGAAGAAGCGAGTGTTATTTTGTGACAGGTTGCGGAGATTAGGGCATGGTTGATTTTCTATTGCTTAAGCATTTTGCCTGTTTTTGGTGAAAGGAAAAGAAAAACCACACAGGCTGTGGAAGCACTCCCCACATCAATTAAGGAAAAGAGGATACCTAGGGCCAAGGCACCATGTATCCCCTCCACCAAGAGAAAGAAAAAATCAATGGGGATCAGGAAGGTTACTAGCAGTAGCCCGTGCCTGATCTCGGTGGTGAGAGTCGGAAAATGTCTTTTCAAGAGCGCGCCTGGTGCTAGAAAGTTTATAAGCATACTGGACAGAAGGAGCATGAAGCTTCAGAGCAAGCTTGATGGCTGTATCAGTATCAATACCAAGCTCTTTAAGAGGCTCCAAAGTGTGAGTGTTGTGGATGACCCCGTCCACACCTAACAGAAAGTGCTTTTTTGATCAATATAATGTTTGATTCAATGCGCATATAATGTTTTTCCTTTTCCTTCTAAATTGACATGGTAACATGTTGTCACGAGTTGTACCAAAATCACCAACACCATGCTCGTGGTTTTCCTTTTCTCTGACGGGGCTCACTGTCAGTATCAGTGTTCTTCTTCATGCATCTTCTTTTGTGTACGAAAGGAAAGGAAAGGAAAGGGTTGCATAGCTGTACCTGCCTACGAGGAAATCAGGTACAATGGGGGGTGACCTTCAGCCAGGTCGTTTGGCTGATCGGCTTGTGGCTGGTCTCTGCCAGCCATAAATAAATCCATAAGCTCAGACACAAAAAGGAAAAGCTTTGCGTTTCGCTGATGAAGGAACTGATAAACAAATTGAGAGCTCACTTGATGCAGTAAAAAAGGTTGCATCTCAACATTATCCTGGAAGTAAGGTTCAAAAAGCATTTGATACTTGCGGCGCAGAGAACAAACGTGTTCATCAGTACAGTTAAAAAGGACATGTGCTTCATCTTGAGTTTGGTTGCAAGGACGCCTGTCACACACAGAGGTACCATCATCCTGCCAAACAGCCGATTCAACTTTCAAAGTATGAGCACGAAGCCGGAACCTGCTCACATTACGCATAACTTGCTTAGGAGGGCAGCTTAGCTGAAGCATAAAGAGATGCCTGCAACCAAACCAGACCTAAGCTTCTTTTGTGTACACGACTAAACTGCAAATTGTGGCGCTGCAACTCTATTATCAGTTCTAGCTTTTTGGTCCAGGACCAGTCAATCTTCAGGGTTTTACAGGATTTTACATTGGTTAACCTACAGCCCGAATATCTGACTGATCAGTCGCTGGTGAAATATTCTCAACCAGCTATCACAAGATTAACAAGTAAACAAGCTTCTACAAGAAGTTTAAAATGAAAACTGCTTGAACGACCAGTCAATCTTCAATCAGACATAACTTGCATGAAGTTTCGCAGCAATGCATAGAAGCCTGCATGCTGCAGGTCGAGTTCGAGGACAGGACAAATTGAAATCCAAAAAGTAATAGTAAATCACTTGCTAACCATGAGAGCAAATAAGGAATGGAAGAAAGCAGGGACGAAAGCAGAGAATTGGTGGTTGTACTTGATGCATTTAGCCGAACTTTGCGAAGAATACAACCGAGTGAGCATTTGGGGAACTTGGCAAGAGAGCTTGTGCAAAGTCCAAGCTCACAAGAATGCAGAGATTAAGGATGTGTATGAGTTTACATGTGTATGTATGTGTTCGCGTACGTGTGTTCGCTTGTGTGCGAGCGCGTGCGTTTTTGTGTAGTTCGTGTGTGTATGTGTGTGTTCATGTGGTGTGTGTGTGTGTGTACACACATACACATGTGTATGTGTTTGCGTGCGTGCGTGCGTGCGTGTGAGAGAGAGAGTGTGTGTGTACACACATACACATGTGTATGTGTTTGCGTGCGTGCGTGCGTGCGTGTGAGAGAGAGTGTGTGTGTGTGTGTGATGGGTGGTGTGCATGCAAGCGTGCGTGTGTGTGACTGCCATCTCGACTGTGTCTTGTCAAAGCAAATTTCTAAATTCCTGTTTATTCGAAGTCTGATTTGAAGTGCACCGAATGATAGATTGATGTGGATGCACGTAGAAGGTGATACATTTGTAATTTATGATTTAAAAAAATTTTCAATAGATACTCTGGCGGTTGAGGAATGACGTGTTGCGGCTAAGCTAATGGCTGATTGAGGAGGAGCGGCTGCAATGGTTCATATCCCTGTGTTTGGCGTAGGTGAGTACCTGAAGCACAATACCTGTGCTAGATGCCTTGCCCTTGTGTGGCACAAGCTCCATGCAATGCCGTTGCATTTGATCATCATGCAATTAGGCAAGCCGGACTTTCACCATCTGCAGCATCCACATCTCGTGCTGGGTGTGCACACCGCACGTGTGTGTGTGTGTGTGTGTGTGTGTGTGTGTGTGTGTGTGTGTGTGTGTGTGTGTGTGTGTGTGTGTGTGTGTGTGTGTGTGTGTGTGTGTGTGTGTGTGTGTGTGTGTGCGTGTGCGTGTGTGGGTGTGTGTGTGCGCGCGCGCGTGCGTACGCACGCATGCACCTGCTTGCATATCAGCTTTGGGCAAAGCCACTTCCCCACATGCAAATTCCTTTCCCTTCCAGATGTCAAGGAGCCTCGCATCCTTCACATCCTTCCTCAGTTTGTTGAGGTCTTGGTGAAGTTCTGTTCCCGGGTCGTGGATGTGGCCATCAATTCGGTCAATCCACTTACACGAGAACAGCATGAGCAGCTTGCAAAATTGCAGGTGTGTGCATTGCAGGTGTCAGTGTTGATGTGTGAGCATGCGCACAAGCTTTGTTCCACAAAATAGCGAGTGGTGATCCTGCCTGATATGCGTGCTCTTCTCTCCTGGCTTGAAAGCATTCAACATCCATGCTTGGCTTTGACTTTGCTACGGCTTCTCAGCTGGTTGCATGCAGCTCCTGACTCCAATCACTGCTTTAGTCTTCAATCGAGGGCGTGACTGCAAGAAAGATTATGTGCTGTTGCTCTCTTGGTCAAGCATGCTCTAAGCATGTTCCAACATTGATGCTTGAATCAATGCAGGGTGTTTTTATTGAAGCAGTGAGGCTTGCATCCGGACATGAGGATGACACCTCAGATGTCCTATATTTGCGTACTCAACATGATAGCAAGTATTGCCAGCCCCTGAGTGCTGATGTTCAGATGCCCCTGATCCTAAGTGTCCCAAACCCAAAAGCCCAATGCCTAAAAATGCTCAACATGCGGCAGGAAGATGCCTTGCCGCGGGAGTTCCAGCGTGTCTTCCAAAAAGTGAAAGATGGGGAGCTAGAGAATGAGGATGTTGTCTCCAGTGAGGTAAGCGGTGTAGGCCCTATGTGCAAAAGAGTAGTGTCAGCATGTCAATGTTCCACGTTGGGCTTCTATGCGCTGCTCAGTTTTTGGCCAGTTTATGTGACAGGGTGAACTTGGGCAGCCGTTGGAAGCTCAAGGAGGGACGGAAGCCCTGCAGAGGCTGGCACGCTAATTGTTGCAGTGGGAATGCCCATGCAGTGGGAATGCCCACCTGACCCTGCAGAGCCAGGCTCATCTGATCCAATCCAAGCTGTTATGAAGCATGTCACGCACGCAAGCGAGCGCTTGCAGGTCAACTGGATTGCATAGTTGATAGTAAACAGGCAACATCTACCTGTGCGCATGCGTGCATGTAATCACCAAAAATGCATCTCGAGTCTTTCTTGATGTGGGCAGCTTCGCGTGGCGTGTGCCCTCAAAACTACAATAGTTCAGCTGCATTCTAGTTGAGCATACGTGCATGTAATCACCAAAGTACAGCCTCGCTTATTGGGCAGCTTTCTCTCATCTTTTCTGCGCAGCATGTTCGTGTGTCCACACCTTCATGCGTTCTCCAAGCCATTTGTATTGGGCAGCTTGTCAAGAGCTTTCCAGTGAAATGCGGCATTTTGCTCTCATGGGGTTTAAAAAAGTCTGCCGCATTCTAAGTGAACATGCGTCTATGTGGTGCAAGTGGAGAAGCACGAGAAATGAAGCTTTAGCTGCTGCCCTTGTTTCCTATGCACACAGGCTGAGGAGGCAGGGTATGCCTACTACCGCCGCATGCTGCGCACCTCCATAGTGGGGGCCAGTGATGAAGAGGAAGAGGATGTGCTGCTGAGGAAGATGGGACGGCATGGGCCCAGCGCGCGAGAGAAGGTAAGTAGCAGCAGGTGTAGCAGAGAAAATACAACAGTAACAGAGCTGGAGCAAATATCATGGAAGTTGGCTGGCACAGGCCCATTGCACAAGAGAGGGTGAGTGGGAGGATGCAAGATGAGAAGATGCGAGGTTAACTGATGCAAGACGCTGGATGGGAATGCGAGGATGCTGGATGGGAATGCGAGGTGGGCAGAGGCAAGATGTGTTGCTGAAGAAGATGGGACAGCAAGGGCGCAGCGCCATGAGATGGTGTGAGCGTGGGAGAGAAGGTGCAGATGTAACAGAGCAAAAGAGCATTGCTCTGGAACTGAGTACTTAGAGGGGGGTGTAGAGCACAGGCGCATCACACACTTGTAGAGGGTTGGCCAGATCCGTAGGTGTATGAAATGCGGGTAGAAAATATTGGTACGGAAATACAGGTATAATGCAGACCTTGCCCCCCCGTGAAGTGTGTGATAAGTGTAGAAAATACGGGTACGGGAAACAGGTACAGATACGGAATACGGTATAACTTAGGTATTTATATGTATCTCAAAGAATCCCAAATACGTTTTTTGGGATTTTGACATACGGAACTTGCCAACCCTACAGTGACACTTGGCTTTTCTGGAAGCATGATCAAGCCTTCTTTGCAGCACCTGCATCAGTGTGTGTAGGGGGAAAGGAGGGCCAAGGGGGACGTCAGCACTCACTTTGGATGGTAGATTGTTGCGAGGCGCATGGATGTGGGTGCAGGTGTGTGGTTGGGATCAAGATCAAATTTTTTATTTTTTCAAGATGTTGGCATCGCCAGCAGGCCTTTGCGAGAGAGGTAGAAAGGCAAGGCCTCAAGTTTGGGTTTGGTTTGCAAGATCCAATCATCAAACAAGCTCTGAATTCTAGAAATAGAACCCCCTCCAGCTTCTCGGCGCTCTTAGGACTGCCCTGCATCCAGTGCTCATGCACCGCAAAAATGGACCACTCAAGTGAGTCAGAGAGAAGTTGTGAGCTCCATCATACTCAGAATAGAGAATGCTAGCTCCAATTTTGCTCAGCTTGCGCGCCAAGGGACGACGATCGTGTGCGAGCCTTGCACGCCAAGGGACGACGATCGTGTGCGAGCCATGCACCAAGACCACAGTTATGATGTTATACAGGGGTACTCAGGCAGGCACGCTCAGGTCCTGCCTCTGGCTGTAGTTTCCTCCCCGCAGGCACGCATGCAAGGCAAGCAGCATTATGAAAGCGCTGCTAGCTGTGGCATACATCCCATAGACACACTTGCAAGGCCTGCAGCATTCTGGAAATGCCCGCAAGTTAGTTGTGGACTGCACACATACAACGCATGTAACACGTGTACTATACCAGCAGCGTTTAAAAAGTTGAGACGAGCTGGGTGATGTCTGTTGTTTGCTGCAGGTGCTGCAGGAGTATTCTGCGGAGCAACTGCCAATGGAGCCGGGCCAGGCCATGGACATCCGGCTCACTTCATACCTGAGACAAACTGGGTGGCACTTGTTGCTGCAGGTGCTGCAGGAGTACTTTGCGGAGCACCCGTCCATGGAGCCGGGCAGGGCGATGGACATCCGGGCGCACCTGCTGGGGATGCCAGTGGAATCAGAGGCTGCACGGGTGGGTATCGTGTTTCTGGCCAGTAGGATTGCTGACACGCGCACACCAAAGTCATGGACCTGCAGGCGCTCATGCATGGCATACCAGATGGTACTGGAAGCCGTGCATGCGGGTGTTCGGGTCTGGGTACACATAAATGCGTGATTATGCGTACCAAATCCTTGGACATGCAGCTGAATCTGTGAGGCATGCCAGATGGATGGGGAGGCGCGCAGGTTGGTGTTCTGGTCTTGGTTAATGTGAGTGCTCAATTCTGCATACCTAAGCCTTGGGCGTGCGGCTACATCTGCTAGGCATGCCAGTGGGATGGGAAGCTGCGCAGGGAAGCCTAAAAATGAATTTGCAAAGCACGCCAGTACAATTGTGAGCCACGCAGGTAGGTCCCAGTACCAGTCAGCACGGATGCTCAAATGTTTAAATCATGATGCATTTGCTGGTGTGAGCAAACCTGAGTGTGGGCACACCATTGGGGCCAGAGGCCGCGTGGTTTGGGGTGTTGTGTGAAGGCTTGCATGCCACACTTTTGCGCCTGGAGGATAAGGTCGCTGTGCATGTGTGTGTTTGTGTGTGTGCGCGCATGTAAGGCAGATGGCTGTATGGATCGGTTGAACAGCATGGATGCTTGCATGTTTCTTCCATGCCTGGAAGGAAATGCATCCTGCGTGTGCATCGCACTTGATTAGGAGGGGGCAGGGGCTGGTTTGGTTGTACGGGTGCAGAAGGGAAGTGTACACGTAATACCAGATTGGGAAGAGCAGGCCACGCTCCCTGCACTTCCAAGTTTGGATTGGCACACTCCACCATGGTCAGTCACCAGGTGGATCCTTTGTATGGAGTGTCAATACTGTTGTTAAAGGGGAGAATGGTCTCACAGGTGTTGGCAGGCAGCATGGATTAGCGCACTCAACCATGGTCAGTGGATCCTTTGTATGCAGTGTCAATACTGTTATTAAAGGGGAGAATGGTCTCAAAGGTGTTGGCAGGTCGCATGGATTGGCACACTCAACCATGGTCAGTCACCCGGTGTATCCTTAGTATGGAGTGTCAATACTGTTATCAAAGTGGAGAATGGTCTCAAAGGTGTTGGCAGGTAGCTGCTGAATGTCATCATGTCATACTCAGGATATGCCCTAGCAAGTTTTGACAAGCGCTGCAGCCTGCTTGCAGGGACAAAGGGTCATTTCTTACCATTTGCACTCTAATACACACACAAGAACACGCGCGCGCGCACGCACACATACACACACACGCACGCACGCACACACACGTGCACACACACGCGCACACAAACAAACAGACGAACAAACAAACAGACACACAGACAAGCAAGCAAACAAACAAACACCCTGACGGCCTTTGTCTCTTGCGCCTGCACAGCATCAGCTGCGTCTTGATGCCCTTGGCGCTGCCCCCACGCCCCACACATACACGCAAAAAAAAACGCCTATCAATACATATTCGAATCTGAATCCAGGCGGCAAGCGCTGCGGCGGCAGCAGATGCAGCAGGAGCTGATGCACGCGCAGTAAAGGCTGAGCATGCTCATTTGTGTGAATGGATCTAGCATCGCAGGCTGCGAGGGCTGTAGTAGCAGCAGACGCAGCAGCAACTGAGGCGCGTGTATCAGAGGCTGAGCATGCTCATTGGACCTAGTAGTACTTATATACAGACAGTTTTCTGAGTAGGACACAACACCTTTGTCGTGCTATCCGCTACCTTGCTTTACAGGATGCAAGGGCTGCAGCGGCAGCGGATGCAGCAGCAGCTCAGGCGCGTGCAGCAGAGGCTGCTGCAGAGGCAGGAGAAGGGAAGGGCGTGGGTGGTGCCAAGGGCATCGAGGACGCGGCTGCTGCTGCGCGGGCGCTGGAGATGGAGGCCCCCAGGTGTGTGTGTGTGTGTGTGTGTGTGTGTGTGTGTGTGTGTGTGTGTGTGTGTGGAGAGAGAGAGAGAGAGAGAGAGAGAGAGAGAGAGAGAGAGAGAGAGAGAAAGAGAGAGAGAGAGAGAGAGAGAGTATGTGAGAAGGATGAGGCCATACATCCGATCTGCCCCTGCACAAATAGCCTGCATCAGTTCTCGTCTGTGCAGGTGGCAGCCAAAGGGATTTCTGGACTGCAGCTGGAATGGCCACATTTCCGATGTGCCATCTATAGATTGCATATGTGTCATGCACACGCCCACCTTTCTAGCCCTATACAACTTTCACCGACACATTTTTGTGTGTGACGGTGGCAGTGGCAGGGGTTCCAGGAGCTGCAGCTGAAAGGCCGTGCACATGTTTTGCCACGTGCCAACAACACCTGTACGATACATCCAAGGGGCCCTGAACAAGTTTCGTGCAATGATTCTCATGTGCTCAGGTTGCAGTAGCAGGAGTTCCAGAAGCTGGAAAGGAAAGGGCATGCACTCAGTATGACGAGTGCAACAACACCCGTGTGGCGCATCCAGAAGGCCCTGCAAAAGCTTCATGCAATGGTTCCTGTGTGTGCAGGTGGCAGCGGCAGGAGTTCCAAGAGCTGCAGGACAAGTTTGCTGCCATGGAGAGCATGGAGGCACAGCAGGCAAAGGCTATACGGCAACAGGTGCGTGCATGTGTGCCTTGCGCTAACACGCTCTCACACTCTCACACTTACACACTTGACACAGGGTATGGGTTTTGGTAGGGGTTCAAGCACCCGTCCTTGCTCACGGTGGGGATTGCAGCGGCAGCAGCAATTTGTTTAATGCAGACATTGATAATGAATCATGATAGGGAGTGCAGCAGCATGAGCGGTCAGATAGGCACAGACATTGGTCAAGTCTCGTGGTAAGGAGTGCAGCAGCATAAGCAGGGCATGATATGCACAAACACAGCACAGCCTCTGCACTTTATGTTGCACAAGCACAGTATTTGAGTGCCCCATGGTTGGTTGTGATTGCATGGGGCGCGCAGCAAGCCTGGGCCCGATGGTTGGCTGGGGTTGGTGGTGCTAGGACATGCAGCAAGCTTGGGTGGTTTTCAAAGGGATGTGAAAATCCAGCCGGTGCGGTGTGTGTCTGTGTGTGTGTGTGTGTGTGTGCTTGCATAGGTGCTTAGGAGCAGTGTGTTACACACCTAGTGTCAGAGTGCCATACGAAATTGGATGTGGTGTCATGCAACTCGTGTCAGAGTGCCATGAAATCAGATGTGGTGTCACACAACCAGTGCACACTTGCACACTAGGTGCGGTGTCACATAGCCAGTACCATACATCCCTGATTCTAACATCAGAGGATCAGTGTGGTTGTGTCCTGGTGAGCAGCAAGCTTAAGTGGCTTTTGAGGGGGTCGGGTTACTCATCTTTTATGTTATATTATATATTATATATGCGGCAAGTGCGCTGGCCGACAGTGAGGCAATTGAAGGGGTCAGGAGAGCAAGCTTGTGTATGCGGCTTTCCGTTCTACTTGGGTCAGTGCTGGCTATATTTAGCAAGGTGCTGCATGATGTGTGATGCACACAGAGCGGTTGGGCTTGACTGGAAGCCATAAGGATAGGGTGCAAGTCCCCCCGTTCCGCAATATAGGATTAGGAAGGTGCGAAAGTAGCACCCGGCCACCGGTCTTGGCCTGGTCTTTATGGCCTAGCGCAACCGTCTCATTGCAGTGTTGCTGTGTGTGTGTTTGTGTGTGTGTATGTGTGTGCGCGCGCGCACTTGTGACTTCTGCCTGATTCCTGCCTGTGATGTCCTTTTCTGATGATTGCGAGCCTTTGTCAAGGGCCTGAGAATAAGCTCCAGCTCTCATTTGGGGTCTGCGCTTCTTTAAGAACAACTCAGGCAGCGCATATAAACTTGTGTGTATGTGGAGCTGCCGAGGCACAAGAGTCTGCTTCATACATGCCCAGTGCTTTTTATCCCTGTATGCGTGAATGCATGGAAATCTTGCTTGCTGGTTTCCATGGTGCATGGTGGAAATTTGGTGCATGGTGGAAATTTTGCTTTGCTGGTTTCCATGGTGCATGGTGGAAATTTGGTGCATGGTGGAAATTTTGCTTTGCTGGTTTCCATGGTGCATGGTGGAAATTTGGTGCATGGTGGAAATTTTGCTTTGCTGGTTTCCATGGTGCATGGTGGAAATTTTGCTTTGCTGGTTTCCATGGTGCAGCCCTTCAGTGCAGAGCACAGCCCTACTACATGCATGCACGCCTGTTAATGTATGCTTGTGAAGTGAATACACACATGCACACACACACACAGCGTGCTTCATTGCTTGCATGCATTGTGCAAACGCGCGTGCTGCCTCCTCAACGCACCTGCTGAAGCGGGTCTGGACCCCTTTGGAGCAGAGCGAGCTGCCCTGTTGCATGCAGGGTGAACAAAGTGCACATGTGGGCTAGAGTGCACTGAGGAGAGGCTTTCCCGCACCTTGGTTTGCAAGCTGCCAACCCCTCCTTGCATGCATAGTGCATGCATACATCAGGCTGCTGACCCAGCAACAGTCTTCCAACCGCAGGCCTGGGGAGCTCCCTGGCATAAGAAGTACAGCCCTGCTGCATGCGTGCAGCGCAAATGGATTGCTGGTGTGCATGGTGCATGCACGCAGGCTGCTGACCTGGCCCACCTGCAGCAGCAGGCCAGGAGCCCCCTGTCGCAGAGCACAGCCACCGCCGTGCGTGCAGGCTTGGGCTTTGGCTTGGGTTTTGGAGTCGTCAAGGGCGTGGGTCTGGGCGTGCAAAAGGTGCGGGTATGGCATGGGTCTGGTTGTGCACAAGATGTGGGCATGACCGTGCAAAGGTGTGGATGTGGCCGTGCAAAAGGTGTGGGCATGGCATGGGTCTGGTTGTGCACAAGATGTGGGCATGACCGTGCGAAAAGGTGTGGGCATGGCATGGGTCTGGGCGTGCAGAAGATGTGGGCATGACCGTGCAAAAAGGTGCGGGCATGGCATGGATCTGGGCGTGCACAAGATGTGGACGTGGCCGTGCAAATAGGTGCGGGCATGGCATGGGTCTGGTTGTGCACAAGATATGGACGTGGCCGTGCAAAAAGGTGTGGGCATGGCATGGGTCTGGTTGTGCACAAGATGTGGGTCTGGGCGTGCAAAAGGTGCGGGCATGGCATGGGTCTGGTTGTGCACAAGATATGGACGTGGCCGTGCAAAAAGGTGTGGGCATGGCATGGGTCTGGTTGTGCACAAGATGTGGGTCTGGGCGTGCAAAAAGGTGTGGGCATGGCATGGGTCTGGTTGTGCACAAGATGTGGACGTGGACGTGCAAAAAGGTGTGGGCATGGCATGGGTCTGGTTGTGCACAAGATGTGGACGTGGACGTGCAAACAGGTGTGGGCATGGCATGGGTCTGGTTGTGCACAAGATGTGGACGTGGACGTGCAAACAGGTGTGGGCATGGCATGGGTCTGGGCGTGGGCCTGGGCATGGAAAGTTGTGGGCATGGCCATGCCAAATGTGTGGGCGTGGTTTGGGTCTGGGCATGCGAATGGGGCAGGCACGGCTGGATGGGGTGATATGGCATGCAACAATTGCTGGGCAGGGCGATTTGGATCCATAAAGGCTGATCATAGCAAGGGCAACAAGCACTGCTAGATGGTTTGATTTGGATTGCAATAATTGCTGGGCAGAAGTTGATCATGGCAAGAGCAACAAAGCATTGCTGGATGGGTTGGTTTGGGTTGCAACAATTGCTGGGCAGAAGCTGCTCATGACAGGAGCGACAAAGCAAGCCAAAAAGGATATGTTGAGCTGTTCAGGGCTCCCCGCAAGGTGAGTTGGCACTTCATTTTTGAAAATCAAACTTCAAATTTTTCATCATCCATGCAAAAGTGGAAGTGAGAAGGAGCTTCATGAGATGGGCTTTACACTCAGGGTAGAAGGATGGGATGCTCACAACAAGTTTGGTGCTGAGCCCTCGCTGTTGGAACGATCAATCACAAAACTTCAATTGTATGACTGCAAGCTCTTAACCAAACTGGAATTGTGATTGCAGCCAGGCCAAGAACTGGCTGGCCAAAGTGGCAGGTTACAGAGACAACAGGCCTCCAGTCAAAACAATTGACTGCTAGTCTTTTTTTTTCCAATCAGCATTCCAAGGAATGCTTGCGTTTCCCTTGGTACGGGCATTGTTTGGCACATCCATCGCATCGGAATTTCACCCCCAAGCTTTGTGGTGAAATCGTCACTCGCCATGCCAAGAAACATCCAATGCAGAGTAGCAAGGTAGGACTTAGCTGAGGTGGAAGGGGAAAGGTTCAGGTGGAGTCGGGGCCTTGGGACCCGCTCTCCGAACAAGGAAACGCCTCATCGAGATGTTGGCAGTTCATGATCTTGCTGCTTAACATTTGTGTTGGACATCTTTGATGGTCACCTCAACTGGCACCACTGGTGTGCATCATGTGCAAGTACCTTAAAGAAGAGCGAGTCTCTACAGCACGTTGTGTCCATGCCTGGGCATCAGCATTCACCTCCAGTGCTATATAGCGAATAGCACTATGTGACGCTGTGTAGCGCTGTTAAAATATAGCAACATACAACGCTACATAGCCCTGGAAAATACAATGTGTAGCGCTATACGCAGATTCCTTCTCATGCCGTTATGTGGTGTATGTATTTGCTTCCAGGGGCATGCCTGAAGCAACTACAAACAGGATAGAAGTCATGGCCCCCACTTAAATCATGCACAGCCAGGATTGTGCCTGACATTTTGGATGCTGTGTGTGTGATGTGGAAATGGTGGTGTGCTCATGGTGTGGTTGTTTAAATCAACGACAACAAATTCTAGTCTTCCTTGAGCAGGTGATGTGTGCCATGCATGCAAGCAGTTTCCCTGGTGAATTTCTGTCCTTCGGGCATTTATTGAATCTTAATTATTGTATTGTTCACCACCTGCGCGCACAGGTCTTCTTATTGACCCTTGCTTTGACTCATGCAAACCTTTTCAAGCCCTGAGTATATGGTGCATGCCATCCATCCACGGCAGTTCTCTTTTTGTTTTTTTTGCTCTGACTCCTATGACCCTTGACCGTCGCGCAGGTGGTGCGCGCCATCCGCGCGCGCAGGCGTAAGGCCAAGGCAAGCAGAGGGGGCAGGCCTACTGGCCCAACACCCAGGGCAGCCCAAAAGACACCCCAGCCCCAACAGCAGCAGCAGCAGCAGCCACGGCAGCAGCAGCAAGCCCAAACCAAGGCTGGCACGCCAGAACAGGGCAAACCGAAGCAACAGCAGCAGCAGCAGCAGCAGCAGCAGGCCCCACGCCCATCCAGGCCCACCACCCGCACTCGATGAGGAGACTTTGGGGTCTGGCTGTCCAAATTTTCTGTCTGGGACGTTTGTGGACTGTATCAAAGGTTATGACCTTGGTGTAGAAGCCAATGGTGGTCGTTGAGGTGACACACCTAAGGGGCCTGCAACCTACCCAAATACAATGATTGAAAATTGAAGGTTAAGATTAGGCTTGATTCATGTCAGTGTCCATTGAACCAGTACCAAGTTTATTGCTGGCATTTATTTCGACCAGCACCACATTGCGTTAGGGGTGTTTTGAACATGCTTCTAAAGCGTCTTCTTTTTTCTGAATGTGTAAATTTCAGCACTGTGAGAAGCACGCCCTAGGATAGGAGAGGAGAGGGTAGGTTTGCAAAGCTGTACCTGCCTACGTGGGCAGCTTGCTGAAGCAAAACAGGTGCCTGTCACCAAAACAGTTCGAGCTGGAGAACAAGAACAAAGCAAACAAGTTGGTCACAGCATTTCAGGCGCGCTGACACGTCCTAGGTTTAGCTTGTGACTGAGGCTCAGGCATTTCAGAATGTGCCCATCTTGCTGGTGCACAGGTTCCTTTGGTGAGGGTGGTAGCCGACCCCTGGAGTACATGGTGCGGACAGCAGACAAGTGGCACAGTGCAAGCAGTGCACAGTTTCTTTATTCTTTTAAACATGAGTTGGGGCAATGCAGGTGCCACTGTTGGTAAATAAATCCCATTACCTGTTAATGAGCCCGACTCAGTGAGGGGCTTGAAAAGGTGGAAATGCTTATAGGCAAGGTACAGTAAGGTTTCATCGCTATATCCGCGTACAGGAGCAGTTGAGCGGAATCATTGAGGCCTGTAACCAAACCAGGCCAGGAAATGCTCAACTCTCAAAACTTGGAAAGAAAAGACAATAGAATCATGTTTGTTGCAGTCTGGTGTCTGTAATAGCATGAAGAAGACAATGCTCAAAGGCTTTAAAGGAAAGTTCCCCGACATCAATTAAGGAAGAGGCCTCAGGCCTCATTAGGTTAATAGCAACTCGAGAAATCTAGTCGAGCCTAACAGTGCTGGTTTACCTACACCATCACGGTAGGAAGAGCTCCACTGGCTGCAATTGCTGCCACGCTCATTCACAAATACACACACGTTGCCACGGACAGGCTTATCTCACTTCACCAACTTCGAAAGCAAATCCTTTACCCAGAAAAAAAGGGAAAAAAAGGCCTACGCAGGCCACAAGCCGCGTGCAATAAGGAAAGGTCCCTTAACTAGCAAGCTAGCAAGGGCCTCACCAGAGGTCCCTCAAAACTACACTAGCTACAGCTAGCCTAGGAGAGGGAAAAAGATTGAACTAATGAGGATCGGGCGGGTTGTCGGCCATGCCCCGAGACGCAGACATCATGTACAAGGAGATGTTCTTTGTACCCAGAGAAGCAGACATCATGTACAAGGAGATGTTCTGAAAAAGATATCAAACCTTGCCCGCACCTCTCAAGGTCACATCTTTTTCTATAAGGTCAAATTTCACACTGGAATAGCTGGGAATGAATGCGCGGATAGGACTGCTAAGTATCAGGCTAGCCTCAAAGGTAACAATCTGACTGACACCAATATCCCTAGCGCTGGCCCGGGCAGCACCCCCTTCTACAATATTGCTTGGACGGCTCGGGAAGAGCCAAGACCGAGTACATCTGAATCTTCCTCCTCCATTCCCAATCTGATATACTTCCCAGATTTTAAGGATGCTTTGAAATCCCACATGCATGCTAAACACAGGCTTGGATATGCAGATTTCAAGACAGGCTATTACACTTACTACCAGAGTTTACCACCTCGTGCAATTAAGGTAATTAGCAATGCCTTCTGGAATATACCCTGTATCCCTGCCCGAATAAAACGCACATCTTCAAATACTGCACAGGCACCCTCTATAATCAGAAACATGCAGTCCGCTGTTAAACATCCACTAGCCTTGTATGCCTTCTCCCAGAATGTCATCACATGGGTAACACTCTTTACATTCTCTCAGGTTGTCAATGCCCCGTCCTCTGTATCCTGGTAATTGAGCGTCACGACATTGCCAGCAGAATGATTTTCCAAGTGGTTGACGAAGACCCTTATGGGCCAACTCCTGTTCATATGGATGTAGGCAGCGCAGACTGTCTGGCCCAGCATGACCTGCACATCACTGAGCAAGTCATTAATCATTTAACTCTACTAGAGTAAACTCTTTGTCCTCAGTATTCCAGATCAAGCTGGACGCATTTCTAGCCGCCCTGATGCTATCATGGTCGCTCCTTGCCCTACTAACCCACGTAGACCACCCATGTCCGGGGTGGGGTTTGCTGAGCGTGTGGCGGTGCCACTGTCGGAGCGAGATCAAGTAACTGGAGAGCATGAGAAGGAGAGGATGGGTTTCAAGGAGCATGGCTGACAAAAATCAAAATCCTCATTAATTTTGTTCCTGGCTTTCTCCTACTGGTAGGCTAGCTGTGTCTACCTAAGCTTTTAGGGCGCCCTTTGGTAGACCCTTTTTTTCCTGATATAGCTGTGTCTACTTTAGGTTTTGGGGCGGCCCTTTGGTAGACCCTTTTTTTCCCAATATAGATGCCCAGGTATAGATGCCCAGACACTGTCAAAAATCTCTATGAAAGCGCCACCACCCAAGTTAGATTGCCCTCAGGACGTAGCACTGATTAAATTCCTGTTGAAAGAGGTACAATTCAAGGAGATACACTTTCGCCCTTCCTATTTCTCCTCTACATGGAACCCCTCTTAAGATGGTTACATGTAGGAGGACGCGTTTACAAACGCGGCTGCATCCCAGGCCAAAACGCCACTGATACTCACCTTGCTAACGTACTAAGCAGCGCTGCCTTTGCTGACGGCCTTCTCTGCCCCACTAGCACAATCCAGGACCTCAAAGTACAAGTCAGGAAACTCACTCTCTACTCTGAATGGGCTGCACTCATTACACCTGACAGCAAAACTAAAGCAACGGGCATTTTACACAGTCATCCTGGAAAAGATCAAAATGGGGTGACGCCATCTCAAGCTCTCTGTCAACAACTCAAAGGAAAAAATAAAAATCCAAAGACAAAAGGCCCAAATTCTTGCATCACATGAACCCTTCCTTAATCTTGGAGTTCAAATCACCATGGACTTAAATTGGAAGCATCAAATTCAACGCATGACCTGTAACCTCAAAAATAAGCTCAGCTTCATAACCTTGACTCCTCCTATGCTTCCCCACGTCAAACACTTGACATTGTCCGTACAGCCATCATCCCTAGCCTTGCCTATGCTTTTGCAGTTACTCCTTGCACACCAGCAGACCTCATCATTTGGGACACGTTGATAGACAGGATTATCAAACATATATACAAACTCTGAAACAGCACAGCAGCAGCAATGATTCGCGAAGATTCTGATAACTTTGGACTAGGGTGCACCTCAATTTATGTAGAATACCACAGACGCCTGGCTTTTGCACTCACAGCCTAGAGGACCCCTCAATTAGACACCGCACCATAAGCCTCAATCTCCTCCCTAAGCAAATAGCGGACCTTACAATCTTATCTACAGCCTATCTTACCAAACGAGAAGGAACAATCTGCGCATTAGATGCCAGCTCAACTTCTGCATGCGTGCCCGCCAATTGATCAGTATGCACTCTAGTAAGCTCCACCTCATGAAATACGAGGAAGTTGTGTTCAATGAGTTTTTGAACCTCATCCATATTGCCCTCTCCCTGCATAAAACACCTCCCCACAATCTCTCCTCCCTCATAACCTGCATCATGCAATCCCTAATGGGCCTTGCAAGCAATGGAATCCATGGACTCACATCCCCGTGTAAGACTCACATCATCACAATAGCTCAGCTACAAGCCAAATACTCCAAGGTCAACGTTAGACATAAAATAGCACTTCACAGACTGGCAGCACTGGTTAGCCTTCCCCAGGAAGAAACTCTGAGAGTTAAGTACATTCTCCATCCAAAATATCATTGCCTATAAAAACACTGAAACAAGCACTCTTGCACATTACTAATGTAGTACATGTAGTACCACCTTATCAAAAAAAACATGTGAGTGGCCTCAATGTGGAACCAGATACCCTGATTCATACCTACCCTCTTGCAGGCTCCCAACCAACTAGCACCCCTTCCACACAAGTTGTGCCATCACACGACAACCTTGCTCCACACCTCAATACAGACACGAACATACTGGACGCCGTCTCAGACGTGACCAAGCAACCTTGTCCGCCCCTACAGGTGACATTCCTACACAAGAAATATGTCCTATTACCCAGGAAGTAATGACTGCCAAAGAAACAAACCCTACAGAAGAGCCACCTAATAAAAGAACTTGCTCCAATTACAGGCTGAGCATCACTCCTACACAAAAAAATCCATACCTCAACACGAAATACTGCTAGCTCTAATGTTTTGACGCCCACTCAACAAGATTCACCTACGGAAGGGCCACCCAGCAAGCGCACACGCAACAATGAAATACACCTCCACACCCATGTCTCAACCTTTTAGCCAGAATAATCTAGGAGCTAATGCCAGTCAAAGCACTGTTAACTACATCCCAACGCAGCCCAACTCCCCATGCACAACAGATCATGGCTATACAGGCAAAATCTGCAACCCTCAGGCTCCTTCCTGTCCAGACACTTCACACAGCTTAGACACACTGTCTAATAACCACAAAAACGAGAAGAAGAAACTACTTCACATAGAGGCAGAGCTGACCCCTCCTGTCATCAACCCCCTGAGCTTGCTATGCCAAGCCTCTGAGGTCTGGAATGATAAGAAAACCCCAGTCCACAAGCTTACAAAAGCAAAAACAGCTAGCCATATATCAATGCTGTATATAACCATGATTTTGACAAAACCCATATAGGTGGTTGGAGAAACTGCACGGTTAAAAAAAAGACGGAAGGAGACGCCTCATCCACCACCAAGCGCAGTACCACACCCATTTTGCCCCAATGCTTGTTGAGAAATGGGCCCTGCCTTCCTTCAAGAAAACTGGCCTTCAGCCTGCGACTACCTCAACTGCTTGCACTGATATTGAGCGTGCTTGCTGCCAAATATTAAATTACCATGATGGCTATGAACCTATTAACTCTGAACCTCCTTACCTTGATATGTATATCTGATGTTTGCCAACGAACGTACCACTGGTAATGCATGAAAGAACTTGGTTGCTATGCTTATGGGCAAGGACAAGAGAGAGATGCAGCTGACACATGGGCTTGTCCTGCCTGCTCAGGCCTTAACAACACAGAAAATTGACAGAGAATTTCAGTCTAGAGAAGAGCTCACAACAGTCACTTGGATGCCCTCCTGTAGCCTGAGGATGCCCTCCTGTAGCCTGAGGAAACTAAAGAGACCTGGCCTAAATTTTAACAGTGTTTGCTTGAATTTTAAGCCAAGCAGAGCAAACCAGACCTTTCCTGACCCACAGCAGACTCTGCCCTTTTTAACCTTGAAAGACAAGGCTTTGAAAAGCCTCACGCTATTCATGCTTGGAGGCAAAAACTAGACACAGAGCTACGCAATAAAATTAACTTTGACATACACCCCACCAACCCACAAGTAGACATTGAACCCACTGGTTGCAGTGAAGTTTGGGTGCATGTCGTTGACCTTGTCAAGTACAAAGTAAAACAAAACCCTAATCAAACATCACTAGACACTGAACCACACAGCCCCCACCCTCGTGCTCCACCTCCCCTTCTCCTCCCAGAAATCTACAAAGCATACATGGCATGCATTTACAACACACAAGGTAAATGTGTTGGGATGATCACCCCTAGCCGATTTCAAATCCTTTACAAGGCTTTCTATAGGGCCAAGCTTGCAGGCTTGCATGAAGCATGAGCAAGCCTCTGATCGTGCTACACCTTCCAACCTCTTCAAACCCACGGTTTCTATTCAAAGCAGACGCAACTCCAGCCGCCCTGATGCAATCTTGGTAACTCCTTACCCAAGTAACCCAAACAAACCACCCACTCCACCCTCAAACCGGGTACTGTGCAGTATGGGAAGTAGCACAACTCCAGTCCGCCATATCCATCTGATAGGAATCAAATACTGTGAAGATACGAGGCCTGGTGCCCAGCTAGAAGCCTCACAGCAACAACACAGCGAAATGTGCAAACAACTCCAAGGTGCAGAGATTACTATCCACCCAATCCTCCTGGGTGTGGGGGGGACTATCTACACTGCCCATACCCTTGATCAATTCAAAAATTTAGGGATTGACTCACAGAGATCTGAAACACTTGCAAGAAAACTCCATGCCCATTCTGTACAATTTGCGCACAAACTTACCTCAACCAGAGGTGCCATTGAAAATAAAAACACTCATCATAACACTGGTGCCCTGGAGCAGCGTGCTGCCAGAAACTCACCCAATCCACATTAATTGTCCTCTCATCCCTTCTGGTGAGGGAGACTCACGGCTCTTTGAGCCAATGTGCCTCTCTTTCCTTAATTGATGTAGGGAGAGTTTTCTCTGCCTACGTAATCTTTTCTTTTTCTTTTCTTTGCATGAAGCCATAACATCTGCTCCTACTAGCTTTGCATTTGAGCTGCAGGGGCTCCTTGCTCGCAAGACTATGCTAGAAAACAAGTACGCTAGCAAAAAGATCAAAGACTCCTTTTCACGGGCCCTGCCATTCCACATTCATGCCCTCAAAGAATGGGCACTGGTAACTCAAAGAAAAGAAAGAAAAGAAAGAAAAGTCTAGGCAGGCCACAGGCCGCGTGCATTAAGGAAAGGTCCCTTAACTAGCAAGCTAGCAAGGGCTCCACCAGAGGTCCCTCAAAACTACACTAGCTACAGCTAGCCTAGGAGAGGGAAAGAGACTGAACTAATGAGGATCGGGCGGGTTGTCGGCCATGCCCCGAGACGCCCGGACTCTCCTTCTCCTTGTATCCACCTCCGCGCGCCCAGCGACACCCCCCCCCCCCCCCCAGAAGCCCCCAGTAAGCAAAGAGCATGTCTGGTGTTAATGATAGTGGTTAGTCTCTGTATGGCATGACAGCTCAGCTTGGAAGCTAGGGATTTTGCTTTGTGTTTGGATAGGCCCAAATTGACAAGAGGTTGGATCGTGTACTCATTGTAAATAGTGCCCGCCACGCCAATCAGGATGATGTGTAGAGTCACTTTGTTGTTTCTGTTTGGTATCCTTGAGCTGCGGGTTTTAAGTCTGGTTATAGTGTGAGCATGCTGAGTTGCTGCAGTTTCTAAAGTGATGAAGGGGTTGGTGTCTGGACAAAATTTCAGTTCAACAAGGTGAATGTCTCTGTCTTAAGGAGGGATCTTAGAAGGATCAAGGTGAGCTTGTCTGCCTGGGATAGATCTCACAAAGATAACGTCAGGGCGGCTCTGGTGCCGAGCAGAGGAGCCAGTACCATTTGGAAAAACCCAGTCTGGAATGGCTCGTGAGATGTTTTCTGGGACTCGTATCCCCTGATCCAAGAGTCTCTCATTACGGCAGGCATCCAAACCAATAAGGGATGAGCCAAACCTGCCTTTGCTAAGGGCTTTAACACAGAAGCTAAGGCCAACATGGTGTCTTTTGGTGTGCATACCACTCATAGTTGGATTTGGACATCTGAGGACAACATGATTAATGCTGTCCATATCATCACACAGCGGGCATCTTCCATCAGTGGAGGACCTATTGAATCTGATGGCATGCTTTTGTGTGTAGACTGTCCCTGTGCGTTATTTGGTTACATTTATCTGTTGTTTAAGAGTAATCTTAAAAGAGTAATCTTAAATTAGTAATCTTAGCCCTATCCCAGGCAAACAAGCTCACCTTGATCCTTTCAAGATTCCCCCTCAAGATAGGGACATCCACCTTGTTGAACTTAAATTCTGCCCTGACACAAATCCCTTTCCCACCCTAGAATGCGCAAAGACCCAACATCCCCATACCATTACTAGACTCAAAACCCGCAGCCCAAGAAATCCAACAGGATTAACAAAGTGTCACTGCACACCATCTTAATTGGTGTTGGCGGCACCATTTACAATGAGTATACAATTACACCTCTTATAAATCTGGGTCTGACCAAACAAAAAGCCAAATCACTAGCATCTAAGCTTAGGGACCATGCCATCCGAAGATTATCCACAATCAATAACACTAGACACGCTCTTTGCTTTCAGGGGGCTTCTGGGAGGGGGTTTGCTGGGCGCGCGGCGGCGGCGGAGGACAGGAGAAGGAGAGTCCAAGCGTCCAGAGGCATGGCGAACAACCCTCCAGATCCCCATTAGCTTTGTCTCTGGCTCTCTCCTAGGCTAGTTTTGTTTAGTGTAGGTTTGAGGGCCTTCTGGTGAGGCCTCTAACTTTTGTTAGGGGTACTTCCCTTAATGCACGCGGCCTATGGCTTGCGTAGACTTTTCTTTTTCTTTTTCAGGAGTAGACCAGAAGGAGTTGCTGATTTCCTTGTTAGAAAGTTGACAGGTTGGGTTGTATGTAGCTTCTATATTGGCAGTGGTGATTGGGGAAGTGGGTTGTATGGCATGGTTGAGCCTCTGCCAGCTATTGTAATGGTAGCCAGAGATATCAGCAGAGCCTAGCTTGTGCTTTGTATGCATGTGTAAGTTTGTCGGTCAGGTTGTTGAGGTAGTGGGTTGGGAAAGCGTGGGGCAACTCAAAAAATGGCCTCCCCGTTGGACCACAACTCACAATACCAGCACTATTGGAGCACTGACCCCGAGGCACTATTTTTGGTGCCCATCATAATTCCTTTTCATCCAAATTTTCAGGTCTCTGTGTCTCCCATACTTTTTATGATGAGGAAGCTATGACTCAGGCCTTCCGCCATGCTATCTACTCAGCCATTCTCAACACAGAGGCCACTGCTACTTTCATGCATGAAATTTTATGCATATATGTTCCTCCCTGTATAGGGACAACACGTGATAACCAACCCCTATTCCAAACTCATCACTGCCTATCCACATCCCTGTTGTGAACTTGGAACCATCGCTCGTACCAACCTTTACTGCAACGATCCACAATCCTCCATCAACCAGGAAATAACCCTTTCTTAGCACACCTGGGACCTACAAATTATTGCAGTCTGGAACACAGCTGCAAGGATTGATCTTAACAATTACAACCCAGCTTGGCTACAAGGCCTGGCTTTGGCTGTACCCAAAGTTAACTGGAAGCTGCGCAGTGTAGGCAACCATTCTACTCTCAATACAATGCATGCTGATATGCCTGGGTTCAGTAAATGTCAACGCCTCCCCTCTGACAAACAACAAATACCTAAAAGCCCAACCTATCCACATATAAGTAATCAGGAAGAACTTTTTGTACCTAATCAATCTAGTCCAACCCTCAAGCTCAAAGTCCCTGACTGGAGGACATGGGCTTACACTGATGGTAGTTGTCAAATTCAGATTGGCATACAGGGAATTGGAGCAGCCGTCGACTGCCCTTTCACTGACAGCAGAAGTTTTGTCGAGCCCAACGGTGCTAGAATTACCAACACCATATGTCGAGCTGAATTAGCTGCAATTCCTGCTGCCATCACGCACTCTTATTCACACATTGCTTCAGACAGTCTCATCTCTCTTCATCAAATACGTAAACAACTTACTTGCCCAGAGAAGCACAAACAACATATTCAAGAGGATGTCTTAAAAAACATATCTACCCTCATTAGCAACTCACAAACCAATATTTGTTTCTACAAAGTAACATCTCATGCTGGCATTGCTGGTAACGAATGTGCAGATGCTATTGCTAAATATCAAGCAAGCCAAGCCAATAACAATGTGGCTGATACTGGGATCCCTAGTGCAGGCACCGGCGTAAATCCTTTTTCTCATTTATTTTGGTTAGCCAAGGAGGAAAAAAAACTCTGTCGGGCTGAGAAACTGACTCAGCCAAAACAGTGTCAACCAACTTGCAGCAGATTCTCATTGCAGCACACTTTGGGTGTGACAACTCATTGCCGGCACATCCACAGCTCCTGCACCCAATCCTAAAATCACCTACCTCCCCAATCTTCAAAACGCTCTCACATCTGATATGCGTACAAAACACAGACTTGGATATGCCAACTCCAAAACAGGTTACTACTCATATTATCAGAGTTTGTTACCACATGTAGATAAGAAAATCAGCAATGTCTTTAGGAACATGTCCTGTATATCCACACTCATGAAGCACACTATCTTAGATATCCACTGGCACCCTCTATAACCAAAAACATGCGGTTCGCTTCAAAAGGTATACCGACCCACTATGCCCTGTGCAAGGCTGTCATCAATTAGACAGCGCACTCCACATGCTTTCAGGCTGCCAAAGTCATATCATCTCTAGCATGAAAACCGAACGCCACAATGATTCTGAAAGAATTATCATCAAAGCTCTTAGCAAAAGCCCCTGGGCAGCAGGTTTTGTTAACATGGACATAGGGTGTGGTGATAGTTTGGCGTAACACAACCTTCAAATCCCTGCACATGCATCAAACAGAATTATACCCCCTTACCTCTTTCCAAGAAAATTTTCTAAGAGATCTAGACTCACCTCCAGCCGTCCTGATGCTATACTGATTACTCCCTATAAAGCCAAACCCACTTCTTCTCCTTCTACCTCCTGCACACACCATCATGCGTTACGCAGCAGACACAACCCCACACTGAGGGCCACAACAGCCAACCGCGTGAGGCAACCCCACCAACTGAATGTAAACCAGCGGCATGTGCACTTGATTGAAATCGAGTACTGTGAAGACGCGAGGCCTGGACAGCAGTTGGAGGCGGTACAGCGGCAGCATGCAGACCTCTGCAAACTCATTAATGTAAAAGTTACGACTCTCCACGCCATCCTTTTGGGTGTTGGTGGGACCTGCTATACTGGTCATACCTTGAACCAGTTTAAACAATCGGGAGTTGACCACCAACGCACCAATAAACTTGCTCGCAAACTTCATGCCCATTCTGTTATGTATGCCAACAAGCTTGTTACCACTAGGCGTGCTATGGAAAACAAGATTACTTCTCGCAGCCAGGTAATGGAGCCAGGTGCTTCCAATAACACTCCTGATCCCCATTATAATCTTCTTTTTGCAGTCTTCGTGGTGGGGGGGGATTCAAGGCTTTTTTGAGCCAATGTGTCCCCGTTTCCTTTATTGATGTAGGGAGAGTTTCCTCTACCTACGTAGTTTTTCTGTTTTCTTCTTTCCTACAGGCGACATTAGGTTTGGAGGGAAGCGCATGCCCTCAGTCCCCGAGAGATGAATAGGAAAGCAGTGGCTTACAATCGTTGGTGTGGAATATCATTCAACCAAACAGCACGTGTTCCTTTCTGTATCCCTCCATGTCTATTCAAGGATTTGGATAATCAAGTCACGAGAAGATTGAGTAGGTTTAGGCTTTGTGCCCACTGCTTAAAGGTTGAATCTTATAAATGGCTGGGTGGTTCAAATGTTTCAAATGTTTGTGACAACTGTGATTGTGCTGAAGTCCAGGACAAGAAACATGCTCTCTTCTATTACAATTGCCTTGAGGTGTGTGAGCTGTGCAGAAATACAACGATGTTTTTATTGACCTTTTCAAGCCTACACATACTTTTGCCCGGCTACAAAACACTGACTTTACTCCTTTCTTGGCGAGCTTTCACAGTATAACTGACCTGAGGTCAATGCTTTCCTAGGTCAATCGCAGACAGGTTATGGAGCCGGGTGCTTCCAATAATCCTCTAGATCCCCATTAGAATCTTCTTCAAAGCTTTTGTAGCTTTGTGGTGGAGGGGATTCAAGGCTCTTTTGAGCCAATGTGTCCCTTAGATACCTTTAACAACAGATCCAGGTAAATGTAGTAAAATACCGCACAGGGACAGTCTACACACGAAAGCATGCCATTAGATTCAACAGGTCTTCCACAGATGGAAGATGCTCGCTGTGTGATGATATGGACAGCATTAATCTTGTTGTCCTCAGATGTCTAAATCCAACTATGAGTGGTATGCACACCAACAGCCTGTCTGAGACACCATGTTGGCCTTAGCTTCAGTGTCGAAGCCCTTAGCAAAGGCAGGCTTGGCTCATCCCTTATTGGTATGGATGCCTGCCGTAATGAGAGACTCCTAGATAAGGGGATATAAGTCCCAGAAAACATACCACGAGCCATTCCAGACTGTTTTTTCCTAATGGTACTGGCTCCTCTGCTCGGCACCAGAGCCGCCCTGATGTCATCTTTGTGCCACAAAGATCAGTGAGAAGTGTGTCTATCCCAGGCAGACAAGCTCACCTTGATCCTTCTAAGATCCCTCCTTAAGACAGAGACATTCACCTTGTTGAACTGAAATTATGTCCAGACACCAACCCCTTCATCACTTTAAAAACTGCAGCAGCTCAACATGTTCACACCATAACCAGACTTAAAACCCGCAACTCAAGGAATCCAAACAGCAAAAACAAAGTGACTATACACATCATCCTGATTGGTGTGGCTGGCAAAAAAGAAAAAAAAGAAAAAGAAAGAAAAAACTACGTAGGCAGAGGAAACTCTCCCTACATCAATTAAGGAAAAGGAGACACATTGGCTCAAAAGAGCCGTGGGTCCCCTCCACCACGAAGACAACAAAAAAATATCCTAATGGGGATCTGAAGGATTATTGGAAGCACCCGGCTCCACAACCTGGCTGCGGGAAGTAATCTTGTTTTCCATAGCACGCCTAGTGGTAACAAGCTTGTTGGCATACATGACAGAATGGGCATGAAGTTTCCGAGGAAGTTTATTTGCGCGTTGGTGGTCAAGTCCCAGTTGTTTAAACTGGTTAAGGGTGTGCTCAGTGTAGCAGGCCCACCAACACCCAAAAGGATGGTGTGGAGGGTCACATCTTTTGCGTTATTGAGTTTGCAGAGGTCTGCATGCTGTCGCTGTGCCGTCTTTAACTGTTGTCCAGGCCTCGTGTCTTCACAGTACTTGATTTCAATCAAGTGCACATGCCGCTGGTTTACATTCAGTTGGTGGGGTTGCCTCACGCGGTTGGCTGTTGTGGCCCTCAGTGTGGGGTTGTGTCTGCTGCGTAACGCATGATGGTGTGAGCAGGAGGTAGAAGGAGAAGAAGTGGGTTTGGCTTTATAGGGAGTAATAGTAGGCACTATTTACAATGAGTACTTACACAAGTTTGGTTTGGTTTGGTTACAGGCACCTTTTGCTTCAGCTAAGCTATATACCCTATCCTACAGCTATATACCCTATCCTATCCTATCCTTACAATGAGTACACGATCAAACCTCTTGTCAATTTGGGCCTATCCAAACACAAAGCAAAATCCCTAGCTTTCAAGCTGAGCTGTCATGCCATGCAGAGACTGACAACGATCATTAACACCAGATATGCTTTTTGCTTACTGGGGGCTTCGGTGACTGATGCTGTGACTGAGCTTCTAGCTAATTTTGCTTTTAGATCGAACTGGTTTGGTTTTTAGATTGGACTGGTTTTGGTTTTTAGATTGGACTGGTTTGGTTACAGGCACGTTTTGCTTCAGCTGAGCTGCCCCCGCAGGCAGGTACAGCTATGTAGCCCTTCCCTTCTCTTCCCTGGAAGCTTCGGGAGGGGGGGTCGCTGGGCGCGTGGGGGTGGATACAAGGAAAAGGAGAGGCCGGGTCTCTCGGGGCATGGACGACAACCCGCCCAATCCTCATTAGTTCAGTCTCTTTCCCTCTCCTAGGCTAGCTGAGATATGTATGATAATGATGAGTACATTCTAATGGATGGTGAGAAAAGGGCGCGCGTGCAGCCATCGAACGGTGTTAAGCAAGGTTGTCCTTTGTCCCCCCTTCTTTTCTCTCTGTACATCAATGATATGGGCAGAGAGATAAGTGAGGGCATTGAGGGTGCTGTGACTGGTGATAGAGTGAATGGTGTGTCCCACATGATGTACGCTGATGACCTTGGATTAACTACGAATGACCCTGGTGAAATGCAGAAGATGCTGGACAGACTCCGTGTGTATGCCCAGAGAAAAGGGTTGACTGTAAACACAGCTAAGTCTGAGGTGGTGCACTTCAACAGTACGTCTGTCTCTCCTCTGCAGAATCCTTTTACGTATGATGGAGTGGTCCTTCCAGAGAAGGACAGGTTCAAATATTTGGGAGTGCTGTTGGATAAAAAGATGGATTTAAAGGTAGCTGAGGAGCATGCGGTGCGGCCTTATATGGCTGCACAGAGAAGGATTTCGGAGTTTGCCAAGGGTCATGACCTGAAAAACAGGCCTCATGCTATGCTCTGGTTGTCCAAGGTGTATGGCATTCCTGCTGGGATGTATGCGTGCCAGGTGTGGGGAACTCATTACTTGAGAGAAGGCAGTGAGTTTGAGAGTCAATTGCAGAAAAGACATCTGTGTTCCTTGAGGCGCATTCTTGGAGTAAAGAACAGTACTACAAATTGGCCGGTGTTGAGAGAGTGTGGCCAGGAGCCTCTGCAGTTCTTCTGGTTCCGTGCCTCCATCAAGTTTTTTAATAGCATGCTTGACTCCAATAGTGAAGTCTTGCGTCGTGTGCTGAGGGCTGATTTAAGTCTGGCTTCTTTTGATTCCTCTTGCTGGGCTGCTGAAGTCTCTAATGCTTTTGGTGGGATGCGGAATGGTGATTCGTTCAAACAGAACATGCTGAGAGCTGAGAAAATCCCCATGCAAGAGTTCATTGGTGATTTGCGATACAGACAGCAGAAAGTGTGGAGAGGGGCCGATGTTTTTTGTCCTCGTGCAGTTAACAAGAAGGTAGTGACGTACCATAAGTGGTGTGGGAATTCTGAGAGTGGTCCCAGAGGTGCTCCTTTTTGTATCCCCTCGTATCTGTTCAAGGATTTGGACAAGCATGTTTTGAGAAACATTAGCAGATTTAGATTGCGTGCTCATCACTTGAGAGTGGAGTCTGGTAAATGGCTTGGGGGTTCAAGTATCTGTGATAAGTGTGAGTGTGGGGAAGTCCAGGATGAAAAACATGTGCTTTTCTTTTGCAAATGTACTGAGGTGCGCGAGCTACGCACGAGATACAAGGACCTTTTTGAGGAGATGTTTAAGACTTTGCGTGTGTTTGCTCCGCCTTCAAACGCTGACTTTATTCCATTCTTGGCTTGCCATCATACTATCACTGATTCTGAAATCAATGCTTTCCTAAACCAAGACTCATACAGACTTCTTAGATTTGTGTCAGACTTGGTCTCAATTTTTGATACTGGTTGAGCTTGTTTCACCAGCTGCCATCAGCCAGAGTCTCGGGCTGTAGGCCACCATTGTAAACCCTTGTAAACCCTTGTAAACCCTAGGCTAGCTGTAGCTAGTGTAGTTTTGAGGGACCTCTGGTGAGGCCCTTGCTAGCTTGCTAATTAAGGGACCTTTCCTTAATGCACGCGGCCTGTGGCCTTCGTAGACTTTTCTTCTTCTTTTTTTCTTTTCTTTGTCCCCTTTTCCTTAATTGATGTGGCAGCAGCAGGAACGACAGCAGCAGGAGCGAAAGCAGCTGCAGCAAGAGGAGCCCCAGTCACTCCTACCAAGTGGAAGCGCGCCAGCCAAGAGCCCAACCCTGTCCAGCACCAACACTGTCCTCCCCCAGCATCAGGAGCAGCAGCAATAGTACACATGCATGCAGGTACCTTTGGAGGAGCCAAGAGGCAGACCCCGAGTTTGAGCACACAAGACTGCGCAAGCAATAAAAACGACTTGGGTCCCTAATAGGAGGTATGGGGGAAGATCCGTCCAAGTCTCGAGCCATGTATGGGGTTAGTGTGTGGCCTGATGGACTCTGCGGTCTCTGATAGGATGCTTGGAGTCTCGTGAAAACTGTTTTTAGAGCTTTGAGCAATGCTATGCAACTAACATCTCATGTTGACATGTGCACTCACCGGGCTGTATCAGCGGTTGCCCTTCTTGAAGCATTGCAATGCATCTATAACAGTGGATGCTGAGAACTGAAGTTCAAAGCACAACATGAAGACATCTATCATGACCTTTTGGACCATTTTTCAGAGCGATGCTGTTCTCAAATTAAATTTTTCTGTTGACACTTCTGAAGTCAGCTCAAGGCTTTCAGTTGACATTTACACAAGTTTGGTTTGCTACAGCTAAGCTGCCCTTGTAGGCAGGTAAAGCTATGTAACCCTATCCTATCCTATCCTAATTGATGTAGGGAGAGTTTCCTCTGCCTCCATAGTTTTTCTTTTCTTTCTTTTTCCGATACTCGTATATGTCTTCAAAGTTTTAGTGTTGGTTGTCACGACGAGATGGCTTCAATTTTGATGCTGGATGAAAATTTTCACCAGCAGCCGATCAACCAGATTCTCGGGCTGTAGGCCAACCCCTTGTAACCCCTAACTAGCAAGCGAAGGTCTCACCAAGGGGCTTTCAAATCTGCAAGGATAGAAAAGAAAATTGCCGTCGCTTCCTGTTGTTGTTGTTGTTGTAAAGATTACAGCATTTGGCCCCAATAAACATAATTGTAGCTGCAATAATGAAAAAGGACGAAAACTTGCAATCGGTAACATGAAACATACTGAATCAGAAAGCCTTGCCAACCCTCTGGTTGAAACCACAAAATACAGTTTCTTTAGCACAGATGCATGCAGTATGCATTTAAATCAAAATTTGATTGACATTTAGCTTAACCAGCATCCTCTTAACATGGTTCTACACATGTACATATATCTTCTTTAAGTTTTAGCAATGAAGATGGAAGTGTCTGCGCTGCTGTGCTTTTAGAGTGAGTGCGACGACTTGCCAGAAAAGAATTGTGCAACATATGTACACCTGCTGCGTTTTAATACCGTCCAGAGAAGCTACTTATTGTGCAGAAGCCGGCATTATGGCCAGCTACCTTACCCCAAACAAGCCCTCACCACCTGGGGTACCTAAGCCCATACCTAGCCCCATACCTAAGTCCCAGGTTGAGCCCTGTTTGCCTGATAGCTGTGAAACTCAATGAGTGTGGTAGCCATGCACAGTGCCTGTCCCTTGCTTGGAGAGGAAAAGCAAAGCAGTGTGGCAAGGTACAATGTCGTGCATCTGTAAGCGCCACAAAAGCAGGAACACATACACTCAAGTAATGATGGGCACGATTTCCTTTAATAGACACCACCCAGAGGGTTGCCGCAGCCAGCAAGGAGTACCCTAACACTTTCTCTTGCTGGCTGTGCACCTACCTGCTCCCCTTGTCCCTTGTTGTTGCCTCATTCTCCTTCCTTCTTGCCCTCCTGCTGTTGTTGCTGCCCCTCACCTGAAAGCAACGTTAGTAATGCTTAGACATGATTGAGCCCCACAGGTGTTGCTTATGCTCATTTCCACACATAATATTGCACATGCTTGTCGGTCCCAACCCTTGACTGCATGATTGAGTAAAATTTTGTTCCATGTGATTAGAAAACAACCAGGGTAATAACTGAGCCTGAACAGGTGCAATTGCAATTGTATGTATTGCGAGCATTGATAATCGAGGAATGTCCATCCAAGATCTGTACCAAGCAATGTTCATGCAACATCCATGCACGACATGGATTTTGGGGTCACACTCAGCTCACGGCCGCAAGTGCATCCGTCAGTGCACAGCAATGGTTGCGAGTGACGCCAACTGCAATCGGCTACGGCAAGGGCAATGGATGCAGGCGTAAAACCAAGACACACTCCTCTGGAGGTCCCACCTGGGCCAGGGGATGCTAAAGAGCTCCTTGTAGATTCCAGTTCTGATGCCTCAACACCCTCCGCATCCTCTCCGGGGCTGCCATCAGTACTGAGATCTGAGGGACGCATTTGGGCTGGCTTCCTGCTTTTGTCATGCACAAAAGCCGCAGCAATAAAGATGTTTGGCAAAAGGAAGCGGCTGCTTTTTGTCATGTACACAAGCCACAGCAAGGAAAATGATGGGCAAAAGGAAATGGGTGGCTTCAGTCATGCACACAAGCCACAGACAACAAAATGACGGGCTCAAGCGCGTTTCCTCCCAGCAACCGCGCCAACACTTAGCCCTCCTACCCTCAACACCGGTCATGTTGACAAAATACTTGAGCCTTTTCCTGAAGGCAAATAATTCAGAACCGAGCAGCAGTGTTTCGAGAGTCCAAGGAAAAGCTCCAAATGGCGCCACAAAAAGTAAAATCTTGCCTCATCCTTGCCTCATCCTTTTTTCTTCCTTGCTATACCCTTACTTCATCCTTGCCTCCTCATCCTTGCCTCATTCTTGCCTCAACCTTGCCTCTCTTTGCCCCATTTACAAGACACGTCCTTGCCTCATCCTTGCATAATCCACAAGATGCTTCCTCGCCTCATCCTTGTATAATCCACAAGAGGCAGGGAGTTGAATGCCGTGCCTCAACACAATATTATGGCAAGCAAGTTTGGTTGCAGGACAGCCTACCTTTTTGCAGGTGCTGGCATCAATCCTGGGATATACAATCCTTGTGCTTGTGCCGCAGAAATGAGCCGCGCCTGTGGGCATGTGTGTACACAACCTTGTCTGTGAAGACGAGGCTAGCAGTCAGTCGGTTTGACTGGAGGCCTTTTTTGCTTGTAATGTAATGTATTGTACACAACCTTGTCTGTGAAGACGAGGCCTAACTATTCCAACAACTCAACCAACCACACTTCCAAGACAATGAAATCTTTACCAGAAAAAGCCCTTGGGCATGCTTGTATGCTCTATGCGCAGCAAGTGCATCTCAGTAGACATGAGGAAATTTTGCAAGGCTCACGCTTCCACTTCAGGGGAGCACAGAACGTGCATGCAACAAACCTTCTGCTGGTTGCAAGCCACACTGGCTTGTACACCATTTTTTCCTTCCTTCATGTACTCCTTCTCTTTTACCAACAGTTTACAGTCAGGCATGACTGAGGGCCTTTTTCCATCTGTAATCTGTACACCACCACAGTGCTGCTCTCTTACATCTTTCAGAGAATCAATACACACTGAAGGACTGATGCTTTAACAACCTACAATTTTAATCACGACGTACCTGCATGTCATCCACCCGTAGCAAGTCAGATATTAGCATGTGCGCACGCACACCGAGAATGGCACCCTCACTTTGCTCTGAAGCTAGCACTCGAGCCAAGGCAGAAACAACGCCCGCGTCTACTGCTCGCTGCTTTGCCTGTGGTTCATAGCGGTGGTGATGGCAGCGTGTGTGTGTGTGTTCGTGCAATACATGAAAAAGTGACTCATCTGGCTGAAGAGAGTCCCATACTCACATGTGATTACATGTACTCATCATCCTCCCACTGCCACTCACCACACCCTCCCACATTCATGCGCATGCCGCAATCAACAAGCAGGCGAGAAGACCAGCCCTACCAAAATGCATAAAGAGGCTCTGTACGCGCACGGCATGTAGCACTCCTCACTTGCCTTGCAGCTGGTGATCATAATGCTGTGAGTTCATGCGCTTGATGCTGTGAGTACATGCACCTCGAAGTTGGTGAGCATGACGTTGTGCGCGTTAGATCTCAGCATGATGCACTTTGTGAGCATGATGTTGTGCACATGAGATCTTATGATGATGCATTTTGTGAGCATGATGTGGTGAGTTCACGCACCTTAGAGTCAGTGAGCATGATGTTGTGCAGAGCACCGATGGCATGCGCCATCAAAGGCCCTAGTTGGCATTTGTTCATCAGCTGCACAACTACCTGCGCATGCAAAGAGTTGAAGCAGCTGCAGCATTTGTTCATCAGCTGCACAACTACCTGCGCATGCAAAGAGTTGAAGCAGCTGCAGCATTGAAGTGCATGGCGGCTTTCTGAAACAGGCCAACACTTTTCCCCTTGGCTGTGCAAAGAATTATCTTAGCAGGAATTTCATTGTTTAGCTGCACCTATTCAGAGATGGAACGGTTTGAGCTTACAACTGTCTGGAATGCTGGAAATTGCGCTTAAACAAGATTGCCCTCAAAAAGCATAGGGCATGGCTGTGAACACCTCTTCCGAAGGGCATTTGCATCCAATTGCAACATATGCATGCACACATCATCAGCTCTGGCAGCTGCAAGCCAGACATGCATTACAGACACAGCTCTTAAGACCCCCTACCTCAACAGCATTTGCTTCTCGCAGGACACGCCTGTTGCTCGTGTCTGCAGCAAGGTTCATCAGCAGCTGCAGGGCCTTGCTGGTGTTACCGTGGTTCAAGTCGCAGCGGCTCAGGAACCTGGGCAGGCAGAAAGGGATGGGAAGGAAAGGGTTGCATAGCTAAAACAAACCACAAGGGCAGTTTAGCTGAAGCAAGAAAGGTGCCCGTAACCAATCCTGGACAGGCAGACAGATGTCAGTGCAGCACACTTTTTTCTGGATGGCAGGTTGTATTAGGGCACATACGCATGGCACTGGAGCACATGTTCCTGGATGTATTAAGGTAGTAGATGAAAGTGGCGGATCACACTTAACAAGAAGAAAGATCGCAGTGCAAAATCAATTCCCTGAATGACTCACATGGATAGTGCCTGCGGACGCACATTGATGCAATTGTATTGTCACAAGATCTTGTGAATGGGGCTTGTTTGTCCATGATGGACAGGTGAAGCTGCTCCTTTTCGAAATGATAGGGGATGCACAAAGAACAGGCGAAGCTGCTTCTTTTCATGACAATGGATTCTTATGCCAGGATGCAATGTTTTGGGGCCCCTGGATCACCCCTTACCTGCAAACATAAAAATTTCTCTCTGACACATGTCGCACCCTAACAAATCCACGTCAAATGTCTTGCAGTTCTCTTGTCGTCTTTCATCCCTCAACGATACAGGATTCAGAAGACCATGTTGCTGGGACGAAGTTGGGCCTCAGAACCTCCAGGCATACACTCATTCCAAACGCTAAGCACACACAACATCCAAGTCAGTCAGGAAGCACGTGCTTGCACTCTGCATGCACTTGACAATTGGCGGGGCGCCCCCCAGCAGAATAACATGCTTCCGTCCCTCAGACACTATCACGAGTGCCACAAGCGCACTGATATCAGTCCTGATGCACACACTTGCACTCTGCATGCACTTGACAATGGGCCGGGCACCCCCCGGCAGCACAACATGTTTCTGTCCCTCAGGCACTATCACGAGTTCCACAAGCGCACTGATATCAATCCTGATGCACACGCTTGCACTCTGCACGCACTTGACAATGGGCGGGGCACCCCCCAGCAGCACAATATGTTTCCGTCCCTCGGGCACCAGCGCGAGTGCTACAAGCGCACTGATGGCCCCTCCAGCCAAGGGTGTGGCAGGGCCGTCCTTCAGAATGGCCAGCAGCTCCTGGGATTATGTAATTTGTGCGTTAGTCTGTCATGCTGGGTACATGTTTGATATGCAAGCTGGCTGCTGGTGTGTAAAGAGGGGAGGACATGGCAGGGCCGCCCTTCAGATCAGCCAGCAGCTCTTGATATCATACAAATTGTACAAGATCCTGGGCACATATATGCACTATGCACTATATATAGTGTGTACTAGTATGATATGTCAGGAAAGGGATGTTTGTTTACAGTTATAAAGGAACAGGCGGCAATGTCGCCGCCCTTTAGAATGGCCAGCAGCTCCTGGGGTCATTTAATCTACAAATGGATAATAAGCGAGGAAAGGGTTGCAAGTATGTGAGGGAGGCTTGACAAGGTCACTCCTCACTGAGGAGTCCTCAGGATAACCAGCAACATGTATGGTGTGCGAGGGAGGGTTGTCCTCACGGTTGCTTTTGTTGGAAAAGAAGGACACCGCAATACTGTGTTAGAGGGCCAATCAGCTCCTCATTATGTACGAAGATAATTGAGTAACGGGCGTGATGATTGTAATCCTGCGCAGTATGGCAGTACTGAGACTGCATGCCAGGTGTCTGTGCTCACAGATCCTTTTGCAGATCCTTGTGCTCACATAGACGTTGGTAAAGGTCCTTGTGCTCACATTAATGTTGATCAAGGTCCTTGTGCTCACATTAGTGTTGATCAAGGTCCTTGTGCTCGCAATAATGTTGATAAAGGTCCTTGTGCTCACATCAATGTTTGATAAAGGTCCTTGTGCTCACATTAATGTTGATCAAGGTCCTTGTGCTCGCAATAATGTTGATAAAGGTCCTTGTGCTCACATCAGTGTTTGATAAAGGTCCTTGTGCTCACATTAATGTTGATCAAGGTCCTTCTGCTTGCAATAATGTTGATAAAGGTCCTTGTGCTCACATCAATGTTTGATAAAGGTCCTTGTGCTCACATTAATGTTGATAATGGTCCTTCTGCTCACATCAGGTCCTTGTGCTTACAAGAAGGTCTGATGAAGTTGAGGCTCTAAATTCCCGTGGGCCAGTGCCCTGTAGATCGTGGCACTCATGCAATTGAGCAGCTTCACAATTGTTAAAACTCGAAGAAGGCAATAATGATTGCAAGCAGACCCTGTAAGCTTTTTGGTGTGGAGCACCCTGGAGTGGAATCCCTTTGTATTTGGTGTTGTATTGATCCATCACAGAACAAAGCCATGAGCCATCCAGGCCACCTCATGTCATAAAAGTTGCACCACCAAAAAGTAACTTTTGCGCTGATTTAGAGCTGCCTTTGGATGCACAGTCAAGCGTCCCTGCCAAGCAAGGTAGCTCTGTGAACGGAGCAACCCTTACGTACACCCTTACTTTTCACGGGCAATTGCACTTCATTTTGTTTTTTTTGGACGTCACCTTGGCGGTATGCAGACAAGACCAATGTAGCGGCGCTTAAGGCACTTAGCAATGCCATGATAGTGTGTGACACGATGGTGCCATGGTGGTGTGTGACACGTAGATGCCATGGTCATATGACAAGTACGTGCCATGGTAGCTTGCGACATGATGCCATGTTAGTGTGTGACACGTAGATGCCATGGTAGCTTGTAACACGAAGGTGCCATGGTAGCTTCCTTACTTTTAAGGTGCACAATAAGTCCATCCCCTCTACATTATGGAGCTTTTGTAAGCAACGCTGAAGCTCCTGCCATCGCGGGCAGATGACATGTTGCACGCACTCCAGCAAATACTCAAAACATTTGCGGCACTCCAGGCACGAGGCTAAACAGATGCCCGCAGATTTTGTTTTCCACTTCTTTCAAACAGGGACTTTCTGGATGTTTGAAAGATGTTCTTTCCCACTTCTATCTAACCGGGATTTTCTGGATGTTTGAAAGATGTTCTTTCCCACTTCTTTCAAGCCGGGACCTTCTGGGCGCAGCAGCAAAGGGGGATACTTGTGTAAGTAGAGAGCATGGAAGAACAATCTACGAGGACAGCTGACAGCTGTCCCTGTGAACCTTGCCAATTATGTTTTTTGGACTCAGTCCACAACTTCCTGGCCTACCAGTCACGCGCTCGACAGAATGCAAAGTTTCTATGCCTGCATGGGTAGGCCTGAATCGGCATTTGCTCCCATACAATCACTGTTGGAACACATAAGGTGGACAAGCGCAGGCTTATAAGTTGGGGCAGGTGTCTTCCTCATTACTTCAACAAACAAAATATTTCAACAAAAGAAAGTGCCCCATAAAGCAGATTCCCGAGTGCTACACAGTTCTCGAGGTCACCTTTGTATTCTAACAATCACGTTGGGCATTGAAACCAAATGCTGCATTTTCATCGGTGTGGCTGCATAGGCACAAAGTTTGCCAGCAACATCTTCCGGTGATTTTTCAATGGAGCAACCATTTTTACAACAAGCTAGTGTCCGGGATGCTTCTGATTTCCTCTTGCAACACAACAACAAGCTTTTTTCGGTTGTTTCTGAGCTTATGGACATTATGTTGACTGGCAAGAACCAGTCACAAGCCGATCAGCCGAACAGTCTGGCTGAAGGTCCCCCCCTGTAAATCTAAATCTAAATCTAAATCTTCCGGAGACGGCTATCAATTCAACTGGATGGTTTGTGTTCTCGTGTACTAAAGCACCATCAGAGCTAATTTCAGGACTGCTCCTAGTCTCGGCTCAAGACCCTTTAAATTGTATTTCAATTTTTCCAGGTCTTCTCGCAAGCACAGACATCTTTTATTGAACCCTAGCATACACCTGTACCTTCAAGATTGGCGATCGTATGACATCCACAGGGTGTGCCTTGGCCAGCTTTTTGACCCTTTCGCATGCCCCTAGAGCCAGCATGCTTGTCTTCACCTGCAACAACAATTTTCATTAGCGGGGGCCTTAATTAAGCACAGGTAGGAGACAACTGACTCTGCACGAAGAAGTTTTTTGTCACACTTTTTGGATCGTCAATCTAAGCTTGGGTGTTTATGCTGGAACATATCCCTGCATCTTGAATTGAAAACATCCTCTCCCTTGTGGAGTGTTGGGTTGGTCCCTCCTAACACGTGTTGGCAGCGTAGCATGAATGCCCTTGCATTTCACTATACTTGCTGAGGGGCCTGGTGCATGAACCAGCTTTTTCTACCTTGCAGAAAGGAGGGAGCAGCAAAAGCAGCAGATTTTTAAAGTCAACACGAATATTGGTGATATGGCTTGAGTACGTCAGCATTGCACAATATTTGCCGTGGGGCGTTTCATGATACAAATACAGCTTTCCTCCATGCACCGAAACCCCAAAATGGATATTCTTATGGGCGAGTTTTTTCCTGTTTGCTCAATGGACTAGTTTGAGCTCACGAGGCAATTGTCTCCTCGAATACATGAGCTTAAGAACCTGTAACATAAGGGTCTGTCATCCACTGAGGGGGCCTACATATAATGTAAGCATGAGATATGCGTGCCTAAGTTAGGCATCTGACTGCTCGCTCAACACCGGCAGTATATGATTATTATGGATGAGTGAGCATGGAGCCAGCACTTGAGCCCTGCAAGCATAATTGCTAACACAAGAGTTTTCTTGACACACAGAGTGACACCCAGGAGATTCCTTTCAAAAGGCTCAAGGGGGTGGTTGCATGACAGTTTGCTTGCATGACACACACATTGAGTTGTTTGTACCAGAAGCTTGCATCTTTCCCTCCTAACAGTGCATTACCTTTAACAAGGAAGTAATTTCATTGACATCATCCACCGTCAATGGCCGCTCAATAAGGTGCAAGTCCTGAGTATCCTCCTCGCATACGTAGGACTCGTTCACTGTCTGGGGCACCGGGGGAGCTTGTTGGCGTGGTGGTTGACGTGGTGGTGGCATTACACTGCTCATCATGGAGTCGGTGTGGCTTAGAATGGGCCTCTCGGCATTCTCGTCTAATGAGCTTCTTGAGGCAAGGCCATCTGGAGACTCCATTTCTGTGACACACAAGTGTTTACAATGTATGTATTTTCAATTATTAAATCAATGTACACACAGGGTGTACTTCAAACCGCATGTTACAGAATTCTCTGCCAACATGCAGCGAACATGCAATTAATGCAATGTAAAATCATAAGAAAAACTGACGACCATTCGTTGCAAACATGGGATCGCAAGCATGGGACTGCAGGCAAGTCTTTGCAAAGCACGGCATGGCATAGGGCTATTAACAATTGTGGACACACCCGCACCCGCACACAAATACACATACAGACACATGTACACGCGCGCGCACACACACACACACACACACACACACACACACGCACACACACACACACACACACACACACACACACACACACACACACACACGCACGCACACACGCATGCACTCTCGCACGCGCATATATGCACACACACACACACGCACGCACACACGCATGCATGCACTCTCGCGCGCGCGTATATATGCACACACATACACATGAATGTAGATACACATACGTACATACACACACATACACACGTGCTTTCTCACTCGCACACACACACGCACACGTGTGTGCATACACAGGTCCTTTGATCCCATGGCTTATCGGGAGGAGGTCATCCAGCAGCGTGCTGAGCGCTTCTCCATCGTGTTTGCCACGCTCTTCATAACAACTACTGATGTCAGCACAGGCCAACAGGAGCAGTTGCTCGCTCTGGCTTTGAGCACTGGTCATATTAAGTGAGTCATCCACGCAAAATGCATGTTGGCTAGGTGGTCTGGGCCTCATATCTATCAAGCCACCCCTGCAGGCAGGAGTGTCCGCGCCCTCATGAATCGATGTGATTAGGACGAAGGTTATTGTGACTGCTTGGTTTGACTGTTACAACATGCAAACATAGATTCTATGTCATAGAAGCAACTCCCCTTGTCTGCAATGTGTCAGTCAGCGCACTCGCATACTTACATGACTGCAAACGTAATTCAAAGATGATGGAAGTCATCACTATGACAGATGCACGCACAAACTTGTTGTCATGCTGCCTGCACGCCCATCCGCCCTGCTCCTTCCAGGTTATTCAGAGTCAAAGATGCTGTGGCTTCTTGGCTCGGCCGTTCAGTGCCTGCCTCTGCCTGCATGGCTTGGAAGGCCCACCAGGCCCCCGTGACCAGCTTAGCTTGCCTACATTCAGGTGCGCCAAGCCAGGGCTGTCAAATCCTCGTGTGGTGGACTTGAAAGTGAAAGCTTGGAAGGTGCAAAAAACGCTTTCACCAGCTTGGCTTGCCTTTACTAGGCAACCAACAACTAGGTCCGTTAAGTCAGGTCAAGCTGTGCTGGATCGAGGTTGCGCTCACTTTGCTGTCAATTCCACGTATGGTGAGCACGAAGCCAAGGCTTGCAAGGCGCATCAGGTTCTTGTGACCAGCTTGGCTTGCCTGGCTATAAGTGTGTCTACGTCAAGGCTGTCCTCGCTTTGCTGTTAACTCCTTGTGTGGTGAGCACGAAGTCAAGGCTTGCAAGGCGCACCAGGCCCTTGTTACCAGCTTGACTTGCCTTGATCTAGGGCGCTAGGGCAAGGCTGTCCTCACTTTGCTCTCAACTCCACATGTGGCAAGCACGAAGTGAAATGTGTTAGGCGCAAAAAGCCTGTGTGGATAGCTTGGCTTGCCTAGGATTGGGTGCGCCAGGTCAAGGCTGCGCTTGAATAGCCTAGGTCGAGGTGCGTGAGGTCAAGGCTGCGCTTGGTTTGCCTAGTTTGTGGCGTGCAAGGTCAAGCTGCACTTAGTTAGCTTTTGTCAGGGCTTGCATGGTGTGTATGCATGCGTACACACACTTGTGCATGTTTTGCCAAATGCATGGCGTGCCGCTTGCTCACAGTGTAAGTTAGCCACGTTTAATGATCTCTTATCTGACGAGGCAAAGCACACCACAGGCAATCGTGCCGTAACCCCCTTTCTTGCGCGCACGCCCTCAGCTACATGCACACTCTGTCACCGTACATGACACCACAGGCACTCATGCCTTCTCCCCCTTGCGCGCACACCCTCAGCTCACACGCACACTCTCTTGCAATGCAACACACCACAGACATGCCCAATGTGCTGCTTGTGAGCTGCGGTGAGGCATCATGCTTTGCCCACCACTTTTGCGCATGCCCTCAGCTTACATGCACGCTGTCTTGCATTGCAATACACCACAGACTCACCCAACGCGTTGCTTGTGAGCTGCGGAGAGGATGGCGCGGTGCGCGCTTGGCCCATATCTGTGCTGCTCCAGCAAGTGCAGCCCGCAAATGGTATAACAGGTGTGTGCAAGCGCAGCGCACTTGCAAATTAGGTGCACAGCTTGTGACATGCAAGTTAGTTTTTGCACTCAAGATGGAAAAGGGCAGCAAAAATATGGTATGGCAGGTATGTTCAGTGTTGGGATGGTGATTGTGTGCAGGGGCAGGGAACATGAGATGGCTGACATGTGCAGGGGCCGCAGTGTTGGGATGGTGGGCATGTACATGGGCAAAGAACATGGGATGGCGGACGTGTGCAGGGGCCGCAGTGTTGGGATGGTGATGGTGTGCAGGGGCAGGGAACATGAGATGGCGGATGTGTGCAGGGGCCGCAGTGTTGGGATGGTGGGCATGTACATGGGCAAAGAACATGGGATGGCGGACGTGTGCAGGGGCCGCAGTGTTGGGATGGTGATGGTGTGCAGGGGCAGGGAACATGAGATGGCGGATGTGTGCAGGGGCCGCAGTGTTGGGATGGTGGGCATGTACATGGGCAAAGAACATGGGATGGCGGACGTGTGCAGGGGCCGCAGTGTTGGGATGGTGATGGTGTGCAGGGGCAGGGAACATGAGATGGCTGACATGTGCAGGGGCCGCAGTGTTGGGATGGTGGGCATGTACATGGGCAAAGAACATGGGATGGCGGACGTGTGCAGGGGCCGCAGTGTTGGGATGGTGATGGTGTGCAGGGGCAGGGAACATGAGATGGCGGATGTGTGCAGGGGCCGCAGTGTTGGGATGGTGGGCGTGTACACAGGCAGGGAACATAGGATGTCAGGTGCATGCAGAAGTGCAGCTTTGAAGACGGTGTCTCAAAAGAAATACCAGCATGAGAGAATCATAAGACTGGTGAAGGTTCTGTGTAGACGTCAAATAATTGCCCAGCTGCGCGCGCACACACACATGCACACACACACACACAGCCATGGACATTTGAACCTGAGGTCACTCTGAGCACAGACCGGTGGAAAAGATTTGCACAAACGTCGCGCATGCGTCATCCAGCAGAGCGGAAAGTGTGCCTAGCGCTGAGGCAAGCAGGCACGCAAGATGGTCATGTCTACTTACGTATGTCTACTTGTCTACCGATAAAGTCATGACCTCATAATCATGGACAGGAGGCTCCTGTCAGGAGCTTCTGCTTGCCTGGTATTCCGCCCAAAAAAGGGGGTGAATCAGGAATCAGGAACGATGTGCCCTTGTGGTTTTGACATGTGCCGGTACAGGTAAATGATTTCAGCAGCAAAAGGCCTTCAGTCAGAACGCCGGGCTGCTAGCCTGGACACCTAGTCACAGCAAAAAGCCTTCAGTCAGAAAGCCGGGCTGCTAGCCTTGGACACCTAGGCACGAGTTCCCTCTTTTTCTCAGACAAAGTTCCATCTTTATGCCATAAATTATGGTCCACCCTTTCGGTTCTGACAAAAACCTGTACTCCACACACAGGTGTCCCTTCTTCAGCACCACCTTATGTAGACATTAGCCCCAGCTTAGAAGGACACATATCAAGGGGCGTAGTAGGTGAGTTTGGCGAAATAAATCTCTTAGAGCAGGGCTTCTGGCTGTTAATGTATTACATATGATGCATTGTGTATTGATTATTTTACAACATATATATATACATGTGTGTGATATTTCGAAACAGGACTCAAGTGAGACTCTTGTTTCTGCTTTGACGATTCAGGGCAACTGCGCCTTAGACTCCCTGCACTCTGTATGTTGTGCAAAGGGTCAGAAGGGTGTCAGCTTGCAACCAGCATACATTTCACATTTTGCCTACGCAAGGGGCACAGGATCCCTTGTTGCACACACACATACATACACAAGCACGCACACAGAGACACACACACACGCGCGCGTGCGCACACACACACACACACTCTTCAACGCAGCATAGCGCCTATTTTGCTTTGCAATCCTATACAGGGTTTGCAGGGGCCACTCCCGGGATAACGTGCGCAATTTTAGATGGGCAGAGTGGTCAACTGTTTGCGGTAGGTCACTGCTTACTCAAATGCATATGTGTTTCCTTTAGCTTGTGCTGTACTTTAAGCTCTGCTTGTATTCTGGTGCAAGAAACAAATGCTATAATGAGGGGTGCAGTGTGATTCTTGTAGGGTCAATCATCGGCATATGCAAAAGTGTGCATATCTCACATCAGTATTGACACTGAGGGTTATGTTAAAGTGAGTGTTTGGGATCATGAAATTGCCACGGACCGATCGGTACAAACAGGGGTCTTAAGGGAAGGAAGGGTCTAGGGGCCCAGGCCTGTTTGGGACCTTAGTTCTGGAATCTTTATTCGCTGTTTCTACGTTATTTCAGTCATGTCACCGGACTGATTGGCTGAAGCCCTACCGATTGGCAACGTATTGGTGCAAAGTGGATGAAAGGGGGATCTTTTGTGCATCAATTGATTGATCTTGTGTGGGTTAATTGGTTGACGAGTGCGAATTGGATTAAGCAAACCCTGTAAGCCTTACTAGATAAATATCAGTGCCCCATGCACACGGGTGTAGGTTATGAGGAGTGTGTAGGTGAAGGCGCAGCAAATGAATCCACAACTTTCTGGATCAGGACGACGTATGATGCTCAACTGCTGGTACAGTTAGGATGGCAGTCTGTTGGCTTGCAAGCTAGCAGTGGGCGCTTGGCAGGGTGTGTATGTTCCAGTAGCAAATGCCTTGCAGGATGTGTATGTGCAGTAGTGGTTGCCTGGCAGGATATGTATCTGCCAGGAGTGGGGCCTGGCAGGACGTGAACGTGCAGGCATCTGCCACTCAATAGTTACACTGTAACTCTGCTGAAATGTACTCTTAGGTGGAAATGAGTATGCAGATGTATGCAGGGGTTGAGAGAAAGCTTTTCTGGTTCCCTCTTTGTCTGGGGAGGGGCATCAGAAGGTTTGGTGAACTCTGGCTCCTTATTTGTCTGGGAAGGGGCATTGGAAGGAAATATGAGATATGGGTAATGTGCCTGGGGGTCCCTCTTTGTCAGGGGCATTGGAAGGAAAGGTGAACTCTGGTTCCCTCTTTGCCTAGGGAGGGGCATCGGAAGGAAAGGTGTGGGATAGGTAATGTGCCTAGGGGTCCCTACTCAACCAATGGGCGCAGAGCCCACAAATATTTCCCCCCTTATGTGTTTTCTTTACTTGGCGTTGGATTTCCTTGCCACCAAAGAATTTAATGCATGCTTGCATTGCACACGAGCTTACCAAACTTATTTCTTTCTGCAGCCTCCTGTCCTTCTTATGCATCTTCTTACAGAAAGCACTGCAGTTTGTCACCAAAGGATGTGACGCATGCTTGCGTTGTGCAGGGAAGCACGGAGGGTGGGGTCCATATATTTGACATCAGGGCGGCCGCTGCAGCTGCAGCAGGCAACAGAAGTCAAGGTAAGCACCGTTTTCATTGTAAAAGGTCGAGCCAGATACTTTATTGGATTCCCTGCTAGAGCCAGCAGCAGCCGCGGTACGCACCAGCATCATTATTGGTCAAAGCCTGCCAAAAAAGAGTTCCAGCATCATTGTTAGGTGGCGGTCACACACAAATTTTTTCGACTTTTTTTCCGTCGGTTTTGAAAAAAATTTTCAGTTTGGGTGAAAAAAATTGCGGTCACACACAAAAACCGAAAATTTTTTTCGCCCACCCAAAAAAATTTTTCCGTTCAAGCCAGAAGTCACTAGTGACCGTGTTTGGGAAATTTTTTCGGTTTGGGTCACTTTTCAGGAACCGTTTGGGAGTTCCCCCTGGGAGTGCCCCTTGCATGCAAACCCTAAAAAAACCAAAAATCTTCAATTCTATCTACATTTCACTATTTCATTTCTGATAATCCATTAATGCCCCCCTAAGGCAAGAAAGGGGACAATGTGAGGGGGAAGGGGCCAAAGCAGGCCAGCAAGCAATTGTTGCCCAGGTCAGGTGAGGTGGAGCATAGGCCTGGCAGGGACTTGCAAGCATCTGAGGCAGTGGTGGTGGGCAGCGGGCCTGCTACAGGGTCAATATCGAGCACACAAGCCATGTATGATGCAAGCTTGCCCCTGACTTGATAAGCACCCACAGCATCAGGCCCGCTTCGCTTGAGCCCAGCCGCACTAATGACATGAGAGGCAACAAAGTTGTCAACATTTAGCACAGAGGGTTGTTAGATGTTCCCAGTGCTCTCAATAAAATTTTGAAGTGCACATAGAACTGTTGCAACTTGCAAACGTTGAACGTTGGGGTTATGCCGCACAGGTGGGGTTTAAAAGCCTGCTATTTTTGAGGATTGGCAACCGCTTTTTGAGCCTGCCAAATGAACATTCAACCACACGCCTCCTCCGAATTAGAGCATAATCAGAATTGAATTGCTACTTTGTGGGATTGGGGGTTAAGGCAAACGCTGAATCAGCACAGATGTAGGGCTTGAAAACAGTTCCATCTATTGTCATTTCCTCCATGCAAGCATTTGGCAGCAAGGCAAGCCAAGAACCATAATCTATCTTTGCACGCAGAGCACTACAATTTCATGTGTGTGCATCACCAACTTGACCTGCCCCTCCAGCACTAACAAATGTGGAGTTGCCATGAGCATCAACACATACAAAAAGAATGATAGCCATGTGCTTCATGAAGTAGTAATAGACATCACCCCAATGGTATGGTTTCTCAATCCTCATGAACGTTCCGTCTATTGCACCAGCACAAAAGGCAAATTGCACAATCCTCTGAAATCTCGCATGATGTGCATGAGTTCATGTCTGTCTGGAAAGACCATCATGCTTGGCACAAATTCTTTGCATAATACATACACAACTTCAATTAATGACATTACACACTGCACTCTTACTAAGATCGTAAGTCCACGCAAGCATCTGATAGTGAGCACTTGAACCGGCCTAATCCAAAAACATTTCCTGCCTCTTCTCAACAGGGATTGCATTCCGCATTTGTGTGTCAAGCTTGCATGAGTGGCACAGTGCGTTTCACACAGGGTTTTAAAGGCCGGCTTGCTCATGCGGAAAGCTTGCTTGAACTGGACAGCCTCATATTCAGGCTGAGTCCTTCCAATGTTGGCCCAGTCCCCGAGCACTTGCTTCTCCTGAATTCCAAAAGAAGGGTTGTATTTCAAGGGCAGGGCAGGAGGAGTAGAGTGTGAAGGACGGAAGGGAGGAGAAGAGGGATTGGGTCCCATGCATGCCCCATGCATGAGTGCCCCTTCAAGTCAGAATTGAGGGGGCACTCACAAAGAGGAAGCGCGCTTGCATGATTATGAAACAAATTATCACCTCCCTTACGCTCCAGAAGCCCCTTGCTTTCTTGCCACCTCCCATGTGCCCTGCTTGGACCATGGCAAGGCAGGCTGCAAGCTGCGCTGTGTGGTTACTACCATCCAGAACCAAAGTGACGGCTGGAATCAGAGCTTTCAGGGCCCAAGTTGAGAAGCCTGACTGCTCAGTTGCTAGCTGTGGCATGATGGTTGCCAGCCATACAAGGAGAAGGGCAGCACTTATGGTCCTTATGTAAGGGCCTGCCAAAAACGGCCTGGAAGGGGCGCTCCCAGGGAGGCTGAGCACTGAAAAAAAATCTGAAAAGAATCCCGTGTGGACGCTTGAATTTTTTTCCGTCGAGGTTGAAAATTTTTTTCAGTTATCCGAAAAAAATTGTGTGTGTCCGCAAATTTTTTTCACTTTCCGACGGAAAAAAAGTCGAAAAAAAAAACCGAAAAAAATTGTGTGTGACCGCAGCCTTAATTAAAGTCAGCCAAGGTAGATACCAGGTTGTCAAGTAAAGCAAGCCAAGGAGGGCACCTGCTTCTTTGTTTTGAAAAGTCAGCAAAGTTCAGCATTGGTATCAATATCTGACGTCCAGCCCGCTGCTGTATTGAATGTTGTGCTAGGGCCAGCAGCAGCTTAGGTATGCACTAGGTTATTGTAAAGCCAGCCAAGGTCAGCATCAAGTTGTCAAGCCAGCAAAGTTAGGCACCGGCATTACATTCCAGAGCTGGACAACCCCCCCATATTGCTGGACATGCTCCTTCCCGGTTTTCTTTCTCAAATTTAACCATGCAAACCATTATAATTCCATAAAATACCATGTTCACAAAAAAATGATGAAAATCGGAGGACCCCAGATCACTCTCCTGGCCTCAGATCACCCAAAAATGGCCCACAGCTCCACCTCAAGACCATTTTCTCTCCCAGATTTTTTGTGTTTGTGACCTTTATATTAATTACTAACACCCTGCATATCCAAAAAAAGGAAAGAAAGAAGTCAAAAATTGACCTTTTTGGCACCCCTTGTGCTGGATTTTCTTCAAGGTAAATGACTGAAAGTCTGTATCTCACCAACCACTGGGTCTTTCCACCCCATTGTTTTTGCAATGATATTCGTTTGGTACAAACTCCAAATTACTAAAAATTACCCAGTTTGGTGGTCTGGCTGGTCAGATGTGGGCAGCTGGGTGTCAAAAAGTAGGGTTCACGCCGCGGATGATTAGGCATGTGCGCCCCTACCCTGACCAGTAAAGCTCTACATGTTTAGAAAGCTACATTTTGAATCCTGATTAAAGTGGTCAGGGTTGGGGCGCACCTATGCTGAGAGCATGTTTAAAACACCTATTTTTTTGGGGGGGAGTTGTCCAGCCCTGCAATTTTCCAGCGTCCAGCCCGCTTCTGTTTTGAATTTTGCTAGGGCCAGCAACAGCGCAGTAGGGATGTAATAACTCGTGATCAATGCACTCATTGCTTGGATCCACCATTGTTTGTTGCACTATAATGCCAGCAGCATTGGATTTTGATCAATGCAATCGTTGCCAGCAGCGTTGGACTCCTGGTCAATGCACTCATTGCTCGGTTGGATCCACAATTGTTCGATGCACTCCTTGCCAGCAGCATTGGACATTTGATCAAAGCAATCGTTGCCAGCAGCATTGGACTCCTGGTCAATGCACTCATTGCTCGGTTGGATCCACCAATGTTCGATGCACTCCTTGCCAGCAGCATTTGATCAATGCAATCATTGCCAGCAGCACTAGACTCCTGGTCATTGCACTCGTTGCTCGGCTGGATCCTCCGCCAGCATCATTGTGAAATCCTGGCAGCTGTTGTATTTTCTAGCTGCCTGGGCCAGCAGCATCTAAGGCGTTATTTTGATCAGACCAGATCCATGCTTTTGATGCTTGCAATAGAGATGGCTTAGCCCCTGTAACCTGGAAGGTTGCTTTGCATGTAAATTACATGATGTAATGTGGCATGTGTGTGAAACCTCTGTTGTTGGATTCACTCGACATGAGTGAATGTACAGGTTCAGACTGCCTTTTTGCTCGGACAATGCCCAAATCCAGTGCTCCGCATTTTCTCAATCCAGTGCTCTGCACTTTCTTGATCCAGTGCCAACTATTATTAAGCAATGGAAGTGTGTGTGTGCGCGCACATGCGTGCGTGTGTGTACATGGATTATCTCCAACACGCTCTTCTCACAAATTTCCCATTTCTTCACGTATATGGCTGGTTCGTAGGTTCCAAGCAATGAAATTGCATGGGTATATTTGCATTCGGCATCATTCTGCTGCCAGAATGATCCAGGATATAGAACCATCAATTGCAGACAACTGTCTCACGAATTATAGGCAAGCAAGCACCAGGGAATAAACGAAACACAGAAGACCTGTGGTATGGGTCCAACACAGAACACTTGTGGTATGGGATGCTCATTGTGCACAGGTGCTCCCGCCCCACTCCCCTGCATAGCCACCCTGGTTGGGCATCTGGCAGGCGTCCTGTGTGTGGATGTGTGCACCCGTGCCGGTCTTGTGGCGTCCGGATCTGAGGATGGGACGCTCAGGATATGGGATATGAAGGCAGGGATGGCAGGTGGGCGGGTGGGGAAGTGCACTTGTCTGTGTATTTGTGTGTGTGTTCGTGTGTGTGTGTGTGTCAGTGTTTGTATATGCCAGTGTGTGTGTCAGTGTGTGTATGTGTTTGTGCACAGGGCTTGTGGCTTCCAGATCAAGATGCTCATGGTATGATTTACGATATATATGGCGATTGGGTTCAGGTGGTCAGTGAGACGTTGTGTGGGTGGTTGTGGATGGTTGCATGGCAGGTGTCTTGGTGCAGGGCATTGGACACAAAACAAAATTGACAACCTTCCCAGGCTTTTCCCAAACTTGATAGCTGAAACGTCTCCCCACTGACTGCTGATGGCTGCACAGTCCCCAACCGCACCCCTGCGGCTGGGGACTGTGCATGGAGAAGAGGATTCCCTCCAATCCTCTTCTGCTTCAGCGATCCACCACGTTTCTTTTCCTTGACATTCTTTTGCTCAGACTTCTCCACTGTGTAACAACACCTTAATGGCGTACAGGAATGACGGTCCACTGACTGTTACTAGCTGCAGCATCCCACGTTGCGCTTCCTTCCTCCATCCCCCTCCTGCTCCATGAAGTGGATGGTGCTCCACTGAATGACTGATGCTTCTCTGACTGTTGCTGGCTGCAGCATCCCAAGTTGCGCTTCCTTCCTCCATCCCTCTCCTGCTCCATTGAGTGAATGGTGCTCCACTGATTGACTGATGCTTCACTGACTGTTGCTGGCTGCAGCATCCCAAGTTGCGCTTCCTTCCTCCATCCCTCTCCTGCTCCATTGAGTGAATGGTGCTCCACTGATTGACTGATGCTTCTCTGACTGTTGCTGGCTGCAGCATCCCAAGTTGCGCTTCCTTCCTCCATCCCTCTCCTGCTCCATTGAGTGAATGGTGCTCCACTGATTGACTGATGCTTCACTGACTGTTGCTGGCTGCAGCATACCAAGTTGCGCTTCCTTCCTCCATCCCTCTCCTGCTCCATTGAGTGAATGGTGCTCCACTGAATGACTGATGCTTCACTGACTGTTGCTGGCTGCAGCATACCAAGTTGCGCTTCCTTCCTCCATCCCTCTCCTGCTCCATTGAGTGAATGGTGCTCCACTGAATGACTGATGCTTCACTGACTGTTGCTGGCTGCAGCATCCCAAGTTGCGCTTCCTTCCTCCATCCCTCTCCTGCTCCATTGAGTGAATGGTGCTCCACTGATTGACTGATGCTTCTCTGACTGTTGCTGGCTGCAGCATCCCAAGTTGCGCTTCCTTCCTCCATCCCTCTCCTGCTCCATTGAGTGAATGGTGCTCCACTGATTGACTGATGCTTCACTGACTGTTGCTGGCTGCAGCATCCCAAGTTGCGCTTCCTTCCTCCATCCCTCTCCTGCTCCATTGAGTGAATGGTGCTCCACTGATTGACTGATGCTTCACTGACTGTTCCTGGCTGCAGCATCCCAAGTTGCGCTTCCTTCCTCCATCCCTCTCCTGCTCCATTGAGTGAATGGTGCTCCACTGAATGACTGATGCTTCACTGACTGTTGCTGGCTGCAGCATCCCAAGTTGCGCTTCCTTCCTCCATCCCTCTCCTGCTCCATTGAGTGAATGGTGCTCCACTGATTGACTGATGCTTCTCTGACTGTTGCTGGCTGCAGCATCCCAAGTTGCGCTTCCTTCCTCCATCCCTCTCCTGCTCCATTGAGTGAATGGTGCTCCACTGATTGACTGATGCTTCACTGACTGTTGCTGGCTGCAGCATCCCAAGTTGCGCTTCCTTCCTCCATCCCTCTCCTGCTCCATTGAGTGAATGGTGCTCCACTGATTGACTGATGCTTCACTGACTGTTCCTGGCTGCAGCATCCCAAGTTGCGCTTCCTTCCTCCATCCCTCTCCTGCTCCATTGAGTGAATGGTGCTCCACTGAATGACTGATGCTTCACTGACTGTTGCTGGCTGCAGCATCCCAAGTTGCGCTTCCTTCCTCCATCCCTCTCCTGCTCCATTGAGTGAATGGTGCTCCACTGATTGACTGATGCTTCTCTGACTGTTGCTGGCTGCAGCATCCCAAGTTGCGCTTCCTTCCTCCATCCCTCTCCTGCTCCATTGAGTGAATGGTGCTCCACTGATTGACTGATGCTTCACTGACTGTTGCTGGCTGCAGCATCCCAAGTTGCGCTTCCTTCCTCCATCCCTCTCCTGCTCCATTGAGTGAATGGTGCTCCACTGATTGACTGATGCTTCACTGACTGTTCCTGGCTGCAGCATCCCAAGTTGCGCTTCCTTCCTCCATCCCTCTCCTGCTCCATTGAGTGAATGGTGCTCCACTGAATGACTGATGCTTCACTGACTGTTGCTGGCTGCAGCATCCCAAGTTGCGCTTCCTTCCTCCATCCCTCTCCTGCTCCATTGAGTGAATGGTGCTCCACTGATTGACAGATGCTTCACTGACTGTTGCTGGCTGCAGCATATCAAGTTGCGCTTCCTTCCTCCATCCCTCTCCTGCTCCATTGAGTGAATGGTGCTCCACTGATTGACTGATGCTTCTCTGACTTTTGCTGGCTGCAGCATACCAAGTTGCGCTTCCTTCCTCCATCCCTCTCCTGCTCCATTGAGCGAATGGTGCTCCACTGAATGACTGATGCTTCACTGGCTGTTGCTGGCTGCAGCATCCCAAGCTGCGCTTCCTTCCTCCGTCCCTCTCCTACTCCATTGAGTGACTGATGCTTCACTGACTTTTTCTGGCTGCAGCATCCCGAGCCGCGCCTCCCTCCTCCATCCCTACCCTGATCCAGCCCATCCACACCGTCTGTCCTTCCATGGATGGGCCCCTGGCCCCCAATGCATGTGCGCAGCTGAATTGTGTGCGCAGTGCGTCCCCGGTCACTACTGCCAGGTTCCAGGTGGGTGACCGCATGGTAGACGCGAGTGCATCCACTGCAGCTTCAGTCACTTAGTATAACCGCAATATCTCCCCAGTCACTACTGCCTGACCTCCAGGTGGGTGAGCATGGGTATATGGTAGAGACGAGTGCATCTATTGCAGCTCCAGTTACTTAGTATAACCGCAATACCTCCCCAGTCACTACTGCCTGACCTCCAGGTGGGTGAGCATGGGTATATGGTAGAGACGAGTGCATCTATTGCAGCTCCAGTCACTTAGTATAACCGCAATACCTCCCCAGTCACAACTGCCCGACCTCCAGGTGGGTGCACATGGGTACATGGCGGCCGCTGGTGGACGCCCCGCTTATCTCGTCATCCTTATCGGGTGCAGGTTGAACAGCGGTGTGTGTGTGTGTATGTGTGTGTGTGTGTGTCCGGCCATGCTAAGCAGGGGCAGATGTATCTTATGGGTGGGCATGCGTAAAGCTGTTGCCGTCATGGCTGTTGCTAGAGATATGCGCATCTATTGCAGCTCCAGTCACTTAGTGTGCCCACAATGCCTCCCCAGTCACTGCTGCCAGGTTCCAGGTGGGTGAGCATTGGTGTATGTTAGGGACAGGTGCATCCATCACAGCTCCAGTCACTTAGTATGCCCGCAATGCCTCCCCAGTCACTGCTGCCCAACTTCAAAGTGGGTACGCATGGGTTTGTGGTAGAGGCAAGCGCATCCATGGCAGCTCCAGTCACTTAGTTTTTGCCTGCAATGCCTTTCCAGTCACTGCATGGATGGTAGATCCGTGGCAGCTGACTGGACGGTCGCTTTGTGTGCCATCCTCAATCAATGCCCCTTCACTCCAGGTGAGCGCATGTATGCCTGTGAAATTTGCCGGAACGAGGTGTGCATGTATCTGTGTGTGTGTATGTGTCTGTGTGTGAGCATGTACGTGTGTATGTATGTGTACAGCTCAGTTCAAAGAAGGCAATTGTGTTTCAAAAGCTGCTCCCGAAATGTTTTTTGATCAGGTGCACAATACAATGCTCCTCACCATGATGAGGGTTGAGTTGTGCACAATCCAAATTCTTCTGCACTGTCTCTTTCTGTCACCTCCTGGCTGAACATTTGAGTGGCATTTGATCTGGAGCTGTGTGCAGAATGGCAACCTCCTCCTTGCTGCTTTTCCCTCTGCAGCTGATTTTGATGGCCACTTGATCTCCAGCTTGCATCGGCCCTCAGAGCTTGTTCTCTACCCAAGGCTTGCTCTTCCTTCCTTCATCAGCTGATCCCCAGTGCATGCAGGTGTTCACCAACACCTTCCATCTGCACCTGCAAGATGGCAGTTGCGCGGTGTGTGGCCTGGGCGGCGCAGCTCTTGAACTGGTGCTGTGGTTGCTCCCTATCCAACAGTGGGTCACAGGACCTTGTGTGACATGCAATCGCTCACCCCTGCAGGATTACAGCTGGTTGGTGTGTGGCCTGGGCGGCAAAGCGACCGCTCAAGCGCTGTGATTGCTCTCTTTGGAATGGCGGGTCATGGAAGTCATGACATTCGATTTTTTGCATCTGCAGGATGACAGCTGGGTGGTGTGTGGCCTGGGCGGCAAAGCGCCCGCACTTGCGCTGTGGTCGATGGATGCCGGAGCGCTTGCGATGCGCGTGCCTCTCCCTTGTGTGCCCCAAGCCATGGTGGTGCAGCCTGGGGAGATCCTGCTGGCTGGCACAGCCCCAGCTCTCTACAAGTACGCTGCAGGGTCTGCTTGTGATGTGTTTCCTTGTGCAATACGTACGGGGATTTTTCCTCTGGCTCTGCTGCTTTTTGGGCAAGTGATGGTGACTGATTGCTCCAAGCCATGGTGGTGCTTTTGCTGGCTGGTAAAACCCTGCGCTGTATAAATACACTGCGGTGCGATTGATCGCCCCAAGCCATGGTGTGCAAACACGATGCCGCTATGATGCCAGCACTTAGCGAGCGCGCTGCACTGCCTGCTTGCTTGCCATGCATTTCATGACGTCTGTTCCCTTTGAAGCGTACTGCAAAAACTTCTTTGCACAGTGTACCTCTTGCCAGCGGCTACAAAACCTTTTGATGAGCAATGGTTCTTGGGTGCTCCTAGCCATGGTGGTGCAACCGGCTTAATCCTTGCTCGCCAGCACAATGCCAGCACTGTGCTTTGGCATCCGCCGCACTGTTTGCCTGCTTAATTTGCACCTTGCGTGACATCTGTCGTGACATGTCTTCTGCTGCACTGCCCTGTGGCTCTGAGCATGTGTGCGCGTGTGAGCATCTGTGGGCGTGAACGCCTGCAGGCACATGTTGAATGTTTGAACTGTAAGCACATGTTGAATCGATCCACTTACGCCTGTAGGCGCATGTTTAATGCTTGAAGTTTGGGCACATGATGAATGGGTTTGAACTGCAGGCGCATGTTGAATGGGTTTACTTACGTCTGTAGGCGCATGTTGAGTATTTGAACTGTAGGCGCATATTGAATGTTTGGACTGTAGACACATGTTGAATGCTTGATGGCGAAGGTCATGGGCGGCTGCACCTGTCAAGGGAATGTGCCAACAAGTGAAGGGAAGACTTTCGTTTTAGGGTATGGGATTGGGGCTTGGGTTAAGGGTTAAGGGTTCAAAGCCCGACCCTAAACCTTTCGGCTGCCTTGCGTCTCATTGTTTTTTTTGCTTGCATGCTTGTGCGTATCCTGGTGGCGGAGACTCGTGGCCCTTTAAGCCGATGTGTTTTCTTTTCCTTAGATGATGTGGGGCTTGCTTTCACTGCCTGCATTGTTTTTCCTTTTGTTTTTTCATAGGCCAGCTGATCGCATAGTACTTATGCTCTGATATGTTTGTCCAATATCTCTTTCATGGGTATGCCCATTGCACAGCACAAACTTGCAAGTGCCGTAGATCACGGTCAAGCGGTGTGCTTGACCTTACCCAGCCCGTCTTTGCCCTCCATACCCTGCTTTGATTAACTCCTTCTTGCCTTGATCCAACCCCTTTGCCTTCTGTAAGCCCTGCCTTGATCATACTCCTTTATTGTGACTTCATGCAGGTTCTCCTTCACAGGCGAGCTCATCGCCCAGCACGACTTGGCCTCCCCCACACGGTCCGTGTTTGCCTTGGATGTCCTGCCTGGCAACCCGGCAGGCGCCAACAAATCTGGAAGCATCGCCCCAGGGGCCATTGCTATTTCTGGAAGCCAAGGCGGCTGTGACTTATTGTCTCGATTTGGCACGCAGCTGGCAGCGCTATACCCAAGCAATTTGGGTCTTGAAGACTGATCCCTAGCGGCTGGGCCAGAGCATTTAAAGCACATTGTCAAAGGTCCAAACACCACGATGCGACACAATGATATGTTATGAGACTTACTGTTTAATTCCATAGCCATGGATTTTTTTCTGTTGGCTAGTACAGTCCAGCTTGCCGAGCGGCCAAACTACTTGGCTGAAGATCAAATCCCATTGCCACCTTGTGAGCTTGACCCCTAGCGGCGTGGGCCAATACCTCACACCTATAAACGCGGCCTTTTGGGGGGCTGACGTCAAAAGAAAAGAAAAACTACGCAGGCAGGGGAAACTATCCCTAAAGATCAATGATAGCCATCAGCTCCCTCCACCACAAAGCAGGAACACAAGGGGCTAGTGGGGACCTGGAGGGTTACTGGGAGCACCTGGCGTGACCTTTTGGTTTTTTTCTTTTTACTACAGGCATTTTACTCTGTGGCTTCTGGGGAAATAAGCTGCAGGGCATCAGCCAGAATACCGAGCGATTGCAGTTTGCCTTCTTGTAATGCCTTGGAATCCCATGCCTTGTTCTAATCCCTTGTTGCTGGGATGGGTAATAGGAGGAGGAGGAGGCTCAGGGTGTCCAAAATTGTGGCTCATGCAAAGTTTAGTTTCAGGCAATCATATAAGCCTTATCCTGAGGATACCAAGGTTCCGTGTTGGGCCCTTTTGGTCTATCTGCTCGTCAGAGTCCCATGCATGAAGTTTTAGTTCTTTGGGGTTACAAGCCTTAAAGGGGGTTGGCCCACAGCCCGAGACTCTGGCTGATCGGCTGCTGGTGAAATACTCTCATCCGCTGGCAGCATCAAAAATCGAAACTAATCCTGACCAAAAAAGTTTGATTTATAATAGCATTGATCTCAAGATCAGTCAAAACGTGGAAGCTTGCCAAGAAAGGAATAAAGTCAGCGTCTGGAAGCTGGGCATAAGTATGTAATGGTTTAATAAGATCAATGAACAGGTCCTTGTATTTTCTGCGCAGTTTACACACCTCAAAGAAAAGAAAAGAAAAGCTACGTAGGCAGTGAAACACTCCCCACATCATTTAAGGAAAGGAGGCCACATTGGTGCAGGACCTTATGACCTTCCCACCATAAAGTTCAGACTGAGAGAAGCACGGCAGGCAGAGAAAGAGGACAGTCCAGCAAAGGAAAGAGGGCAACATGATTGCTGAAAGACTAGAATTCAATTCAGGAAGTTCCAGACCTTCAACAACAAGCACTCTGGCAGAGTCCGCACTGTCAGCCTTCCAGCCAAGGAAAGCCATGCCCAGCAGCTATCTACTGAGCACAGCTGAAGTCTACATCCCAGCAGGCTAGCTAGACTAGCTGCTAGCAGCTGCTGACCACAAGCAGAAGCCTGTGGAACAGCCCTCAGAGCACTAGTGCCAACTCATTAAGTGCACGCCTTGCCCGGCCCTCAGACCAAAGGCACCACCCTCCACTCACCTCAAAACAATCGCAATATAAGAGGACATGTTCTCGTCCTGGAGTCCACTTCAGCACACTCACACAAATAATTGAATCACCCAGCCATTAACAAGACTCGACCTTCAAGCAATGGGCACGAACTTCGACTTGGTTTTCCGCACCAATGATGGTAAGTCACTCGCTCACGAACACACACACGTAGCCACAGATAGCCTCAGCTCACTTCACCAACTCATGAAGCAAATACTGTACCCAGAGAAGCACAGACATCATGTACAAGGAGATGTTCTGAAGACAATATTAAACCTTGCCCGCACCTCTCAAGGTCACATCTCTTTCTATAGGGTCAAATCCCACGCTGGAATAGCTGGGAATGAATTTGCAGATAGAATTGCTAAATACCAGGCTAACCTCAAAGATAACAATCTGACCGATACCGGTATTCCCAACGCTGGCCCAGGCGGCAACCCCTTCTACAATACTGCTTGGCTGGCTCAAGGAGAGGCAAGACCGAGTACACCTGAATCTTTATCCCCCATTGCCAATCTAGTATACTTCACAGACCTTAAGAACTCTTTAAAATCCCATATGCATGCTAAACACAGACTTGGATATGCGGATTGCAAGACAGGCTATTACACCTATTACCAGAGCTTGCTACCTCATGCAAATAAGGGCATTACTAATGCAAATAAGGGCATTGCTAATGCTAGTAGCAATGCTTTCTGGAACATGAACTGTATCACAACCGAATAAAACGTACAATCTTCCAATACCGCACAGGCACCCTCTATGACCAAAAACATGCGGTACTTTTCAAAAGACCCTCTAGCCTTGTATGCCCCCTCGCAGGATGTCATCATATGGATAGCGTCCTCCACGTTCAACGAAGTTCTCTCAGGTTGTCAATGCCCCGTCATCCGTAACATGGTAACTGAGCGCCACAACATTGCTAGCAGAATGATCTTGAAAGTGGTCAGTGAAGGCTCTTATGGGACAAACCTCTTACAAATGGATGTAGGCAGCGCAGCCAATCTGGCTCAGCATGACCTGCACATCACTGAGCAAATCCTTCATCGCGTTATACCTCCCTACCTCTTTGACCCCGGCATTCCTGATCGAGCTAGGTGCACCTCCAGCCGCCCCAATGCTATCTTAGTCGCTCCCTGCCCTGCTAACCCGAATAGACCACCTTCTTTCCCCTCACATCGAGTACTCCGCAGTATGAGACGTAATGAAGTAGTAAGAAGCAGCACAACTCCAGCCAGGCAACTTCATGAATTGAACATCCAAAACCGCCATATCCACTTAATAGAAATCAAATACTGAGAAGATACGAGGCCTGGTGCCCAGCTAGAAGCCTCACAACAAGAAAAGAAGGAAAGAAAGAAAAGTCTACGCAGGCCACAGGCCGCGTGCATTAAGGAAAGGTCCCTTAACTAGCAAGCTAGCAAGGGCCCCACCAGAGGTCCCTCAAAACTACATAGCTACAACTAGCCTAGGAGAGGGAAAGAGACTGAACTAATGAGGATCGGGCGGGTTGTCGGCCATGCCCCGAGACGCCCGGACTCTCCTTCTCTTTGTATCCACCTCCGCGTGCCCAGCGACCCCCCCCCTGAAGCCCCCAGTAAGCAAAGAGCATGTCTGGTGTTAATGATAGTGGTTAGTCTCTGTATGGCATGACAGCTCAGCTTGGAAGCTAGGGATTTTGCTTTGTGGTTGGATAGGCCCGAATTGACAAGAGGTTTGATCGTGTACTCATTGTAATTAGTGCCAGCCACACCAATCAGGATGATATGTAGAGTCACTTTGTTGTTCCTATTTCGATTCCTTGAGCTGTGGGTTTTAAGTCTGGTTATAGTATGAACATGTTGAGTTGCTGCAGTTTCTAAAGTGATGAAAGGGTTGGTGTCTGGACAAAATTTCAGTTCAACGAGGTGAATGTCTCTGTCTTGAGGAGGGATCTTAGAAGGATCAAGGTGAGCTTGTCTACCTGGGATAGATCTCACAAAGATAACATCAGGGCGGATCTGGTGCTAGGCAGAGGAGCCAGTACCAATAGGAAAAAACCAGTCTGGAATGGCTCGTGAGATGTTTTCTGGGACTTGTATCCCCTGATCCAAGAGTCTCTCATTCCGGCAGGCATCCAAACCAATAAGGGATGAGCCAAACCTGCCTTTGCTAAGGGCTTTAACACAGAAGCTTAGGCCAACATGGTGTCTGTTGGTGTGCATACCACTCATCGTTGGATTTGGACATCTGAGGACAACATGATTAATGCTGTCCATATCATCACACAGCGGGCATCTTCCATTGGTGGAGGACCTATTGAATCTGATGGCATGCTTTTGTGTGCAGACTGTCCCTGTGCGGTATTTGATTATATTTATCTGTTGTTTAAGAGTAATCTTAGTAGTAGACCAGAAGGAGTTGCTGATTTCCTTGTTAGCAAGTTGACAGGTTGGGTTGTGAGCTTCTATATTGGCAGTGGTGATTGGGGAAGTGGGTTGTATGGTATGGTTGAGCCTCTGCCAGCTATTGTAATGGTAGCCAGAGATATCAGCAGAGCCTAGCTTGTGCTTTGTATGCATGTGTAATTTAAGGTTTGTCGGTCAGGTTGTTGAGGTAGTGGGTTGGGAAAGCGTGGGAGCGGTGCAGGCTATCACAACAACAACACAGTGAATTGTGGAAACAACTTCAAGGCGCTGAGATCATTTTCCGCATAATCCTTCTGGGTGTGGGTGGGACTATCTATACTGCCCATACCTTGGATCAATTCAAAAAACTAGGGATTGACCCGCACAGGTGTACCAAGCTTGCACGAAAGCTCCATGCCCACTCGGCACAATATGCACAAAAACTTACCTCTACCAGACGTGCTATTGAAATCAAAAATATTCATCACTACTCTGGTGCACTGGGACTGCATGCTTCCAGAAACCCACCAGCCCCACACTAGCTTCCCTCTTACCCTCCGGTGAGGGAGACTCACGGCTCTTTGAGCCAATGTGTCTCCTTTTCCTTAATTAATATAGGGAGTGTTTTCACTGCCTACATAGTTTTCTCTCTTACTTTTTTTTCTTTTCTCTTAAAGTCACTGCTTTCCTGTTCACCTCTCGGAGACTGAGGGCATTTGGTTTGGTTCTCTGAAGTCAAATTTGACTCAGCAGGATCTCCTCTTTGCTTGTCACTTACCCTTGTACTCTGCTTGCAGCAGGTGTTTTCCGGCTTTGCCAAGTCCAGTTTCTACATATCGATCTCTACACAAACAAAAAAAACTATTTACACATTGATTGCAAACGCAAACAAGCAAAGTCATTCCCTGTAAGCAACACACAGGTCACATGGCATTCCATGCATTGAATGAAGAAAACTTACAAAACAAGCTGGCAAAGACAAGCAGAACAAGACCGTGTGACAGCATACTTTGAAGGTCCGAATGCCTGAAGTCTCCACCAAACAGGAGGAGATTATCTATGATGTTCTAAGGAAACTTCTTTTTAAAGGAAAAAGACAAGAACAAAAGAAAAAATAAATTGCAAAGTTACACGACTGATGTAATAATCTTAAGCTCTATGCTAAAGAAACGACTCCTACTGGATGCCAACACCATAACCTAAGCCCCACCACACTGAGAAACTTTGTTTTGGGAACCCAAACCTCCGAAGTGCCCATCGCAACGATAAAAGACAACGACCCCCCCGCAATATAGTTATCAATTTCAATGTTCAGATGGAAGCCTATAATTAATGGCCAAGTTTCAAGCTGTCTCTACCCAAGTACAGCGCCCCTGCAATCTAAGCTAACCACAACGAAAACAGCTCTGCGGATTGGCTAGTTCTGACCTCTAAAACAGCAAGCCACATTCAGTTGCGTTCTTCTTTGCTACACCCCCCTCCCCCTCCCCCAGTTCAGGCTACACCTGTGAGCCTCGGTGGCAAGGCCATAGCTAGCTTGCTAGTCAGGAAACCTTTCCTTGATGCACGCAGACCTGGCATGCATTGTCTTCTCTTTCCCTCTCCTTCCCTCTCTGCCAAACAACAACATTCTGCGCACACATCCAAGAAGTATAAGCCACCTCTCCCAGGTATGCAGCGTGGCAGCGTATCTAGATCCTGAGTTGCTTGCTTGCATAAATTTCCAAACCTCCATTCAAGATGAAAAGCAGGCCCTTGCCTAAAAGCGCCCACACACAAAATATCGAGTGGGGAGGAAAGGAAGACACCAATTTTGGCAACGTCAAGCATCTTGTTGCCTTATCTCAAACTGCTAGTCAAGCGTGACTGCCTCCAGCTCCTCCTGGCAAATGAAAAAGGGCAGAGTGCATCTGGTGAGAAGAAAACAAACTTAGTAGAGGATTGGTGAGTATGCAACTTTTAGGCATCTGAAACTGACTGGCTGTTAGTGAGTATGGCAAGTGAGCACAATGCGCATCCCTTTGTCCGGGTCCTTCCTTTCGCACAGCATATATAACAGGCTGCTTATAGGTTGAGTCAAATCCTACTCACCAAATGAAGGGACTCAGGCTAAAAAGCAGGATTCATCACTTCCACTGCATGAGCCATTCACTTGCAGGGAATACAGACAGAACAAACCAAGCACGTACAAACACGCAAGCGCGCGCGCACACACACACACAGACACACGCAAACAAACATCTGCCTATCAAGCCACACCTGGTAGCACCGCAAAGCGGAGGCACCTCTTGCTTTGCGCCCCTCCATCTCCAGCATGATGGACTCCCATTGAGGGTCGAGTGCCTGCACACAGCAGAAGTTGCGCAGGTCCTATTAAATAGTATGTGTAAAACGATCGTTCTAATCCGTGTTGAGTCACCACAGAATTTACGTCTAGCCTTGTCCCAGGGGTTGAGAACATACTTCAAATAGGTTGCCCAAACTGCAGGCACCAATTCTTCATCTATCACCTGCAACCCTATTAACGCAAATAGGTGTTCACAGGTGCGCCCTGGAACTTGGACACCTGCCTCCTACCATCCATTTCTTCAGCTATGTACCTTGCTCCCCATCCCCCTCTTCCCAATGCAGCATTATGCACTTGTGCTACTTGTGCTCCTATCTGCAACCTCACATGTAAGGAAACTGCTTGGGGAAACAATGTTAAAAGATTCACGTTTACATTTGTGGTCGAATAAGACCTCCAGTGCAGCATCATTCATCCCTAACCCTAACATTGCAGCAGCGCTAACAAGTGGTTCCACCAGCGAGCCTACCCTGGGGAGCAGCACCCTGAGCTGCCAATACTCTTGGCAAGTGCCTACCAGTGAAGTATCACGTACCTCCCATCCTACCAGCGGCCGTCCGTGGGGAGCAGCACCCTGAGCTGCCAGAGCCAGGCAACGCCCTACAGCAAAAAAAACAGGAAATTGGTTAGCAACTTCCTGGTGCTTGTCTCACATGCCCATATGCACTTCACAAACCAAACATTCATTGAGCCGCCAGAGCCAAGCAGCGCCCTGCAGCAAAACATGTATACAGCTAGCAAACAAAAAAAAATTAAGCTGCCAGAGCCAAGCAGCGCCCTGCAGCAAAGAGACAAAGCAAGTGTTGAACACTCTAGTGCGAATTCCATGGGCGGTGTGTGGTTTGGAAACCAAGAGAAGCAACTCGGAGCGCAGAAAGCCCGTGTGCATTGGCTGCATATCGAGAACATAAACTTGACGGTTTCGCTTCATGTGACTCAACCTGCAAGCAGATGAACACGCGTGCATACACATGCACATGCGCGCACGCGCGCGCGCGCACACACACACACACACACACACACACACACACGCACGCACGCACCAATGGAGCTGGCCAAGGGGGGTGCCACAGCATTGCCGACCATCTGGAAGAGCTCCTTATTGCGCAGCCTCACCTCACTGCACACCAACAAAGGATGTGTCATGAGGGTAATGCAATGAAGGATGCGCAGTCATGGATGCACACCATATGGGTGGGCAATGATTAAGAGTTGGCCAATCGCTCAGTATACATCAGCTTTTTGGCAGGGACAGCACATATACACATATATGGAATCGGCCAACCCTAACAATGAATGATGGATGCTTGACAAGGTGCATCTGGTGAGGCTTTTGCTAGCTTGCTAGTTAAGGGACCCTTCCTTGATGCACGCGGCCTGTGGCCTGCGTAGACTTTTTTTTCTTTCTTTCTTTACAAGGTGCATCGAATGGACGTGACGTGCATGCATTGGAAATGTGTCCTTGAAGACAATGAAATGATTGCAAGATGCTGGCAGATTTCGTCAAATGGATGCAACACACATGGATGCAGCATCATGCCTGCATCATTATTCAAATGGATGCAGCATCATGCCTGCATCATTATTCAAATGGATGCAATACCATGCCTGAATCACGGGAGCCCCTGCACCAGCCTGGGATTGGATTTAAATGTGAAAGAAAGAATAAGTATGTAGGCGTGAAAACACGCCCCATATCAATGAAACAATTCATTAATCAAGGAAAAGAGGGTACTTAGGGCCAATGCAAATGCAAGGAGGATTTGTAGTCATGAGGTGGATTCCAGATCGGAATCCCTTGCAACTAACAAGGATGTGCAATAGAAGCTCCCTTGAAAAGGGGTAAGCTTAGCTCAGGTTACGTCCATGTGCATGCATCTTAGGATGAGAGCAGACCTGCATTTTCTCATCTGCACAATAGGATTCCAAAAAACAGGAGCCCTGGCAAATGGGTAGCATCAGCACACACATTTTTGCCATCTTCACTGTGTTCAATCTCAGGAGGCTCATCTGCAAGCCTGTTCCATCATCAAAATGAGGAGCTTTGACACACAACTTACAGTTCCAATCATATTAATCACGTCTGATCATGTTCATCATGACACAAATGTTTGGATCATGTTCATCATGACACAAATGTTTGGATCATGTTCATCATGACACAAATGTTTGGATCATGTTCATCATGACACACATGTTTGTATCATGTTTGTCATGACACACATGTTTCATCATGCTGTGTCATGACACAAATGTTTGTATCATGTTTGTCATGCTCACACACATCTCATCGTGTCCATCGTACCTCTCAACAGGAGACTGATCTGCATGCCTGTTGCACAATTCCACAATGACACATCACAGGAGACAGACCACATAACATCACAGGAGACTGACCCGCATGCCTTCATCATCAGCAAGCCTACTGCAGGGTCCCAATAAGACTCTTGTACATTTTCACAATGACGCATCACAGGAGACAAACCGCGTTACATCACAGGAGACTGACCTGCATGCCTTCATCATCAGCAAGCCTACTGCAGGGTCCCGGTGTGCCTCTTCCACAATTTCAAAATGACACATCCCAGGACACTGACCTGCATGCCTTCATCAGCAAGCCTACTGCCGGGTCCCGTTTGTGCAGCAGCCCCACAATGGTACTCCCTGGAAGCCATTCTCAGGAATGTAAGACTTGTGAACATGAATGCATGATGAACACAGGCAGGGCCGCTGCATGTTTCTTAACCTTTTGTTTTTCCTATATTGTGACAATGATCCTTTTACGATCAAATATGAAATTTTGTCCCTGGAAGCTGTGATCACAAATGCAAAGTCTGGTTATTAGGGCGGACAAATCTGCTTGAGGTGCCCCCTGAAGGCCAAGGCTCAGAAAGCATAAGCATGGAGGCGCTCCTGGCAACAAAAGCCTCATCTGCATGTTGCTCTGGAGACCTTATGAGAATGCGCAGCGGCTGAGCGTGGAGTGAATGGCATCCCTTGTCTCAAGCAATGAAGAGCCGCCACAAAGGAGGCCCACACCCTTCTTGCATTAGATCCAATGAATGACAAATGCTTCACAAGGGAGGATAAACACATGTGTACACACACCACACAAAGTCACTCAATCATTCAGTAGAGTACGCCTAGAGGCAGCCCGACAAGCCCACAGGTCTAAACCTTCAAAGTCAGGTATGCGGTAATGTGTGCATTCAGCGTACCTGGAGGCAGCCCAACAAGCTCGCTTGCTTGCACATCTAGGGCAAGCGCGCGCTCAGCCAAGCTCTGCTGCCGCTGCTTCTGCTGTTGCTGCTGCAGCATGGGGGACGGCTGTTGCTTGCCTTGGCTATGCTGCCCTTCCTCCTCACGCTTCAAGTTGTGCTGCTGCCTATGGTGCTGCTGCTTCTGCTGGTGCTTTGGATCAGGATCTTCTCGCTTGACTGCTGGCGTGCGGGGACGGAGCTCGGCATGGTGCTTGCCTGTTTGTTGCTGCTGCTGCCGCTGCTGCTGCTGCTGCTGGCCTTGCAACTCCTGCAGCTGTTGTGGTTGGGGTTCCCAATTCCTCAAGCAGGCTATTTTGTCACCCACAAGCTGCACTGCTTTCTGTAGCATCGTGTCTAAGTCCAAGGCCTGTACGCATGGGGCAGCAGGGGAGCATGTAATCAGAATTAAATGCACAAACTTACAGGGAATCAAGCAGATGCAGCTGCATGGTGCTCATGCCAACAATTGGCTAAGCTGTCACAGTGAATATGATCAAAATTGAAGGAACAAAATCACAGGGAATCAAGCAGACGCAGCTGCATGATGCTCATGCCAACAATTGGCTAAGCTGTCACAATGAATCTGATCAAAATTAAAGGCACAAAATCACAGGCAATCAAGCGGGTGTAGATGCGTGATGCTCACACCAATATTTGGCTCTGCTGTCTTGCCGCCAGCCCTGGCGTGCACAGTCTTTTCTTTTTTGTGGCGAAGCCCCATTCACGGGGCGTGAGCCCCTAGGCTTGCCTGTTTTCCGGAAAAGTTCACACCTGCTACCCTGGCCCACCCAGCACACCCCCCGCCCTGGAACTCGACATGCAGGCCAAGCAAAAAGTTTCAGGCAGCCCTGCAGTGTTGGTGAAGTGGGGGAGACCATGGGCAAAGTGTTCTGAAACTTCTTTGTTTGGAAGCTGAGCAGAAGAAGGCCAGTATGGCCTGTCCACTGCAACCCCCGCCCTAAAACTCGGCATGCAGGCCAAGCAAAGCATTTTGTCGGGGGATTTGAGCTTGGGTGCCTGGCCAGTGGGTGGTGCAGTGGGCAATGTTATTGGGAAAGAAAATTATTTTTGGTAGCTAGAAGAAGCTGACGCGTTTCGGAAACCAGCCCGGCCACCTCACGTCCACGGAACAGAACCTGATGGTACGGACTTAATCAGCGCACTCATGCTCGTGCAATTGTTGATTCCGGGGTCTGGGAGCGGCCTGGCTGACGAAATCAAATCGCTCCTGCGAATGATTCCAGCTTGCCGATGGCTTTCATCGAAATTAATTAATTCAATTGCCACGAGTTTGCAGTTCAAGCTTTAATGGTGTGCTGTACACAGCAAGTGGAGATGATAAGCCTGGCACGCTTTGCTGGTGCAACGTAGCGCAGGACCCTTGTGATTGAGACCTCAATGTGTGCATCTCTGTGCATCTCTGTGCATCTCAGGCCTGGTTTGGTTAAAGCTAGGCGAAAGAGTGGGCAATGCCCTCAGCAATTGCAGCAGAATGCGTGCAAACGTCATGTAGAATGCATGGAGCAGGCATCATGCAGGATGAATGCAGCAATCGTTGTGCAGAGTGCTCACAGCAATGCATGCAGCAAGGCGCACAGCAATGCATGCAGCAATACACACAGCAACTCACGTAGCAACTCACGCTGCATTGCATGCAGCAATGCACGCAGAAACTCACGCTGCATTGCATGCAGCGATGCACACAGCAATTCACGCAAGTCATTGCTCAAGCAGGGTGCACCAAGGACACCTGACTTTGTGGGAGCAAACCCTGTGTCAAACATGGACAGCACGGCTATAGAGCTGCCCATGATGCCACCCACTTGCAGGGGTGAGTAACAACCTGACACGAAAAGGAAAAAAGAAAGCCCACTACCCACTTGCAGGGTTAAGTTGCAGCCTGACACATCCCTGTTGGTTGGAAGGGTCAGCAAGTCATCACCCACGCTGGCGAGCGTGAAGTAGTCAGGAAAGCCCTGCAGAGCATGGTCCAACCAGGAGGCACATGATTGTTTAAAAGTCTTTAAAGTCAGGCAATCAGGAAAACCCTGCAACACACAGTCCACCAGACACTTCTTCATTTGCCATGATCTCATTCACTTGCTCATCTTTTTGTTCTGTCATGATGTCATTCATGTGTTACTAAAAATGTCATGATCTCACCCACGGTGAGCGTGCCTGGCTCTGACCTAAAAACAACGCAGTCACTTATGTTGCGCAAAAGGTGCATGGACGCCTGCCACGCGCGCGGTGGATGCGTTGTGAGACATGCTTGATTGGTTAAGCAATGCAGTGGTTTTTGTTGCACCAAACATGCCCCTTCATGGATACCTGCAAAGGGCATGGTGGATGCATTGTGAGACGTGCTTCATTTGTAACCCGGAGAAGGTTCATCATGTTTCATTCTAAACAAGGGCGCTGCAGATCAAGAAGCATGTTGTCGTCCTTGCCTTTGTCTAAATAGCCTGCATGCATGTCTACATACATACACACACATTGTGTAAATGTGTACATATGTGTGTTGCATACACAAATGAATGTACAAACAAATGTGCAACCAGGTAAAACAAATGAAAAAGCAAAGTACAAACAAAGTAGAAACTATACAAGACAATTATATCAGTACTTAGATAGGTGAATATATCATTGCCTGGATTGTTGTCTTGTTTGATGCTGTATCCCTGTGATTGGCCATGTTTACCAGGCCATTTTGCCCACACAAACCTTGTTTCCCGGAGCATGAACCGTGCCAGGAGGACAAGATTGCAAAGCAGCATGCCAAATTGGATTGAACTTACTTAATTAGTTATACAAAGGAAGTGTAGCCCCTACATTTTGATAACACCACAGAAAAGAGTCAACAGTGGCTGGGTGGCACCAGTGTCCTACTTTGGTACTTATTGCATCCATCAGACAGCTTGCACCCATTAGACAGCTTGAACATCGGATGATACGACAGTGGCAGGGTGGCACAACCGTCCTACTTTGGTAATAATTGCATCCATTAGACAGCTTGCACATTGGATGATACGATAGTGGCAGGGCGGTACCAGCGTCCTACCTTTGTACCAATTGTATCCATTAGACATCTTGCACTGTACCCATACCCAATGCCTCATGAGATCATGCAATGGCACAGATGGCAAGTGCCACATGAGCTCTTGCACCAATGGCACCAGTGGCAAGTGGCAAGTGCCACATGAGCTCTTGCATCAATGGCACCAGTGGCAAGTGCCACATGAGATCATGCACCAATGGCACCGGTGGCAAGTGCCGCATGAGACCATGCATTAATGGCACCGGTGGCAAGTGTCACATGAGATCATGCACCAATGGCACTGGTGGCAAGTGCCACATGAGCTCTTGCACCAATGGCACTGGTGGCAAGTGCCACATGAGATCATGCACCAATGGCACTGGTGGCAAGTGCCACATGAGATCATACACCAATGGCACTGGTGGCAAGTGCCACATGAGATCATGCATCAATGGCACCGGTGGCAAGTGCCGCATGAGATCATGCACCGTAGGCAAGGCAGTACCAGTGTTCCACCGGATTGCATCCATCAGACATCCCACACTGAACCCATCCGCAGAGGCACATAAGATCATGCACCACTCATTGCTTTCACAGCAAGGGCTTCTGATGAGCAGCAGCATATACAAGGCGACCACTTGGGTGCCTCCCTTTACCTTGTTCAGCTCCCAAGAAAAGAAAAGAAGAGAAGAGAAAAGACAACGCCAGCCAAAAGGCTGCTCGCAATCAAGGCTTTCTAAATTGCACCCCCCCCAAAGCCACCGTGGTGCCTTCTTCATCTTCCATCACCTGCATGCACACCCAAACAGGGCTACCTGGTGCCTTCCCTTTCCCATCACCTGCACGCGCATGGACTCTCGTACGCTCAGCGTTCTTGGCTCCGACCAATGGCTCTGGGCCATGGTTTCAGGGTCTGCGCGTCCCAGCTGCAAGCACAAGCACAGAAACCAAGCACAAGAGGTCCCTTTGGTGTGGATGCTTGCATTGCTGGTTTCAGGGACAGTGTGTCCCAGCTGCAAGCACAAGCACACAAAAAAACAGGCACAGCAGGCTACTTTGATTGGCTAATGCTTGCATCACTGCTGTCAGGGTCTGCTCGTCCCAGCTGCAAGCACAAGCACACAAAAAAATAGGCACAGGAGGTACTAATTAGATCCTCTTGTTGCCTATGTTTGCATCACAGGTGTCAGGGTCTGCGCGTCCCAGCTGCGAAACGATCCACTGACAGAGCCAGAAGGGATCCATGATCATAGTAAGCCAAAAGGGTTCCATGATCAGAGGCAGAAGGGTAAATGATCATATTAAGCCAAAGCAGCCAGGATCACATGGTCCAAGTAAGCCGATCTCTGCAGGTGGGGACCCAACGACATGTGCTGCAGCTCTGCCCGAGATTGTTCAATTATGCATAAACCAAACTGCTACTTACCAGTGTGCTGATAAAGTCCGATTTGCAGAGGCATCCCAGCGGCATCAAAGCTTTGGTTGTCCTGTCCTTGTACCTGAGGGTAAATGGCAATAATAAGAAAAGACTGAGCCTGCAACAGAGGAGGCCAGCACGTGGATGCGGTGCGCAGTGAGGGCAAGCCTGAGGGAGTGAATAAAAAAGAAAAGAAAAGACTGAGCCTGCAACACAGGAGGCGAGCGCGCAGATGTGGTGCGCAGTGAGGAAAAAGCCTGAGCGTAGAGAGGAGGACAGAGAAGAAAAGAAAGACTCAGCCAGGATGCTACTGTCCTGTCTTTGTACCTACCACTCGTACAGAAGCAGCGCGCCCGATGGCAAGCACACCGTGCCTTCGCTGGCGCCATCCTCCTCACTGTTGCACTGGTCTCCTGCACCTAACCCATCGCTGCTACAGTCGCTCTCAGTCCCATCTCCAAAGTCTTGCGCACCCCGCATGCTGTGCCCCTCTCCGCCAACCAAGCCTTCCCTTCCAGCAGCCCTTTTGACACGACCCTTGGCTTTGGGTGCACTGATTGCTCCTTGCCTTCTGGTGCTGCCCCTTGACTTGCGCAGCAGCTGGCCAACCCCTGGTGGGCAACTCCTGGTACTTAGTTTGACTTGCTCAGTATGGAGCTCCTCTTTGACTGGCGGAGTGTGGCGCTCCCTTTTAACTTGCGCAGCAGCTGAAGACCTGCGCAGCAGCTGGCGAGCGCCCGGTAGGCACTTCCAGTTCACCCCTCGTGCTGCCTTTACGCGCTGCATGCGCGCATACACCTCACCCTGCAGAGGTACAGGTTTGACAATGTGTTACAAGTTGCCCAAGGAGAAGCCATGAGACAGGACATCTGACTGCTGGGTTGGAGGAAAGGAGAAGAAACTTCCAGAGAAAGTAAACATGACAGAGGCAACAGACACACTAAGAGCGCAACTTGATTCATGAAGGCACCAGGTGCACTGAGGCGCTGCAGTAGGGTCAGTCCTTGTGCATGGCGCTCATCTGTCCTTTGTGCCTTGTTCCGCAAACAAGCAGCATGCATGACAAAACCTGGTGCTAAAGACCTGGGGGAACAAGTGCTCAAAAAGTCAAAACCATTTCATAACCAGCCCTGTTTGTGTATGCAACCACAGATTGCACCGCAAATCACATCTTGTGTGCAGGCTCAGTCACAGATATTCCAGCCAGGTGCCATCTTATCGCTCATTTACTTGCTCCACCAAAGCATAAAGCACAAAGCAAACCACAAACCAGGATAAACGATCAACATATATATGATTAAAGTCCTCCAAGAAAGTGGCCACGGCTCATGTAATATGCACAACCGGCACTCTGGGCTTTTAACACATGCAGGTCTCCTCACATATCCTTTCAACTGACATGGATTCAATGCTATGTAGAGCCCTATCCGCTGCTCACAATTTATGCACAGTATCAATGCGTGCGTACTGTAACCACACAGGCCACTCATACGGCATGGCTCCTCTTCAAAAGCAACCCAATTCAATCGTAGCTTTGGCCTCACTCATCTGCTTCTCACTCTATTGGTATGGTATTTTTTCACTTATTTTTTTCACTTATTTTATTGACGGCACAGCATGACAAGACAAGAAAGCCAGTTGAGGCAGTGAAACACTCCCCACATCAATTGAGGAAACAGGGCTTCCTTGGTTTAAAAGTCGTAGCCGCCCCCCCCCCCCCCCCCCGTCAGATTGAGAGGCGCATGGCAGGCAGGGAAGGAATGCATGTCCAGCAATGAGAAAGGGAGCAAGATGAAAGCTGTAAGACTGGAGTTCCTGGCACAGTTTAAGACCCCAGTCTCCTTCATGGCACGATATGGCGACCCAATTCCTACACATCTTCATCTGCAAAGCCTGCACCTGGACGAAGCATGGGTAGTGGTTGGACACCATTGGAGGGAGGGCGCGCGGTTCCGCCACCCGCTGCTTAGCATCCCCTTGCACGTCAGGCTGCTGCTGCTGCTGCTTCTGCTGCCGCTGCTGTCCATCCTCTTGCATTGGCACATGCCCCTGCTGATGCTTGGCATCCTCTTGTATATATACGTGCATGTATTGCTGCTGCTGCTGCTGCTGCTGCTGCTGCTCATCCTCTTGCATAGGCATGTGCCCCTGATGCTGTAGGTTCTGCTGTTGCTCAGCCAAATCTTGCATGCTTAAGTGCACTTGCTGCTGCTGCCGCTGCTCATCCTCTTGCATTGGCACGTGTCCCTGGTGCTGCGGGTTCTGCTGCTGCTCGGCCGACTCTTGCGTTCTAAAGCGTACTTGCTGCTGTTGCTGCTGCTGCTGCTGCTGCAAACCTGTATCCTCTTGCATGTGGACACGCTGCTGCTGTTGCTGCAGCTGCTGAGGCGGACTTCTGTGAGGTTGCTGCTGCTGGCCTTGCATGAAGGGGCCAAGCATTTCCCTGGACCAAGGCTCCAAGGCACTATACATGCTCACCACATCCCTTGCGCTGCGCACAATCTGCACGAGCATCGCATGCAGTTAGTTTAGTTGGAAGTGGCAAACCAAGCCTGATCAGTAGCAAGGTCGTTCCTAATAGCCCACATCCCTTGCGTTACGCACAATCTGCACGAGCATCGAATGCAGTTGGAAGTGGCAAACCAAGCCTGATCAGTAGCAAGGTCATTCCTAATAGCCCACATCCCTTGCGTTGCACACAATCTGCACGAGGATTGCATGCAACTGGAAGTGGCAAACCAAGCCTGATCAGTAGCAAGCTCACCCCTAATAGCCCCTCTGGGATTCACAGAAAGAAAGGAAAGAGGAGGCGCATCCTGATGTTTGAATGATGTGCATGCGGTGCAGAAAGGAACACTGAGGGGGGGCTCCAAGGCGTCACATATGCGCACCACATCCCTTGCGCTGCATACAGGATGCACAGGAAATCACTTCCTGATGTTAGATTACAAACATATGATGCATAAAGGAACACTATTATTATTAGATTATAAACATATGGTGCATAAAGGAACACTGAAGGGAGGCCAACAAGTGGCCTTTGCTGGAAAGAGTGACCAATGAACCAATTCTTCCAGCAAGAAGTGACAAGTTTGCATTATGCTGTTGCCTGCTTGGCCTTCTCCATGCCCACCATGGTTGCCCTTGTGCCTGCCCATTATGATTGCCCTTGTGCCTGCCCATCATGATTGCCCTTGTGCCTGCCCATCTTGATTGCCCTTCTGCATGCCCATCATGATTGCCCTTCTGCAAGCTGATCGTGTTTAATTTTGTGTGTTTCCCTTTATGATTGCACTTGCAAGTGCCCACCATGATTGCACTTGCAAGTGCCCATCATGATTGCCATTGTGCCTGCCCATTATGATTGCCCTTCTGCGTGCTGATCGTGTTGAATTTTGTATGTGCCCTTTATGATTGCACTTGCAAGTGCCCACCATGATTGCACTTGCAAGTGCCCATCATGACTGCCCTTGTGCCTGCCCATCATGATTGCCCTTCTGCATGCCGATCATGTTTGCTTTCGTGTATGCGTATTATGCTTGCCCTTGTGTGTGCCCACCATGATTGCTCTTGTGTGCGCCCATCATGCATGACCTCATGCGTGCCCATCATGCTTGCCCTTGTGTGTGCCCATTATGCTTGCTCATGTGCATGCCCATTATGGTTCCCTTGTGCCTGCCCATCATGATTGCCCTTGCTCTTGCACATGTCCACGATGGCATGCTGTTTCACAGCTTACCAGGAAGACAGCACTGAGAGAATGGCCACGGCAAGCAAGAGCTACTAGGAGGGCAGAACTGAGCGTTTGGCTACTGCATGCAATAACTACTAGGAGGACAGAACTGAGTGTCTGCCACAAGCAAGCTAGCATTACTAGAAAGAAACGGAACCATGCGCTTGGGCACAGCACTTGCCAATCAAAGGCCTCTGGGAACACAAGTCTTTCAAGTACTGCTAACTCAATCAAACACTTAGGGATCTGGTTTTAGAGCCTAACTCTAAATCCTAAACCCAAGGGTCTTGGGCACGCAGCTCACACTAGTATTTCCCTCAAGCAAACACAAGGCTTTTTCTGTGGGCTAAGTAGCCAAGGAAAAACCCACCTCACATGCAAGCTGTTACAGCCCTAAACATGCATACCTAATCCCTGAGTGTGTGTACCATGCAGACTGGGTGAGGCGGCTGTCACAGACATGCATACTTGCTCCCCAAGGTGTGTATGTACCATGCGGACTGGGGGAATGCGAGCTGTCAAGAACAGAACAAAACATTCACAGCTTCTCCGCAAGATGTGTGTACCACGCAGACTAAGTGAGGTGGCGGCTCATAGAGTTGATACATACACACCTGCTCCCCAAGGTGTGTGTACCACGCAGACTGGGTCAGGCGGCGGCTCACAGCTTGTTTGAGCTGATTGGCAGGAGACAGGCCCCTCAGCACATTGAGCCATACACGGTGGTGCTGACTCACACAAGTGGGCGCAAACTGTGTGTGTGTATGTGTGTGTGTGAGTGTGTGTGTGTGTGTGTGCGCGTGTGTGTGAATGAGTGTGTGTGGGTGCGTGTACGTGTGCATGTGTGTGTATGTGCACGCACGTGTGTGTGTGTGTGCGTGTGTGTGTGTGTGTGCGCGCGCGCATGTATGTGTGTGTTCAAAGCTCATACAGATAGGCGTGCGTTGCAACATACATCAATAAAGTGCGGCCAATAAAGTGCACATTGAATCAGCATCAAGCATGGGCTGCTTTTACGAGAAGTAGATACAGACACACTACAAGGCCACACGCAGGGGTTGCTGGAACACATGTTCAGCTGCAAAATCTGTGTGAGGGGCGAGCTTGCACAGCAAACAGGTCAAACTGAAGCATCGAGTCCTCGATGGCTGGTGTGCCATTGCGGGCTTGCCAAGACATCATGCAATGAGCGATTGAATAGAAAGCAGGTACAATGCACAGGCTCAAAATGCACAAGCTCAGCATGCACTTACAGCTGCAGGCAGAGCAACCACATGCCTCTGACACATTTGCATATTGCTTCCATGTGTGTGTGTGTATGTGTGTGTGTACAAGAAAATCTGCTCTGCACTCTGCAATGGTGAACCTTACAGGGGGCTAAGCCTCTGACAGATCGCTTCCATGCGTTTGAGGGCAAAGAAGTTCACTTTCCCACTCTGCAATTGCATGCAACACTTACACCTACAGGCTGAGCCTCACAATGTCTCTGACATTTTGCTTACTGCTTCCAGCAATAAACATACTTTACACACACACACGCACCTACCTTTGGCAGAGTAGAGCAAAGGCACAGCCTGTTGCCTTCAAAGTTCAAGCAGTGCACCCTCCCAACCACCTCCTGTATTGGAATAGAGCAATTGGAACAATGCTTGGGAAAGACAGAAGCATGCCAAAGTACCAATCCTTTGATCATCAGATGCAGAAGACAGTCTCTGACAGGACATGGCATGTTTGAGGGCCTGGTCACATAAATGACATGACAGTACAAAGGTGACTCATAGACATAGTCACAGATAGATGAATCAACAGGCTGTCCCCCAAAACACACACACATGCACACACACATACACACACACGTGCGCGCACACACACATACACACGGGCGTGCGCACGCATGCCACAGCTCACCAGCCCATGCTCCAATGCAGCCACCTCAATATGGTGCTTCTTGAATGTGCAAAAGGCAGGTGGGAGGTTGTGCTAAGGAAAGAAAAGAAAAGTCTACGCAAGCCAGGTCCAGCTGCATGCATTAAGGAAAGTTCCCCTACCTAGCAAGCTAGCCAGGTCCAGCTGCATGCATTAAGGAAAGTTCCCCTATCTAGCAAGCTAGCCAGGTCCAGCTGCATGCATCAAGGAAAGTCCCCCTATCTAGCAAGCTAGCTAGGGCCTCACTGAGAGGGCTCGCAGGGCTAGCCTAAACTAAGCTAGGAGCCGATTGGAAATAACTAAGTGTGCTACAATGCATCAAACCCCAACGACACCCCTCTCTTTCACACACACACACACACGCTCACGCACACTCACCAGACCATGCTCCAATGCAGCTACCTTGAGGATGGCACATGCATGTGCTAAAGCCCATGGAGCCTGAGTGGAGGGGCGCAGGCGTTTGCAATTACATCTTTGTAAGTAAACATGCCAATCTGTGTCGCGTAGACAATGGATGTGCAGGCATGTGTATGTTTGTGTGTGCGTGTATGTGTGTGTGTTCATGCACCTGCGCGTGGGCACACATGGGCAACATGCATGTATGCACTTTGCAAGAAAGAAAAAGAAAACTACGCAGGCAGAGGAAACTCTCCCTACATCAACGAAGGGAAAGGAGGAAGCACATCACATCTAAGCAATTAGAGTATGGGATGTGCAGGGTTAACCAGCCTGTGCTTCTTGGCAGTCATACAGGTTATGCTTAAGCATGTACAGCAAAGCATGTACGCCTGTGATACCAAGCAACCTATTCACCAGGAAAGCTACAGTTTGGACACAAAGCTCATTCTGAGGCTCATACAGAAGAAAGAAAAGCTTTTGTGCAGAGCAATTGGGGCCAATATTCCCTTCACACTTACTGATGTACAATCATGAGCTGAATGAGGCATAGGCCAAATTGCATCTGTCCACAGAGACATTCCTCACTCACTTGGAGCACACGTGCACAGTGCCCTCGCATCTCTACAGAGGGAGAGCCTGAAGGGGGTGCACCACGCAGGTAGAGCTGGAGGGGTCTCTGAGGCTCACTCCTGCGCGAAACAAGGGATTCTGGTGTTTAAAAGGGAATCCAGTGTGCAATGTCACTGAGGTAGAGCTGGAGGTTTATCTGAGGCTCACTCCTGTGTGAAACCAAAATTATTGATGCTGAATTTCAGTTTGCACTTTGCAATTATGTGTGAATGCCAAGCGTGCGAGCACAAACCCAGGCCATTTTGGCTACTTGCAAGTAGCATCAGTCTCAGACGCACAAGCAAGCAGTCCTGTGAAAGCTAAAGCAGGCTGGTATCGCGGCCACCTTTTTGGCGGAGAGTGCATGCTAGCAGAGGCAATGCCCATATGTTGTCAAAACAGGGTAACTAAGACTATAGTATGTTGATGGATGCTACCTATCTTAATGCAGGGGGCCTCCTGCCCGTGTGCTTGGTCTGCTTTTGTGTGGAGGAAACGAGACCACACCTGCTGTTCCATGCATCTGCTATCATGCCAACACCCGCTCATCCAAATCCTCCCCTGTTCCTCTTACTGAAACTACACATAGCTGCAGTCCAGGCAGGATTGTTAGGCGGGTATAATGACCGGCAGACACATGAAATGTTGCACATTGCTGCGGGTATGTCACATGCAAAATCACGCATAGCTGCGGCCAAGCCACATGAAACCTCACACATAGCTGCGACCAAGCCGCATAAAAACTCACACATAGCTGCAGTCCAGGATGGATTGGAAGGCAGGCACAGCGGCAGGCAAGTCTTCGGAAATATCCCCCAGACGCTGATGTGGCCACAGCCCCCACGGCTCGCGAATCTTGGCAGCAGCATGCATGTCTACCAAGTCTACCTCCTGCACAGTGAGGAAAGACACAGTAACCACATTGAAAGAGGCCCCTGTGGCTCATGGATCTCGGCAGGGGCATGCATCTTAATTAAGTCTACCTCCTGCACAATGAGAAGAAGAAGAAACATAGTGATCACAGTGAATAGGGTGGCTCCAACAAAGCGGAAAACACGATGATGCAGCCAGAGGCCACAGCTTACATGGCTCGCGTATTTTGGCAGCAGCATGGATGTATACCAAGTCCACCTCCTGCACAGTGACAAAACATAAAATAATCATGCTGGACAGGTTCCATTTGCCTTGCAGATCTTGGCCGCAGCATACATTGTGACTAAATGTACCTCCTGCAGAATGGGAAGAAGAAGAAGGAACATAGTGATTGCAGTGAATAAGGTGACAAATTGAAGAACACAACGGTACAACCTAAGGCCACAGCCTCCCCTTTGATAAACAGAACTTGGCAGCACTGCCTGGCAGAATTCTACGTCTGCCCTTGGCAAACAGATTGAAGCGAGTACAGAGAAAGTATGAAGAAACAACAGTGTACGCATGGGTGAAAATGTTCTGCTTTTAATTTGATTTACCTCGTTCATTCATGGCCCAAGGGCATAAACAAAACAACATAGGGCACAACTTGGATAGTTCTAAAAAACTGGGGGCCTTGTAAAGAAAGAAGAGGAGCGCAACATGTGTCAGCGCGGGTTTATTGTTAACTAACATTTCACAGGGCGGAAGTGAGAATATGGGTTCATTGTGAAGTGTATCAGCACAGGGCAAAAGTATGGCTTTATTTTGACTTGTGTAAGAATAGGTTGCAAGTGTAAGCATGGGTTCTTGCAGATTGCGTGAGCACAACGCGCGCAAGTGAGCATGGGTTCATTTTGAGGTGTGCGAGCATAGGGAGCAAACATAAACATGTCAGACAGACAATGACCGTGTCATAAGGGTGATGTTAATGTGCAGATGGAACTGTCATAGCTTAGTACTTTTTTTCAACTCATCACTGTTTGATACATTCGTTTTTTCATCTTAGAGGACTACTGTGCCACAGCTTTTGAAGCCTGCACATGTATGTTACAGCTTGAGTGTTCTGTAATCAAAGCCTTTGTACTCTGTTCTTAAGCAATCTGGATTCCCTGATCAGCATTGCAGCTTTTGCAAGCTGCTTGCACATGTTTTGAAATGTGAAGAAGTTCTGAAGAGCATGCTTGCAAGCACATCGTATTGAGTTCTTGCTGCAGAACATTGGTTCTCCAGGTTGGTTGGTTTCCTGCTGTCTTCTTGATTTTTAGGTGTAGTTGTGAGCTTGACCCTTGGCCACAGTGCATTTAAGACTGTAACATTTAATTGCAATTGTAATTGCGAGCTCAATTTTTGGTCAGCTGTATTTACCTTGGCTCATGCAGCGCTTTGTATACATCCTTCTGCAAGGAGAGCTAGCCCTTGGTTTCACAGGGTAAAAACCCAACACACTCCCACCGTGCTCAATGCTATGGAGGGCACCGTGTCAACAGCAGTGCTCCTTCAAGTCTCAGGAGGAAGGTTGCTCAAATAACATGCTACCTTCCTCTGTATCATACTTCCAACATCAGGAATGACACAAAAGCGATCACATGTAATCTTTACCAGCTTTCTAAAGACACGCAGCAAGGTTGTGCCAAAGTGAGCGAGCAAGAATCCAAGCTATTCACTTCTAGGAAGAGGCCAGAGACATTCATCCCATGCTAGGGAGTCATGCATCATTTGAAATTTGTTGCTGGCATTTAGAGGATACTCATTACCTGGCAGCTGCTTAGACCTAATAAATGAAAAAAATAAACAAAAGAACAAAGCTTGCCTGTCCCAAAGGAAGAAGCCAAAGGACTCGTTTGAAACCTGTTGCTGGCATCATTCGCTCACCGTCTGGTAGCTGCTCAGAGCCACAGCTTTTTGGCCAATCCTGCTCCCAAATTGGTGTGAGGGTGCAGGGAAAGGGGGCAGCTGGTGGCCTGGTGCAGCCGCCAGCAGAATCCATCTAGGCCTGGCCTGCATATAGCAGGCAGTAAACACACTCTCCACATCAATTAAGGAAAAGATGATACCTAGGGCAGAGACACCGTGTATCCCCTTCACCAAGTGAAAAAAGAAAGAGGCCAATGGGGACTAGGAGGGTTACTAGCAGAAGCCCTAGCCTGATCTCGGTGACAAGAGTTGAGAGGAGAGTTTTGAAGAGCGCACCTGGTGCTAGCAAGTTTTTAAGCGTACTGGGCAGAATGAGCATGAAGCTTTAGAGCAAGCTTGGCGGATTTTTAATGCCATGACCAAGCCCTGAAAGGGGCTCTAAAGTATGAGGAGTGTAGATGACCCTGCCCACACCTTACAAAATGGTTTAGGGGGTGACATATTGTCAGAAATGTGAGGGAATTCAGAACATACATTCTTACCAGACACAGCCTGTAATACTTAAATACAAAGTGTGTGTTATACACACTGGCAGGGAGCATGCAACTCCTCCAGATGAACACGGTGGGTAGCACCTGTAGGCTTTTGGTCCTGCCCAAGGAAAAAGAATCCTATATTGGAGGCAAAGTTTTCCGTGTTGACCCAAGCAACTTGTCGTCCCAGCCGCACCTTGTGTCATGATTGCAAGGCATAAGTACTAGCATGTACAGGCCAGAGCAATGGCCTGAGGTGCACACTGAGATGGCCTTACTGGCACATTGGAATGGCAGAGCAACCTTTTGTCAAAAATGTCTAAACACACAAATGGGAATGCCAGTGCATACACCAAAAGGCTGACAGCGGATTTGTACAGGTGGCAAAAGCGTATTCACATTGGAATGGTAGAGCAACATTCTGTCCACAAGGTCTGAACACACAAACAAGTATGCCAGTGCATGCACCAAAAGACTGACAGTGGATTTGCACAGGTGGCAAAAGCGTACACACATACACGCACACACACATATATTCACACACACAAGCTTACACACACACACACGCACATACACACACAATCAAACCACTCACCTGTGGCACACCACACCCTCCTGCCTCAATAATGCCGCTGCGCATCTGATATCGCAGGTTCAGGAGGGAGGCCATGCAGAACTGTACATACACGCCCCCCTCCCGCTGCCACACCTCCGGTATATTCTCGACCACAACAAAGACGGGCCTGTGTGTGTATGTGTTCTGGTAGCCATTGAGCATAGCCTAGCCACTGCACAGGGCCAGTGACTGAGCATGTGAGCTAGAGGAGCAGCGAGAGAAAGCACAAAGAAAAAGGCAGTGACCGAGCATACTGAGCTAGAGAAGCAGCGAGAGTGAGCACGAAGAAAAGCCACAAGGACATTGCTCCTTTTGCTTGCGCCATGTTCCAACAGTAACAGCAAGCCTACAGACATCAAACAAATGTGTGAGGTGGCTGCGTACACAAAAATCCTCCAAAAGCCTTCCGGCATTCATGACCCAGGCCCAAATAAACTGTGCTCTGCATTGTGACGAACATACTTTTGAAAAGCAGATCTGTCCTCTTTTGAGGACGGTATGAGCAGAGGGTGAAGACGTTTACTTTTGGGGGTGCATGTACCAAGTCGTCCCCACGAACGGAAACCCCCAAGTCAGGCTCACTTAATGTTTTTGACCATATCTCAGCGCCCCCTGCACCATTCCAGGACCTGAGGAGTGCGTTGAATAGCTATTGTTTCCCTACTGATTGTGAGTGAGGTGAAATAATTTCAATCACTTTTGTGTCTACCACAACTCTGTTGCAGATCTGGGCCGGATTTCAGCCCCAGACCAGAAGACCTGCACCAAGTCAGCAAACAAATTAGTGAGCCGATTTGCAGCCAGGCAGCTGATCAAGCCCATTCTATTTTCATTAAAATCAGCATGTTCTGCCCCAGCTTTGTGCCAATTGGGGGTGCAACCTTGCAGCGTGGGCAAGCTGACGGAGGTTTTTCCTTCTGTGCCCACACCCTTCCAATGGGTGGCCCCCACTAGAATGCTCCCCAAGTGGGTGCCCCACCGCAAAACCAGACATTGCAGCATAATTAGCCGGCCTAAGAGCAGCTGAAGTCCAGGAGCGCTGGTCATTTGGTGCAAGTTGAAAAAACATTTTTTCCTGCCAAAATGGGTTCAAAACAGCCCCAGAGCCACTCAGGATACCTTCACATGCCAATGTTACAGCAAAATCTATGCATGGGACGTAATATTATGTTTGGCATGCTCAGGAATGCAAGGGCGCTTGCTGGAGGCATGGGAACCTACGTGAGACTGATAAGTAATGGCCGTTCATGGAGATGACCACAATGGCTGAGCAAGGACCTCGTTACTTTTGTTTTTAACACAAAAATTTCTCAAGGTATTTCCGTGAAGGAAGAAGTCCCATGTTGCTTGTGTGCACAGGAGAAAAATAAAAAATCTGAATTGGCAACAAAGAATGAGGTATAGAATGGCATTGCATCCTGTGCTGCACTTTGCTGCATGTACATGTCAAATCTCAAAACTTGATCAAGAAAGCTGGTTTCAAAGAAGTCTGCATGTGGCTTGCATGACAGGGGAGCAGTCAGGCATATCGACCGACCGCCTCTTGTCTCTATTTTTGTGACAGCTTTGTGGCACACAAACCGACTCTGCCCACGCAGACACTGTCTCATGCCACTGCAGACACTGCTCATGTGACTGCCTTGTGGCACAAAACCGACCCACCCCTACCTGTGACTGCTTTTTTACACACGAGCCAATCCCCTGCAACCCTGTAACAGCCTTGTGGCACACAAAAAAGGGCAAATGCATAAGACTGCTTTATAGAAACAACCCAAATTATGTTATGTGGCTGCCTTGTCGACGCAAAGGAACACATTGTGAGCCTGCTTACTGGCACATTAATACTTGTGTAATTGCCCTGTAATACAGCCACCAGTACCAACCTGATGAAAGCAATGAAGTCCATGAAGACCTTGATCTGTGCATTCCTTGGGCAGGTCAGAATTCTCTGAGTAAGAGCAGTCTGATTTTGCCCGCTCATGCCCTGCAGTGTGTGTGTTTGTATATGTGTGTGTGAATGAGTGTGTGGGTGTGTGGGTGGGTGTGGGTGCGTTTGTGTGTATGTGTGTGTGTGTGTGCGTGCGCGCGCGCGCGTGCAAACGCATGTGAACAGCTACAAACATCTTGTCTGGCCCACTTGACAAATACTGTTTTTTTCAAGTGTATCAGGTATGCACGAGCATGTTTCCTATCAAAAGATTGTGACAGAAGTTCATGGGCACTGCCCATTGGGCAGGAGGGGACTTACCTGGCAGGGAGGCCCACCAACAACAACAATGCCATTAGGGTTCCATTCAGGCAAAGGCAGCGCGCAGGTGTCCTGCAAATGCCCAAGGTATTCTGCCAGCAGCTCTCCAGCGGTCTCCTGCGTTAAAGCAAGACATCTTCATGCTCAACGATACATGCATGTGTACAGTTGAGATGGACATATATTCATGGAAACATATCTGTTTATGTGCGGGTGGTAAATTTGTGCATATTTTAGAGTTTTGTGTGCAAAACCATGTGTGCTCAAATCAGTACGTGTCAGAGACTGTGGAGGAAATCAAGGCAAGCTTTTTGCATCCATTGTTGCAAACTTATGTTGCATACATACAAAGCAAAATTCAGGCTAATCAGGTCAGAAATTATGCTGGAGCATTATCAAATAGGTATGGAGCATTCACAAAACAACTATCCATGGTATGGAGCATTCACAAAGCAACTTGGTTCAAGCTGATGGTGTTGTTGACAAGCATACGTAGGATTGTAGAGGATTAAGACCTGCTTCAACCAAAAAGCTAGCTTAGGACAGGTACTTTGCACCAGCAGATTCAACAAGTGTTTGTTTAGACACAAAAGACCTCAACTTAGAGTTATGAAAATGCTGGGGCCTGCATCCTGCAAAAACTGCTGCCTGCATTATAAGCTTAGGAGGGGCCTTTTTTTGAGTCATACACGAGCCTTTGTCAAATTTTACACCCAGCTTCGCAGGGGTATCCCAACTGAGCACCCCACTCTTTGTTAGTCCATTTGCTCATTTCCTTCATTCACTCAATGTTTTTCATTCCTTCATTGCTATGAACCCACATCCAGCTTCTTAGGTGGCTCCCAAATGAGGACACCACTATTCATCCAATAAATCCAGTTGTTTATTGTCCTTTATTCTCAATTGCTAACATTTAGTTCCCAGCATCTTGAGGGGCTCCTAACTGAAGATCCCACTCTTCATCCATCCATCCATCCATCTGTCTGTTTCTAATCATTAGTTGCAAACATCCCACCTCCAGCATCTCAAGAGGCTCCCAACTGAGTACACCGCTCTTCAGCACTCTGCACAGCAAAGCAAAAGCATATAACACAGGCTGAAGTAGTGCACCACTGAAAAGGCATGCATGCAGCACAATCTTTATTGCAACTCCCTCTGTGAGCTTCAAAGGGTTTGCAAAAGCATTAAATGTCTAGAGATGAGCACGCTTCAATTTGTGGTTGAATATACCACAAATGTGGAAACCGAACACATGCAGCGGTCAGAGTGCCTCAGAGGAGCATATTACTGAGTGCCAATATGCACAACGCCCAAATTCATGGATGAGTAGATCGTGGACATTGAAAATTAAATATTGGAATTAATGTCAGAATGCCTGAGAGGAGAACCGACAGCATGCGGGGCTTCCAAACCAGGGCTCAGGTCTTGAGGATGGCAATTCAGGCATTGGATGCCTAAAAGCACCGCACTACAGTGCTGACAGTAGGGAGCCTGAGGAGAGGGTTAGGATGCCTGACTTATCAAGGGTTTAGACACGTCCCTGACAGGGTCTGGGTCAACTCATAACATTTTTCCTTTGAACATGTTGTGTGACAACATGTTCATTGCGGACCCGCAGAAATGGTTTTAAATGAAATCAGAACGCATGGGACTGGGGTATTATTTTTTCAACAGACAAGAACTGTCAACCAAAATCCTCCCTCCTAGACTCCAGTAAAATAAACACACACAGGAATTCATATAAATCAAGGAAAAAGGCAAACACACAAATATATGTATACTACCTGCTCAGGGCCTTTCGTTAATAGGTGTATGGCAAGATTCTTGATTGGGAGTCATGAAACTCACTTGTTCAACCCATCGAATTCTTCATAATCTTCCCACTCCAGCAAGAACAGCAGCTGGTAGTCCTCAGTCTGGAGGACACAGAGGCATTTAAAATTGGTCAGAAATGGAATCTAGCCTGGAAGATGGAGAGCAGAAAAAGAGATCAGGATTGCCTTGGATCAAGGCAAAAAGAGCAATAGTAGCTTTCCCCCTGCGTGGGACATACTTGTGCGTTTTAAGCACCGCAGAAGAAAGCCATCCAGCATGTATTCATGTCGCATAAGCATAGGTGGCTACAAAGTGCGCATATATGTTGCACACAAATTGGTAGCGTAGGCTGCATGGATCAGCAATTGGCTGAGCCTATTCTAAAGCTACAAAATCTGCCTCTAGGGACTCCTCTCAGCTTAATCCTGGGCCACACAAAGTGGCATTAACACCAACTGCAGACAAAGCCTAGGTGATACCTTTCCACCAGTTGTGGCTTTCCTAGAGAGCACTTTTTGGCCATGTAGCCAGTGCACGGGCTTTTAATTTGCCTATGATAATGCAAGAATCACACAGACCTGCCTGACACAGCCCATAATTCTTCTTTCATATGCCGTGATATGTGCAATGAAGCACAGACAGGGGGCTTGCTGGCTCAAATCCTGCCATGACACACACAGTGCTTTGAAGTACGAGTGCGTTTCTATTGCCGTGATATGTGCATTGACGCACAGACAGAGGGGCCTGTTGGCCCAAAGCCTGATGTGATATGTGCTTTGAGGTATACATATGCATCTCTAGCCGTTCCACGCACATTCAAGTATGGACAGAGGGGTTGACCTGCTGATAAAAATGTCTGCCAGCATCAGGCATTCACCAGCCTGTACTGTCCATGCTTCAAATGCAAAGCCAATCTTTGCTGTCTCCAGGTGCCTGCTCGAGCCCTATGCAACTGCCCTCATGCATATTTGGATGCAAGACAATCAAAAGTGATGCCTGACTTTGCTGCCTATGGGCGCCGGTGCTTGAATTACGGCCCCATGCGAATTTGAAGTCTTATGAGCTCATGACAATTGTAGCAGCGAAGTGTCCGGCATTCTTTGCAACCCGCTGACAGTGCAATTATGCTCATACATTTTGCCACCTTCCCACCTTTGCATCCAGCTGACAGTGCAATAACGCTCATACACTTTGCCACCTTTCCACCTTTGCATCCTGCTGACAATGCAATAATGCTCACACATTTTGCCCCCTTGACACCTCTGCATCCTGCTGACAGTACAATAATGCTCACACATTTTGCCCCCTTGACACCTCTGCATCCTGCTGACAGTACAATAATGCTCACACATTTTGCCCCCTTGACACCTCTGCATCCTGCTGACAGTACAACAACCCTTATACGTTTTGCCACCTTTCTGCATCTCTGGACAATTTGCAATGCTACGGAATCAGAGCTGAAACCTACCTTTGCATTCAGTGGGTGCTTTCTTGCGGTGAAGCTTATGCTGGCCCAATGTGCACCCCCCCTTTTTGCATTTTGCAGCTCAACAAAGTTGGGTACAACTAATACCTACCTTTGCTGTCTGTGGGCGCTGGGGGCGCTGGTGCTTGAGCTTTGGCCCAATGCGCATTTCCCGGATGGCCTTCACTTCCCAAAACCCCTCCTGCCCATTCGAGCTGTCACCTCCACCACCGAGTGCCGCTGACGCATGCGCTTGCGCTTGCACTGGTGTTGCTCCTTCTGGTGCTGTGGATGCTCCTGAACCTTGTGTATGTGCTGCTTGAGGTGCTGCTGCTGCTGCTTGAGACGATGAGCGGGCCGCTTCTTGTGACAATCTTGCTTGTGGTGCTGCTTGTGGTGGTGCTTGTGGTAGCTCAGCCTGAGCTGCTTCTTGTAATGGTGGCACTGCTAATGGTTTTGCTGCTGCTTGCGCTGCTTCTTCTGGCGCTTGTGCTTGTGGTGGTGGTGCTTGTGGCGGTGGCGATGCCTGTGGCAGAGGGGCTTGCGCTTGCCCTGCTTGAGCTGCTGCTCCTTGTGGTTGCAGGGTCCGTGGTGCTGCTGGTGCTAATGCTGGTGGCGCTGCTGCAGCTGCAACCTCGTTGGCCAAGGGGAGGATACGTTGCGCAAGTGCTTGCACCTTACGCAGCAGCATCAGAAAGGCCTCTAATGTAAGGCACCAAACCTGCTTGCACAAAAGCAGTTACACAACCAAACTCATGTCAACATGAGTATGGAAAAAGCATGTATACACCCAGAAATACCCCCCATGTGCTACATCACCCATACATGGACATACCCAGCAACATCAGAAACGCCCGTAACATGAGGCAACAAACCTACTCACACAAAAGCACGGACACACCTTCAATTATGTCTGCATGATTTGGGTGTATGCATGCTATGCAGTCATGATCAATACGCCCAGCAACATCGCCCATGCATGGACACACCCAGCAACGTCAAAGAAGCCCCAAACAAGAGGCAACAGACCAGCTCGCACATACATGGACATCACAAAATAATGCGTGCCTGCCGTACATCCACGCAAGTGCATAAAACAGTGTCAAGGCCATGTCTCACAAAGGCGAAGGCTAAACTCATAGAAACCTGCAAGTATTTTGAACCAAGGATGCAATGCTGGGAAAGAGAAGGACGAAACCTGCCTAAAAACGTGCACCCAACTGAGCGCAAGTCACCACTTCCAATAAAAATCAACCTGGCATTCTACTAACATGGTCATGCACTGTGGATTCTACACATAGCGTGGATACTACACACAGCGCACCAATTAAAAACCAACAACCTGGCGTCTCACTGGCATGGTCATGCACTATGGATGCTGCACACATGCTTCCCCACAAGGTCGTGACATGGTGCAAACAGGACGAGGGTTGGTGACGCTTGCTGTAAATGTGGCTCTACTAGAGGGTCATTCCTCAACAGCACACCCTCACCCCCACACACCCCTGTTCGAAGCTTGTTGCAAAACAGGATCTGATGCAACAACACTAGCCACAGCAGCAGCAGCACATACACAGCAAGCTCGAACCTGGACATTAGGGTGGTTGAGGAGGTAGGATGAAGCGGCAGACGCATTATTATCAACGGCCCATTTGGGAGTGAGACTGCAACCCTGGTACTGAACTTCCATGCCGCTGCTGCCCCCCGCCCCACTGAACACCTCGCACACTTTCAGCTGCTTCAAATCCTGCAACACATGCTGCTGCTGCTGCTGCTGCTGCTGCTGCTCGGATGATTGTGGCCGTTTGCAACGACGCTTTGTCTGCTCCGCTTGCTGCTGCTGCTGCTGCTCACGCTGCGGCCTCTTGCGCAGGTTATGGCGGCGCTGCTGCTGCTGCTGCTGCTGCTGGTGATGGAAGTGCGTGCCCTCCTCTTTACAGGTCTGCTGCAGCAGTGGCAGCCAAGGCTGAGGGGTAACCAAGCCTGGTTGCTGCTGCTGCTGCTCCTCCTCCTCATGCTGGTGTTGTTGTTGCAGCTGGTGAAGTGAGGGAAGGGGCAGATGCTCAGCTTGCTGCTGGTCTGTCATTTGCTGCAGCTCTCCATGCAGCCTGTCTGAGTTGGAGCCTGGTTGCAAAGGCAAGCCTGGCAGGTGAGAGCTCTGCTGCTTTTGCTGAGAAGGCATGGGGGGAGGAAGGAGAAAAGGGAGCTGCTGATGGTCCTTGACGATGCAGTCTGCGTCCGCAAAGGATGAGGACACATGCAGCTGATAGACATCCGGGTCCTCTTGCATCATGGAGGCTGAGGGCCACAATTCTGGCAAAGGCGGTATTGCTGACAGCTGCTGCCACAGATCTGGCACAGGTGTCGGCGTCGGTAACAACTGTTGCACCCCAGGCAAGGGGGGTGGCAGCATCAGCTGCTGCAGGCCAGGAAACGGTGGTGGCAGTAGAGGGTGCTGCAAATCAGGTACAAAAGGTGGTAGGTGCGCCTGCTCCTCCCGCTGGTCTTGCAATGCAAGCAACTGCTGCTGCTGCGACTGCTGGGATTCCAATGAGAGCAGCTGCTGTTGCTCCTTCTGCTGCTGCTGCTGCTGCTCCTGCTGCTGCAGGGCATCCGATGCAAATAGCTGCTGTTGCTCTTCCTGCTGCTCCTGCTGCTCTTGCTGGCCTGGGAAAGCAAACAGCTGCTGCAGCAGCTGCTGCACTCCATCATCTGCATCATCTGCACAGCCCATGCTCTGATGTTCTGACGCAGGACGCTTGTACGTGGCAGGCTGGAGCGGTACAGGAGAGAGCTCAGACAGAGCAGGTGTACCAGGGTTTGCAACGCCTTGCTGGCAGACACACGCAGCCTCATCAATGGGACCCATCAGTGCAGCAAGGGAAGAAGGGCGTGTAGGAGGTGGCAAGAAGCTGGACACGGCAGACGCACACGGGGCGGTTCCAGATGGTGATTCTGCATGAGCGTGTGTGGGTTCTTGCAGGGCTGGTGTGCGGGATTGGGTCCGAACTTGAGGTGGCAAGGGTGTTGACGTTGCAGGAGGGGGTTGGGCTGCATGAGCACAGACTGGGATGTCGTCCATCAATTGCAGCACCCAAGGCATGGCTGTTGAAGCCGGGGTGTGCTCCGAAAGGGATACTGGTGGTGCTGATTTTGGTGATGGTGAGCGTGGATGCAAAGCGCCACAAGCAAGCATTGCCTGAGGTACTTCTGCCACTGCCTGCGCTCCTGACGGCCATGGCTGTGCTGCCGGTGCTGGCCCATATACTCTACCGGAACTCGCTACCTCTGGTGCCATAGCAGCCTCCTCCGGCAGGACTGCATCACTTTGAGGTTTTAACGCCTCCCACACTGCTGCTCCAGCTTTGCCTTGGGAAGCTGCCATGCCCAGAAATCTTGCTATCTGTGGCATGGCCACAGCACCCTGTGGGCTCCCCGGTTCCTGCATCCCTGCCACCTCTCGAAATCCTGACACCCCTTCCGCACCTGGTGCCGACTGCAGTTTTGCCGCCTCCTGCGCTTTTGCAGCCTCCCACACCCTAACCACATCCTGAGCGACTGCCAAAGCATGCTGCTCAGACAACCACGATGGGGGATCAGAAAAGGGTACCGAGGGCTGTGCCAACTCTTTTGCCAAGGCCAGAGCTTGCGCACCCTCCTCTGCTGCCGCCATTGCTTCTGCCGCTGCTGCTGCTGCTGCACAAGGTGCTGTGGGAGGTGTGAGTGTGGAAGCTTGCAAAGCTGTAACCGGCAAGTCCTCTTGCACTGCTGCGATGGTTGGCAGGCCCCCTTCTGTTGTCCAACCTCCTGCACAAGGCGCTGTGAGAGTGCGAGCAGGAGGAGCTGCGACCGGCAAGCCCTCTTGCACTGCTGCCATGGTTAGTACAGGCAGGGCCGCACGCAGATGGACTCTCTCAGTGTCTTCTGGCACATTCGTGGCAGTTGTAGTGTGCCGTGCGCGTGAGGGGGGCTCCGGCTCTGTGCCTCCTGCTTGCTCTGCTGCCCCTGCTGTCGATCCTGATGCAAGCGGTGCTGGAGCTGCTGCTGGTGCTAAAGTTTGTGTTGACTGTAGTGTCAATCCTGCTGTGCGCTCTGGCAAAGAAGGCAGTGGTGCAGATGAGTTTGGCGTTCGGCGGACAGCTGGAGGAAATCCATGGATTTTTGAGGCTGGGGCCACCCCCGCCGCCGGTGAAGAGAGCGAAGAGGGCAGAAGAGAGGGCTCGTGTATGTGAGATGAATGGTGCTCCGAAGGAAGTTCTGTGCTTAGAGCACCTCTGTAAAACACCTCTAACACCGATGCTGGTGCCAAGCTGGGCAATGTCTGGCATAGAGCTAAACGGGACGCTACGGGCATTACACGTGCCGGAGCGTGGAAGTCTGGGAGACTCTCCGCAGCTGCCCGTTCTGCTGGTGCTGCTGCAGCCATTCCTGCTGCAGGTGCTAGCGCTACGGCTGATGGTGGTGCTACTCCTCCTGCTGCTGATGCTGGCGCAACAGCTGGTGGTGGTGCTACTTCTCCTCTCGCTGCCGCTCCCTCTGCTGCCAACTGAACTACTGGAGTCAAGGGGGAGCAAGATGGAGAGGGCATTGCAGACAACTGCGGAGCACGTGAAGATGGTACTTTCTGCCTGGCTCTTCTCCTTGCGGCTGGGGAGGCCCTGGCAGAGCTTGCGGCTTTGGAGCTGCCTTGCCTTGCCCGAGTTTGGTGGGCTGTCATGCGCTGTCGCCGTATGTGTTGCGCACGCGCATCCCTGCCTACGTTGCATGAAAAATTAGAAAGAATAACTGAAGCATGATGCTTTGCTGTTGAGATGGCTATGCTTTGCGTTTGATGCTTTGCGGTTGGGATGGTGCATGATGCTTTGCTGTTGGGATGATGAATTATGCTTTTCTGTTGAGATGATGCATTAAGCTTTGTTGCTAATCTGGTCGATCGGTCACGCAGAGCTACCTCCAAGGCTTGTCTGTTCCTTGCTCGCATCCCCATCCATGTCAGGGAAATTGTGAAGGCTGTGTATGTCTGCAGACTGTGTATGCCTGCAGGCTTTCTTGTAAAACCAGTATGTAAGTCTGCAGGTGTGTAGGCCTGCAGGTGTCCTTTGTGCCAAGCAACGACAGTCACCTCCAAGAAACAGAGACAAAACTGCAAGCCCTCAAACTCGGTAAATTAGAAGCCTGAAGGTCCTAGATCTTCACAGCCTTGTTGAAAAAGGAGGGGCTTGCCCTCAAAAATCCTCTCAGCCATCAATTTATGAAGAGTCCTCTTAACAAGAGTCACTCTGGCACGTGCGGTGGAAGCTTGGTCATTTGATGAGACACCCTCTAGCCTGACCTTTTGCAGAGCCTCAAATGCTGCTTGAAGGGAATGAGTGACAGGAGAGGACCTCCTGGCAGCTGCAAACCCTTGCAGACAAGCTGTCAACATACAACAGCAAGCTGCAAGCTACAACCCTGCTTACAGTTTGTGAGCGCTTTTCAAAACCAGGAGAGGACGTGGGATAGCACAAACCTTGTAAACATGCGCTAAACGGGGGACTGGTCATGAACATGGCATCAAATACAACTTGAACTCACATTGCACAGCCATCGCTTTGCTTCAGCCTCCAAGCACTGGAACATGCGTCACCTGCTGCTATGCGGTGGTCTACCAGGTCCTCAAAGGTGTGGAATTTCTCCAAGTAAGCCTGGTCAAACCAATAGTCATAGCCCTCTTCGCCTGCCGGTGGCGGCTGACCGGGTGATATTTGCAGGACCCTGACCTTCCTGCACAGGGGAGATACTTTTGCATGCACGTCGTTTGCATTGCACGAGTTTGCAATTGTGATGCATTGCACACACATACACACACAGTAGATGGGATCTTCAGTCCGAGCCTTGGGATGCCCAGGTACATTATTTTTAAAATCAAATAGAGGGCTGAAACGTGATGCATTCTATGCTTTATGCCAGACTGTGTCCGCGAGGAATGGGGGCGGACGATGATGCACACAGTGCACGAAAGGCAGGAAACAGAACATCTGTGTAGGGAGAAGTGAAACACTCTCCACGTCGATAAAGGAATCCACAAAGGGAATCCATCTGGCCTCATTCTCCAGCATGACCTGTGAGCTGATTGGTGCCCCATGGTGTCAGCGTATACTTCTCTCGGTCAAGGAAAAGGGCTGCGTGGTTGTACGCAGCGCAGTGTTAAGTCTTGGACTCTCATGATCTTTCTACCCATTCTTTTTACAAAACACTTGACTTTTTTTTTCTCGAATGAAATGGAGTGAAGGCATGCCATTATCTTTGATTCTCAAGCCAATCTTTGCAATTTCAAGGTTCTCCATTCCAAGAGGTGAATTGCCCGCTGCAGACAGGCCATCTCTGTTTTCTGAAGCGTGTGCTGGGAGTTGAGCGGACTACTTGTAATTGGACAGTGTTGAGGGAGTGTGGACAGGAACCGTTGCAAATCTATTGGTTCAGGGCAGCGATAAAGTTTTACAATTTTCTTTTGTGTTGCAACAGTATGATCGTGAGGAAGGTGTTGCAGGCTGATGGGGCGCTGAGCAGTATCCCTGGTGTGAATTATTGGATATCTGAAGTCTTGACTGCATTTGGGGGGCTCCAAAGGAGTGAGCTGTATGAACAATCTGTACGGAATCGGTCCTTGATTAATGTTCAGATACTTGCAATAGACTTGCGCACACGGCTGTGTCGGGTCTGGAATGTTTTGGACAGCATTGAACCTAGGGGTCACGATCACAAGCGGACTACTTCTCATCGTTGGTTTGCTTCTCCTTTGAATCCTGTCAGTGCTAAGGCTGCGCCATACAAGGCCTCTTGATATCTTGGATTTGGGAAGACATGTGCAGCAAAATATTTCTCATTTTAGGCTGAGGACCCACACGATGGGAGTAGAGAGAGCTCGTTGGCAGGCTGGTGTAAATGGTCACTGTGATTGATGTGGACTGCAAGATTTCCAAGTCGAGAAACATGCCCTTTTTTTGTGCAACAGTGCTAGTATTTGTGCTCTTCGGAACAAGTACGCTCATCTCTTCTTTGAGACTCCTCCCCAGACAAGAGTTTCCCTTGGTCCTACCGTTTTTAACTTTTATGAGGTTAAGACCTACGTCATTTTCTTGAGCATGACTCGAATCAGTTGTATTACCTTGTTTCTGAGATCATGGACTTTTTGGTGTGGCTAGCAGAGACCAGCACGCTGAGCAGTCAAACCACCTGGCTGAGGGCCAAAAACCCATTTATAGTAAGCTAAACTAAACAACCATTACAATAACTATATTTTAGGCTGTGTTACAGAGATAACTCACCTGCGAAGCGCACCCACAGGCAGCCTTTCACTGTCTTTGCAAGGGACAATTCCTCCACCCTCACCTCGCTTGAGCCCATAGAATACTCTGCGAATTTGTTGAGGGGGAGCAGTATTGTTTGCTAATGTAATCCTAGTGACCTGAAAGTCAAGACATTTACCCTCACATAAAAGCATACATAGGTAGCACCTGAAAACTAGAAATGGAGTATAGAAGGAACACAACAATAACCGAGAGTACCTATGCGCCCTCTTTTGAGGATAGTCTTTTGTTTATAGCCTGTGTTCTGCGGCAGTTGCATTTGAGCATATGCTTGCTTTGAAACAAGTCAATGGCTGGATTACGAAGTGTACATGAGCACGTAGGCAACATCCATCAACTGTATCTCTGAAGACAACGGATTTGAAATGCAACCCACCTGCGCACATCAACAGCAGGCACACCCTTCGCTCCCCCCAAACCACCGAAAGTAGAGCCAAAGATGTCGGTGATGGTGTAGAACCACGTAACCTCCATCACATCCTGAATAGGTGCATCATGGATATTTTTACTTCTTGCCTTCAAATTGTTGCTGGGAAGCCAGCAAGCCTGCACACACAACCTACGCAAATTGTGCTAGCATCTGCAATTAGGCCTGCCCAATGCAAATTGATTTCAATTTGGGCACGAAATTTCGAGTGATACTAGATGCAGCGCATGCCATCACCAGGCAGGCACACATCATTCACCTTTGTAGGTAAAGCTAGAACCTGTGCCACCCACACCTCCCCTGCATCACCATCAACCTCAATGAAGTCCCCAGCCTGAAGGGTCATGCTGCCTAGGGAAAGCCAGTGGGGCAAGCAGCACCCTCCTACAATGCCCTTCTACTGTGGCCCTATTTCATTTTGAATGGAGGGGTGAGATAGAAATGCAATGGGCGACACTTTCGTTCGGAGATGCGGGCAGACACCTCTATTAAACACCATTCATGAAATCGAACAAATGTGAAGGATGCTGGGGCTCTCAAAAGTTTTACAGGACTCGACCGAGTTGGGAGGATGTTGACTTATGGCCATGGGGGGAGCCAATGTCGTGTTCGCGTGAATCGCTGGTGAAACATTTTCCCGGTTTGGTAAATTTGTTAAATTCGGAAATTTTCTTTTTTGCCTAATCATTGCCAGCGCTGAGAGCAAAGCATTCAGAAATGATTGAAAGTGCCTGATTAGGCAAAAAAGAAAATTTCCGAAATTTTATAAATTTCTCAAACAGGGAAAAATTTTCACCCGCGATTCGCGCGAACACGACATTGGCTCCCCGCCTGGCCATAACATATTCATGGATATGTATTAATAATTATCAATCCTTTGTTTGCATGTCATTTTCTTTATCTTGGTAAGGGACCCCCTTGGCCCGAGTCATGGCTGTCCATTTTCAGGAATGCACCTTGGGTGTAACATGAGCAGCTAGAATAAGTCGAGAATGTGAAGCTCGCCCTTAGATGGCCATTTATTCTCACATGAATGAGGGCTCTTGAACACGGCTTCTGAAACTGCAGAAAGCGAATACTGCTCATATTCAATCATGGTGATAGAGGGGTCTCACCGCTCTTCTGAGCCAATGCGTCTCCTTTTCCCTAATTAATGTAAAGAGAGTTCCCTCTGCCTACGTAGTTCTTCTTTTCTTTCTTCTTTTCTTTCAGTCATGGCAGTTATTATCTTCTACGTAGTTTTTGTTTTCTCTTCTCTCAGTCATGGCAGTTATTACCTTCTTCAGTGTCTCCAGTATCTCTGCCACAATCAAAACAATGACACAGCCTGCTACCTGTTCCAACTTATTTTACTTCCCCTGTTCCTGTTTTTCACAGCCTGCGGCCCGTTTCTATTTTCGCCACAATCATCCAATTTAAGGCTGAGACTGATGGCATTTAAACATTTATGTTCAGAAATATGCCAATTTTCCTTGTTCAGCTGTGTTTAGAGGTCCGTGATGGAGTTGAGGAGTTAAACTGTATGCGTATGTACAGCAGCAAATAGGCATCAGGAACCGGAAAAGAAAAAAGAAACTACGCAGGCAGTGAGAACACTCCCCGCATAAATTGAGGGAAAGGGGATACCTAGGGCCAAGGCACCGTGTATCCTCCTCACCAAGGAAAACAAAAAAAAGTCAATGGGGATCAGGAGGGTTACTAGCAGTAGCCCGTGCCTGATCTTGCTGATAAGAGAGGAAAGGAGTCTTCTCGAGAGCTCGTCTGGTGCTAGTAAGTTTGTAAGCATATTGGACAGAATGAGCATGAAGCTTCAGAGCTTGGTGACCTTGTGAGTGTCAAGACCAAGCACTTTAAGAGGCTCAAAAGTGTGGGGGCTGTAGATGACCCCGCCCACACCTAACAGAATGGTAGGAGGGTGACTTAACCTGAGGCCTTAGAAAGATGGCGACACAGATCACGTTGCTGCTGCTTGGAGGCTTCGAGCTGGTTCTTGGGCCGGATGTCTACACAGTATTTAACCTCCACGAGATGGGCATGCCTCTGTTCTGGAAGGAGCTGACTAGGATGACGGACCTTGGAAGGAGGTGGAGTGGCTGTGCCTGGCGCTGAGTGCTCCCTGTTCCCCCCGCGGCCCCCTCTACTTCTCAATAGATACCGAGAACTGGTCCTTGGCACTCTTTTCATTGGAACAACTAAAATGGCATCAGGGCAACTTACGGCTCTTTTAAACCAATGTGTCTCCTTTTCCTTAATTGTTGTATGGAAAGTCTACTCTGCCACGTGATCTTTCTTTTTCTTTTCAAAGTGACAAGAAGTGAGTTTTTGTTTGCCAGAAAAGTTTGGAAAATCCAGCTTGGTGTGTGTGCTAGAGTGCTCAGACAGTGAAAAAGGGGGCAATGGAGTAAAAATGGCCCACAAATGGCCTACAAATGGCCTACAAAAAAAAAAAGTAAAAATGGCCTGCAAATTATTGTAGTCTGGAACACAGTTGGAAGAATTCATCTAACAATCATAACCCAGCTTGGCTACAAGGCCTGGCTTTCGCTGTACCAGAAGTTAACTGGAAGCTGCGCAGTATAGGCAACCATTCTACTCTCAATACAATGCATGCTGATATGCCTGGATTAATAATGCCAACGCCTCCCCTCTAACAAACAACAAACGTCTAGAAACCCAACCTATCCACATATGAGTAATCAGGAAGAACTCTTTGTACCTAACCAATCTAATCCAACCCTCAAGCTCAAAGTCCCTGACTGGAGGACATGGGCTTACACTTATGGTAGCTGTCAATTCCAGAATGGCATAAAAGAAATTGGAGCAGGCGTCTACTGCCCTCTCACTGACAGCAGAAGTTATGTCGAGTCCAACGGCGCTGGAATTATCAACACCATCTGTCGAGCTGAATTAGCAGCAATTGCTGCTGCCATCACGCACTCTTATTCACACATTGCTTCAGACAGTCTCACCTCTCTTCATCAAATACGTGAACAAGTTATTTACCCAGAGAAGCACAAACCATGACTCTCTCTCCTCCAGATTTTCTGGGATGTCTATATGTCACCCTATCTATGATGAGAAAGCCATGAAATCTGCATTGCGTCATGCCATTTACTCAGCTGTCCTGAACACAGAGGCTACAGCCACCTTCATGATCCTGCCGGCAAATGGCAGGCAAATGATAGGCAACCCCTACTCTACACTCCTCAACACTTTCCCACACTTTTGCTACAAGCTCGGGACCATTCCCAAAAAAGAACTGACATATGACAAACCTCAATCCTGGAACAGCCAGGAGGTTGCCCTCCCCCAACATACCTGGGATTTACAAGTAATTGCAGTCTGGAATCCAGCTGCAAGGGTCCACTTGAACAACCAGAACAATAACTGGCTCAAGAACCTAGCCAATGACATCAAAGGGGCCAGAGGGTTTCTTCATCATGTTAGTAACGCCCCCATCCTAAACCCAAGGCATAAAGTGATGCCTGAATTAAGGAAATGTGAAAAAAAAATCCCTCCCGATACAAAACAGGCGTCTCATGGATCCCACAGCTCCGCCCCACGCATGATTGCCCAAACTCCCTGCCAGTCAAATCCCTACCTGGAACTCAAAGTCAAAAATTGGAAGTCTTGGACCTACACAGACGGTAGCTGCAAGGTCCAAAATGGTGCCCCTGTTATAGGGGCAGGCGTGTACCATCCGAATAGTAATAAAATAAGCATGGTAGACCCTAATGGCGAAGGTATTACCAATGACATGGGAAGAGCTGAGCTGGCTGCCATTTCTGCTGCGCTCACTCAAGATTACAAAGCAATTGCCACAGATAGCCTGGCCTCTCTTTTTTAATCCAGGAAGCAAATCCTGTACCCAGAGAAACATAGACATCATGTGCAAGGAGGTGTTTTGAAAATGATCGCGAACATTGCCCGGAATTCTCAAGACCACATACATTTCTACAGAGTCAAGGCCCATGCTGGAATAGCTGGGAACGAATGCGCAGATCAAATTGCTAAATACCAGGCCACTTTCAAAAATCATAACCTGCATGATACTGGAATCCCTAGCCCTGGCCCCGGAGGAAACCCCTTCCACAATTCTATTTGGCTGGCCCATGAAGAGACAGAATCTAGGCCCTCCCGATCCAGACCATCTTCTCCACGCTTAAAGTACCTCCCAAAACTTAAAATGCTTTGAAATCTCATATGCATGCCAAGCACAAGCTGGGCTATGCTAACCAGAAGACAGGCTATTACACTTATTACAAGAACTTGCTACCACATGTACACAAAAACAATTAGCAATGCCTTTTGGAGCATGCCTCAAGTCTCAACCAGAATGAAACGCACTGCCTTCCAGTACCGCACAGGCACCCTTTACAACCAGAAACATGCCGTAAGATTTAAACGATCCACTAGCCTTACGTGCCCACTCCCTGATTGCCATCACATGGACAGCGGTCTCCACATCCTTTCTGGGTGCCAATGCCCCGTCATGCGCAACACGGTGACTGAACGTCACAATATTGCTTGCAGGATGATTTTGAAAGAGATCAGTGATGGCTCTTATGGGGCCAATCTTGTGCAGGTGGATGCAGGTAGCTCTGACCGTTTGGCTCAAAATAACCTACACGTCCCTGAGCATGTCTTTAACCGTATTGTACCCTCCTATCTTTTCAAGCAAAACATTCCTGAACAGGCTAGACGCAGCTCCAGCCGCCCTGATGCTATCTTGGTCACTCCCCAACCCACAAACACAAACAGGACAAACACTCCACCCTCACACCGGGTACTGCGCAGTACTACTTATAATACGAGACACAGCAGAGAGATAACTAGAAGCACAAACCGGGCAAGACAACCCCATGAACCAAATATCCCAGACCGCCGCATTCACTTGATAGAAGTAAAATACTGTGAAGGTACCAGGTTTCATACCCAACTAGAAGCTGCCAAACAACAGCATAGTGAACTGTGCGAACAACTTCAAGGAGCCAGTATCACAATCCACCCAATTCTGTTGGGTGTGGGCGGAGCTATCTACACTGCACATACACTTGATCAATTAAGAAAACTAGGAATGGACTCACAGAGGTCTGAGACTCTAAGAAAGAAACTTCATGCCCATTCTGTCCAATATGCGCACAAACTTACCTCGACCAGGCGTGCCATTGAAAACAAGCAAGCACATCACAACACTGGTACCTTGCTTCAGCGCGCTGCCAGAAACCCACCTGATTCCTTTTAAAGACCGGTGAGGGAGGCTCACGGCTCTTCAGGGCCAATGTGCCGCCCTTTCCTTAACTGATGTAGGGAGAGTTTTCTCTGCCTACGTAGATTTTTCTTTTTCTTTTCACAAACAACATATTCAAGGGGACGTCCTAAAAAACCATGTCTACCCTCATTAGCAACTCACAAACCAATTTGTTTCTACAAAGTAAAATCTCATGCTGGCATTGCTGGTAACGAATGTGCAGACGCTATTGCAAAATATCAAGCAAGCCAAGCCAATAATAATGTGGCTGATACTGGGATCCCTAGCGCAGGCCCCGGAAGAAATCCTTTTTCTCATTTATTTTTGTTAGCCAAGGAGGGAAAAAAAGAACACAATGCTGGCACATCCACAGCTCCTACACCCAATCCTAAAATTACCTACCTCCCCAATCTCTCACATCTGATATGCGTACAAAACACAGACTTGGACATGCCAACCCCAAAACAGGCTACTACTCATATTATCAGAGTTTGTTACCACATGTAGATAAGAAAATCAGCAATGCCTTTAGGAACATGTCCTGTATATCCACACCCATGAAGCGCACCATCCTACAATATTGCACTGGCACCCTCTATAACCAAAAATATGCGGTTCACTTCAAAGGGTCCACTAACCCACTATGCCCTCTCCCAGGCTGTCATCGATTAGACAGCGCACTCCTCATGCTTTCAGGCTGCCAAAATCATATCATCTCCAGCATGAAAACCGAACGCCACAATGTTGCTGGAAGAATGATCATCAAAGCTCTTAGCAAAAGCCCTTGGGGAGCAGGTTTGGTTAACATGGACATAGGGAGTGGTGATAGGTTGGCACAGCACAACCTTCAAATCCCTGCACATGCATCAAACAGAATAATACCCCCTTACCTCTTTCCAAGAAAAATTTCTGAGAGGCCTAGACTTACCTCCAGCCGTCCTGATGCTATACTGATTACTCCTATTAAGCCAAACCCAACTTTTTCTTCTCCTTCTACCTCCTGCTTACACCATCATGCGTTACGCAGCGGACACAACCCCACACTGATGGCCACAACAGCCAACCGCGTGAGGCTACCCCACCAACTGAATGTAAATCAGCGGCATGAACACTTGATTGAAATCAAGTACTGTGAAGACGCAAGGCCTGGACAGCGTTTGGAGGCGGCGCAGCGGCAGCATGCAGACCTCTGCAAACTCATTAATGCAAAAGTTGTGACTCTCCACACCATCCTTTTGGGTGTTGGTGGGACCTGCTATACTGATCATACCTTGAACCAGCTTAAACAATCGGGACTTGACCACCAACGCACCAATAAACTTGCTCGCAGACTTCATGCCCATTCTGTCATGTATGCCAACAGGCTTGTTACCAATAGGCGTGCTATTGAAAACAAGAATACTTCTCGCAGCCAGGTTCTGGAGCCGGGTGCTTCCAACAACCCTCCAGATCCCCATTTGGATATTCTTTTTGTTGTCTTCGTGGTGGAGGGGACTCACGGCTCTTTTGAGCCAATGTGTCTCCTTTTCCTTATTTGATGCAGGAAGAGTTTCCTCTGCCTACGTAGTTTTTCTTTTCTTTTCTTTCTATGGGATTTTTCTGACTTGTCCCATTTTATCAAAATTTTCCTTCAGGTGTGTAGAAATGACATATCAGACGTCATTGTAAAATGAATGGGGTCAATCGGTGGTCTGGCTGGGTCAGGGTGGACGAGAACATCTGGGGGGGTAGGTGGATCTCTGAGCCCTCATTTCTGTGTTCACTCAGTGGCTCTGAGTCTTGGAGTACTTCCTGATGCTTTTTCTTCACACTTCTTCGCCGCTATTTCCCTATCATAAATGAAACTAAATTTAAATTGGGGCCAACATTTTTTCCTTTTGATAAGCTTTCCAATGCAACCCTGCCGTGTGCAAGATGCTGGATTGATACGTTGACTGGCGTGGCACTGCTGGCTTCCTCCTCCAAGGGCTTAGTGGTCCTACTTACGCATGGGCTACTATGATTGATACAATTGACTGGGCCAACACAAATATTACGTAAAGATGGTGTTACTTGGAGTGCCAAACGCTCTCTCGATACAGCCCCAGGCGTGCAATGACAATGTTGTGCTATTATTATGTCATGTCAATTTTACTGTTTTGGCAGTTCGTTGGGAGGTAGTTGGTTTCTCAACTCAGTTCGTGGGACTGGCTCGCCAGTCTGAAGTCATTTCGTAGTCTGGATATCGTCTGTAAATTGCCTTTGGACATCTTGGAGCGCTGCCATGAAGATAAGGCCCTGGGGAAGGGAACAGCGGCGGCCACCGCTGGTCCCACAACGTGTATGTATCGATGAATTAGCAAAACAGGAAGCTGAGCAAGAGTAGAGAAGCCAGCTAAGCTGTACAGAAGATTGAGTTGGCTTGGTGCGCATCATTGTAGCCTTGATGAACATGAGCACTGCTGGTTTTGCAGCCCTTTCTGTCCTCTGATGGAGCGTTCCTCCACCTGGGACGTGAAACAACAAACCCACTACTTCAGACCCCGAAACGCGAAAGCACTTCAGTCCAGACCCTGGGCCCTTATACTTCACAGTGCCCAGCTTGGTGGTCTCATGGTGCCCTTGCTTCTCCTTGATCTGTAGTTCGTGCTGCCAGACCCACATATTATGCAGGATGTGATCTGAGCATGTCAACAAGGACAAATACCTTTGTCCAGCTACCTCAACAACTATCTTGCAGCACACTCTCGTCACAGTAGGTTCCTGCCATGACATTCATTATTATCCATAATGTTCATTTATTCATTGCTAAAAAATAAAAAATAAACAGCCCAAAGCAGGAGAAGAAGCATTGTCTGAAACTCCAGATCTCCTCCTCAAGGAAAGAGAAGAAAATTTATTTAGGCTGTAGAACACTCCTCACATTATTTGAGGAAAAGGGCCACCTTGATTTGCAAATTGTACACCTCTCCCACCATATTCAGACTGGGAAGCATGGCAGGCAAAAAAAAGAGATCAGGTCTGGCAACAAGAAGAGAAGAGGAAAACTACGTAGGCAAAGGATCGATAGGATAGACAGGGTAAACAAGGGCCAACAAGGCAAAAGATGAAAGACTGCTCCAGACCTTAACCAAGCAGAGACAGCCTTCCAACCAAGGAAAGCCATGCCCATCAGCTAACTGCCGAGCGAAGCACAAGTCTGACTCAAGGCTAAATGATATTAATGGGCACTAAAAGGGCCAGTCACATCAGAGCAAGGCTGGACTTCCCATTCTTCAACTCACTCATTTTGAGCTTTTGCCTTCCTGTATGACAGGGTGCAGGCGTGCTTACTCAGGTGGGCATGCTTATTCATTGATGACAGCATACAAAGGAGATGGGACTTGCTGGATCCATTTGTCGGCGACATCTGCCTCAAGCTCTACTGCAAATTCTGGGATCTGCACTGGGGGCTGGAGTGGCTCAAAATCCTGCAGGGAAGGACATATTATGCTAGTGCTGATGCTTGACGCTGTGTGGGGCATTTCTTGAAGCAGAGCACTTGGGAACTCAAGGATGCCGGCTATATATACAAGAAGAAAATAAAAGAAAAACTACGTAGGCAGAGGAAACTCTCCTATACAATTGCAGTCACGTATAATTTTCTGACGCTGTGCACATGCTTTCAAATTCTGTCCATGAGCAGGCTTGACAACTCCATATTTTCCATTGCATGTTGGCCTTACAAGAGTCATGCACAGCAAAAAACCCTTGCCGATTATTTCTAGTCGTCAGACTAGCAATTTCCTCCAGGCGGGACAGCCGTACCAGGCAGCATTGTCAGAAAATCAAGTATATCACACCTCACCTGCTCTGATTCTCTGAAGGCCCGAGTTTGATGTGAAAGCTCAGGGGGCATTATAAATTGTAGCATCAAGGTAGGCCCATCAGCGCACGCCTGCTTGTGTAAGAGTGCAGATTACCAGGCATAATAAAACAATGAGTTTGCTAAGAGATGAACGCTTGCTTTCAAGAGACGTTTTGCTGTTGGTAATTTTGTATACGCCGTTCAATTCTTACAAAACCCAGTAGGTGGGAGATGACTGCCTCTGAAAGGGCTCTTGTAGGTGAGCAATCCCCGTGCCGTCACAACTGTTTACTTCTTTTTGCCCCAGAGCAAATGACATTTGAGATTCATTACCTTTCCAAAAACTTACCAAACCTCCTAAAGATGTGGCACGGGTTTGGCCTTCTGGAAATTACCCTGTATTTCAACTTGAATGAAACGCACAATATTCTGGTAACGCACAGGTACTTTCAGAGTCTATAATCATAAACATACAGTCTGCTTTGAATGATCCACTAAACCTACACGACCTCTCCCAGAATGTCATCATATGGATAGTGCTCTCCACACATCCTCACAGGTTGCCAATGCTCTGTCACTCTGTCACTCGTAACATGATAATTGAGCATCATTGCCAGCAGAATAATTTTGTAAGTGCTCAGCGGCTCTTATGGGTCAAATGGCCTACATTTGGATGGACGTAGGCAGCGCAGACCATCTGGCCCGGCATGAACTGCACATCCCTAAGCTAATTGTACAGCACCTCCCTACCTCTTTGACCCCAGTATTCCTGATCAAGATAGTTGCAATTCCAGCTGCACTGGCGCTATCTTGGGCACCTTGCCCTAACGGCCCAAATGGACCACCCACTTCACCCTCACATTGTGTACTTAGCAATATGAGAGGTGACGAAGAGGTAAATTGCAGCACACCTCAAGCTGGGCAACTTCATCAATGTAACATCCAAAAATGCCATAGTCAGTCAATATAAATCAAGTACAATGAAGATACAAGACAATTAATTTTTCTTTTCTTTTTTTTTCTTTCTTTCAAGACCTAGTGCCCAGTTAGAAGCCTCACAGCGACAACAAAATGAACTGTACAAACAACTTCAAGGTGCCGAGATCAATCTCCACACAATTCCCCTGGATGTGAACGGAATATATGTACTGCCCATACCTTGGATCACTTACCAAAATTAGGGATTGACCCACAAAGGTCTACCAAAATTGCACGGAAGCTCCATGCTCATTCTGTGCAATAGGCGCACTAACTTACCTCAACCAGAAGTGCCATTGAAAACAAAAACACTCACCATAACCCTGGTGCTTTGGAGCCACGTGCTGCCAAAATTTCACCAGACCCACATTAGCTTCCCTCTTACCCTGTCTGGAGGGAGACTCATGGCTCTCTGAACCAATGTGTCTCCTTTTTCTTAATTGATGTAGAGGATGTTCTCACTGTCTACGTGTCTCCATCTTTTTTTCCTTTCTAAATGGTAGTCTCACAGGATTAAAATGTAAGTGCATCCATCAAGCAGTCCTTTGATGCTGAATAACCCTGAAGTAGGGGAATTTCATTATAGTTTTCAAACTGGTGCGTGAAGTCTACAATGGAGTTTCTGTAACTAGGAAGTAAAAGAAGAGAAAAGAAGCGCCGCATCTGCGTTGGTATCATTTAAAAACAACAAAGAGGACCCCTTAAGCCTGTGGCACCGTGTATCCCTTTACCAAACGAAAAGAGGAATAAAGGCCACAGCAAGTTAGGATCAAACATTTCTTCAATTCTCCTGCCAGATTCTTTTAATATTGCGGTGATAAGCAATATTGTTACGAACCTCTTTCTCCTGTTTCTCTCCTAGCTTGCTGTGTCTAGTCCAGGTTTGAAGGCCCTTTGGTGGGACCCTTGCTAGCTTGCTAGTTAGGGAACCTTCCTTCAATGCACACGGCCTTTTGCCTGATGTAGATTTTTCTTTTTCTTTTCTTAACCTCTTCCACCTTTTCTAAGTCACACTCTTTATACAAACAAGCAGTTCCAAGAATTTGAATTTTTTACACAGGGACTTACTTTGAAAATATATTTCAGGGCTTTAACCTTTGTTCCTCTGCCAGGAGGCTCCTGAAATGTCTCTGCCTTTGGCGGTCAAAGTTGAAAGCATTCGGCAAGCCAAGTCTTTGATATTCAGGGGTGCACGTACCTTTTTGATCACCTCCACTCTGCCTGCCAAGCTAAAGGGCTTGTTTCCTGACGTTATGGCATGGCGCACAGCCTCTGGGACAGCATGGCTCCAAAGGTACATGACGCCCAGATTGGCCTCCTGCGCTGTCATTACCCTCGACTGCATCGTGAGGAGGAGGAGGAGATAGGAAGCTTTCTTCCAGTGCCCAAAACATGAAATTTTGAGTATTGCTTGCACCTTCCATGGCCTTGCCTGCGCCCTTGCAAACTACATACACACCACGATGTGCTGCACATCTGCTGCAGAAAGCGTGCAGTTGCTCAAGAGAAGCCGGGCTGCAGAGTCACAGGATCCCAATAGGTTCTGCTCCATGGGTGCAACGTGCACAGTCGCGGAGGAGGCAGACATGTTTCGTAAGCAAGCTTGCAAAGGAGAACAGGCGGAATGAAATGTTAAGAATTGTATCAGGAAATAGTAAATTGTTTTGTAATTTAAAAAAGTATTTTCATAGGTTTTCGAGTTGGTGTCCGTTCTTCTACCCCCCCCCTTATTTTTGGCGCCGCGTACATCACAAATCCTTGCATTTGAATCCAAATTTATAATTCATGATTGTCCAATCGCGAAAGAATGGAGTGTTTGATGTGAGGACAACTGCACGGAAAGGCAATCGCATGCACACACACACACACACACACACACACATTCATACACGTAAACACACACACATGTGTGCATCTATGTGCACACACACACACACACACACACACACACACACACACACACACACACACACACACACACACACACACACACACACACATACACACATGAACACACACACATACACACATGAACACACACACATACACACATGAACACACACACATGTGCGCATCTATGCGCGCGCGCGCACACACACACACACACACACACACACACACACACACACACACACACACACACACACACACACACACACACACACAGATGTGTGTATCTATGCACACACGCACGCACGCACGTGCGCTTAGGAACGCAAAGCAGTGAGCAAATCACCATTACAGTTTGCTTAGCCCTCATGGGACACCGCTACGTCCTGGGCTGATGTAACAAAAAAATCTCATCTACAGACTTATGAATGGGGGAAGTGTTCCTCTAAAAAGAGTTTCCGGAGTTACAGAACCTCTTGAATTTGCTTGTGTCTTAATTCCCCTGATCAGTGCAAATATTGTGACTCTACAACCAAAACATGCAGTACGCTTCAAAAGATCCACTAGCCTTGTATGCCCTATCCCAGAATGTCATCATATGGATAGCACCCTCCACATTCTCTCAGGTTGTCAATGCCCTGCCATTCGTAACGTGGTAACTGAGCGTCACAACATTGCTAGCAGAATGATTTTGAAAGTGGTCAGCGAAGGCTCTTATGGGTCAAACCTCTTACAATTGGATGTAGGCAGCGCAGACCGTCTGGCTCAGCATGACATGCACATCACTGAGCAAATTTTTAACCGCGTTATACCTCTGTACAACTTTGACCCCAGCATTCCTGATCAAGCTAGACGCACCTCCAGCCGCCCTGATGCTATCTTGGTCACTCCTTGCCCTATTAACCCAAACAGACCACCTACTCCCTCCTCACATCGGATACTCCGCAGTATGAGACGTAATGAAGTAATAAGAAGCAGCACAACTCCAGCCAGGCAACTTCATGAATTGAACATCTAAAACCGCCATATCCACTTAATAGAAATCAAATATTGAGAAGATACGAGGCCTGGTGCCCAGCAAAAAGCCTCACAGAAACAACACAGTGAACTGCGCAAACAACTCCAAGGCGCTGAGTGTGGGTGTGGGTGGGACTATTTATACCAACTATCTATCTGCCCATACCTTGGATCAATCCAAAGAACTAGGGATTGACCCGCACAGGTGTACCAAGCTTGCACGAAAGCTCCATGCCCACTCGGTACAATATGCGCAACAACTTACCTCTACCAGACGTGCCATAGAAATCAAAAATATTCATCATAGCTCTGGTGCACTGGGACTGCATGCTTCCAGAAACCCACCAGACCCACACTAGCTTCCCTCTTATCCTCCGGTGAGGGAGACTCACGGCTCTTCGAGCCAATGTGTCTCCTCTTCCTTAATTGATGTAGGGAGTGTTCTATTCAACTCAACAACTTGCCAGGCATAAAAGAGAAGAGAGAACGAACAAAAAGAAGGCAAGAAGTGAGCCTCAGGCTAAAAAGAAAATTAGCCTGAGGCAAGTTGAAGAGAGAAACTGGAAATACAAAAAGATGGAGAAGAATTACTGAGATACAGGAAAATACCCATGTCACACATCTCACTTCCTGCAACCTCCAAGAACCTGAGTTCTATTGCAAGCAAAGAACTCAGTGATTTTCACTGCCTACGTAGTTTTTTCTTTCTTTCTGACTCTCCATATAATTTTCTTGGGCGTTGGTGGAACGTGTCATAGTGAGCATACCCTTAAATGATCTTAGCAATTGGGCCTAGACCACCAACGTGCCATTAACATTGCTCGCAAACATCATACCTATCCTGTTAGTTAGGCTCACAAATTCATTCCATAAGGCGGGTTTTTGAAAACAACGATATCTCTCGCTGCCAGATTATGGAGCCAGGTGCTTCCAGTAGCCCTCCAGGTCCCCACTAGCCCTGTCTGCTCCATAGCTTTGTGTTGGAGAGGAGTCACGGCTTTTCTGAGCAAATGCGTCTCCCTTTCCTTTACTGTTGTAGGAAGACTGCCAACGTAGTTTTTCTTTTCCTGGAGAGTTTTCGTTGCATTCATACCTTTTCTTTTTCCCAGAGATTTTCTTTTAAGTGTTCACTGAACACTGAACTTGGCAAGTACTGCAGAGCAGGAGGAGGAGGGTCCAGGCCCACAGGCGCATGGCTGACAACAAACCGCCAGACCCTCATCAGTTATTTCCCGCCGGCTCCTAGCTTGGTTTTGGCTGGGCCTGTGGGCCTCCTTGGTGAGGCCCTAGCTAGCAAGTTGCTAGTTAGGGAACCTTTCCTTAATGCACGCAGGTGGACCTGGCTTGCTTAGACTTTTCTTTTCTTTTCAAGTATCCCACAGCACTGAGTCCCCCCAACTGAGGATTAGGTACAGACGAGAAAGTCAATGGGATGAAGCAGTACTTGAAGGAAACAGGAGGAAAATGGTGTTGCTAAGACCTTCCACATTTACTCCAAAAGCTTTCTGCTCCCACTGGCTCCTTGCTTAGCTTAGGCTGGGCCTGTTAGCCTCAATGGTGAGGCGCTTGCCAGCTTCAAGCAAGTTGCTAGTCAGGGAACCTCTCTTTCGTGCAAGCAGCTGGACCCGGTTTGCACAGCCTCAGGCTTTCTTGTCTTTCCTCAGGCTTCCCATGACGTTTGGTGAGTTGGTTTGCAAACGGGTTAATGTCCAGTTCTATCTATCCAACAAAGTACTGCGCAGGGATTCTCTGTATTGTTCCAACTTTAACATATGCAGGGATGATCCTGGGGGCGCTGGTCACTGCTTCACACTAGCAGGTGCATGTAGGTATCCTTCATGTACTGAACATTTGTTTTCTTTTATTGGAATTCTGGTCTGTGTCCAGCAAAGACTTTTTCTTTTACAAGTGATGCTATGCGATCCAACTTTAGTACTTTGCTGCCAGGCCTGCTCTCCTACACACTCCCCAGGGCGAGAGGGAAATACTCCACCATGTACTGAAGGAAAGTTAGATGAGTACGCCATACTACGCTGGGAGACCGCCTACATTGGAGTGACTCCAATGTAAGCAGCCTTGGCATTTGAAGATGAGCGTACATCAACTTTAAGCCTCTGGGCTTGCAACAGCTATTTTGGTGGATCAATCCAATCCAATTTCTATAGCACTATGACAATCCTTGATATCGGTTGTGCTCAGAAGAAAAGAAAGAAAAACTACGTAGGCAGAGGAAACTCTCCCTACATCAATTAAGGAAAAGGAGACACGTTGGCTCAGAAGATCCGTGAGTCCCCTCCACCACGAAGCTACAAAAAGAAGACTCTAATGGGGATCTGGAGGGTTATTGGAAGCACCCGGCTCCATAACCAGGCTGCAAGAAGTATTCTTGTTTTCAATAGCACGCCTAGTGGTAACAAGCTTGTTGGCATACATGACAGAATGGGCATGAAGTTTGCGAGCAAGTTTATTGGCGCGTTGGTGGTCAAGTCCCAGTTGTTTAAACTGGTTAAGGGTGTGCTCAGTGTAGCAGGTCCCACCAACACCCAAAAGGATGGTGTGGAGAGTCACAACTTCTGCATTCATGAGTTTGCAGAGGTCTGCATGCTGCCGCTGTGCCGCCTCCAACTGATGTCCAGGCCTCGTGTCTTCACAGTACTTGATTTCAATCAAGTGCACATGCCGCTGGTTTACATTCAGTTGGTGGGGTTGCCTCACGCGGTTGGCTGTTGTGGCCCTCAGTGTGGGGTTGTGTCTGCTGCGTAATACATGATGGTGTGAGCAGGAGGTAGAAGGAGAAGAAGTGGGTTTGGCTTTATAGGGAGTAATCAGTATAGCATCAGGACGGCTGGAGGTGAGAATGTTGTGCTCAATGTTGTTGTAGGTCCATAACATTGAAAACGTATTGAAAACGTATGCTATCCCAGCAGGTGTGTATGCCAGCCAGATATGGGCTACTCCTTACTTACGGCACAGAAATGGACAATCAGCTACAGAGGTGGATTCTGAACGTTTTGCGGAACCTTCTTGGGGTAAAATCCACAACACCATCTTGGAGCATTCTTCGAGATTGTGGCATTGAACCTTTTCATTTCAACTGGTTTTGTGCCACTATGCGTTTTTACAACCCGCTTACTAAGTGCAACAGTCTCCTCCTCAAAAAGGTCCTCCACGCAGACATCAGCCTTAGCTCTAGGACTGACTCTTGTTGGACATCACACCTCTTGACTGCGCTGATTGGTCTGGCACACTTGGACCTGATGAGATCTTAAAAATTGGTTTGTGACCCTGTGATCCTCAGTCAATTTGTGGTGGACCTAAGAACTAGACACCTTAGCTACTAAAGTCAACTCACAACTCCTGATCCCAGAGTAAACAACAGTAAGCGGCTGACATACCATCAATGGTGCGCACTTCCTGTCAGAGCTGCTCATGCCATTCACACTCCTTATACTCTACCTAAATACATGTACTTGGATCTTCCTGATCATGTCTTTCGCAATATTGCCAAATTCAGGCTGCGAGTTCACACTCTTTGAGTTGAACAGGCTGTTTGGTCCAATAGTACTTCTCCAGTCTGTGATTCCTGTGATTCTGATGACATACAAGATGAAAAACACGTGCTTCTCAGACGTTTCAATCCCCAGGTCTGCTCTCTCCGTCAGAAGTATGCCTCGCTTTTTGAGTACAACTTATCTTCTCTACATCTTCATGTCTCCCACAAAATGCCCTGTCTAGGTACCATTCACCATGCGAATTCCCAGGATCCTAATATGATATTAATATTGTATCTAAACCAGGATAACAACAAACTTCCTTTTTTCCTTCATGATTTTATGTGTATTTATGAACAAGCTAGCAGGCAAACGTCTTGACTGAGGCCGTTTTCCTTTGTAACCCTTGTAGGTCCATGAACACATTGTCATGGCCTCTTGGAACATTTTTCAGAGTGATGCCGTTCTCAAACTTTCTGCGCTTCTTGTGGAAACACAAAAGCATATTTCCTGACACTGCAACCTTTTGGAGTTTTGTGCACGACTTCGCATGCTTGTTTCATTTAGAGTGACAGTGTGTGTGATTCTTACAGTTGACACTTCTGAACTCAGCTCAAGGCTTAATTGAACAGTAAAGGGACCTTTCCTTCATGCACGGGGCCTGTGGCCTGCGTAGACTTTTCTTTTTCTTTTCTTTCAGTTGGCATTTACACAAGTTTGGTTTGGCTTGGTTACAGGCACCTTTTGCTTCAGCTAAGTTGCCCTTGTAGGCAGGTACAGCTATGTAACCTTATCCTATCCTTGCAGGTCCATAACAAACACAGTTGACTAACCAGCTAGCTCCTAGACCAATTGTTAACTCCTCTGTTCCATCTTTTTTTCCTTTAATTAATACAGAACATGTCTACGATGTCTCTCTTGTTTTTTCTTCCTTTCATCCTCCAAGCAGCCCACAGAAACTGCTTTACTAAGTGAACACGTGACCTCTCATGAAAGGCTCATTTAATGATCCTGATGCCTGGCTGATCACATCCCAGACCACCTCTCACATGAGTTCATGCACGTGAACTTGAAGGTGTTAACCCTTTCTATTTAAGGGGAAGGTGCTGGGCGCGTGGTGGTGGAGAGCAGGAGAAGGAGAGTCCGGGCGTCCAGGAGCATGGCGGACAACCCTCCAGATCCTTATTAGCTCTGCTTCTGGCTTTCTCCTAGGCTAGCTGTGTCAAGTTTAGGTTTGAGGGCCCTTAGGTGAGACCCTTGCTAGCTTGCTAGTCAGGGAACCTTACCTTTATGCACACGGCCTTTTGGCTGGTGTAGACTTTTCTTTGATCTTGTTCTCCCTTTCTATCCAGTAGAGTTTTAAACTTGCCAGCTGCAAACGCGCTTCCAAGGAGACGCCTATCAGCTCTCATTACCAAGAGCAGGCATGGGGTACTGCTAATACACCTCCTGATCCGCGCTGACCTCTCCCTTTAACCCCCTGTGAAAGAGACGCACCATGCCTCGGTTCAAGGTATCTCCTTTTCTCGAATGATTAATGTATGTGAAGTTCCTGCTGCCGACGTAGCACTTCTTTCATTCTCACACGATTATTGGCAACATCAAACAAAACAAATGCTTGCAAACTCATAAAAATATGTACAGGAATGGAAGAGCCAAGAGGAAATGCAAGCATGCTGCCCTGCTTTGTACAGCTCCTAGCTTTACTGCGTGACCGCTCACAAGTCAAATCCCATCAGTCACCTTGAAAATTCTAGCCAGCGTGAAAACAACTTACACGTTCAAGACTGAGCCCACTCACAACCTGCATGCAGAGTGCTGTGCTACAACCCAAAGAACTTGGTCCGTCTCAAAGCACCTAAAACAACGAGTTACATGAAGGAGAGGAGTGCAACGGGTGTGCACACGAGTGTGGTGTGAGCCCCACAAGAGCCCCACAGAATCTTCATCCTCTCCTAAACATCCCTCAAAAGACTGCATGCATGAATGGATTCCAGACGGCCTCCAAAATTCCTCGGTTTGGAAATCACTTGGGGTATTCTGAGCACTTACACAAGGGTGTGTCAAAGCTGCATGTATCCTTGCACTGTCATGGGTGCACAGCCAGCGCTGCTGCCCAGCCAGGCATCTGTATCCACAGGCCCTCCGAGCACACTCACACTGAACTCACAGGCCCAGCCAGGCAGCAGTACGGAGCTGCTTCTGCTCCTTGCCTTCCGCGCCACCCGCCTGAGGACTGGGGGTGCTGCTGCCGTGCACAGTGCCGCTGGTACCACGGCTGCTGCTGCCGCTGTTATGGTGCGGGGCTGCGCCAATGCTGCTGCGGCGCCTCTGCACAGCCCCACTTACGCCTTGCTGCTGCTGCTGCTGCTGCCGCTGCCGCTGCTGACCTGCTGGTGTGCACGCACCTCCTGCAGCTGCCCCTCCCCCTCCTCCCCCACTCCTCCTACCCAGCACAGGCTTGATGTTGCCATTTGAAGCAGGGGGAGGTGTGTGCGCTGTTGTGGGGTCTGTGCTATGCTGCGGTGGCTCAGGGGCATGAGGAGAGGCTTGGGGTGGGCAAGGGGGAAGGGATGACGCAGGTGAGGTCATGGTGTGGCTCTTAGGGACAGCTGCCTTTGGGGTGAGCCTAAAGTGGCGCTGTTGCTGGTGCTGCAGCTCTTGCTGATGCGGCTGCTGTGGCCGCTGCGGCGATGCTGCGGTGTCGTGCTGCGCTTGGTGCTGTTGCTGGTGCTGCAGCTCTTGCTGGTGCGGCTGTTGTGGCTGCTGGGGACATGCTGCGGCGTCGTGCTGCGCTTGGTGCTTTGCTGACGCGTGCAGGGACAGCAAGCTGCGGTCGTGCAGCTGAGGGTGGTTGGGCTGCTTGGCCGCGCTGCGTGGTCGCAGCATTGCAGGGGCGTCGGCAGCATGAGCAGTCTGGCTGTGCGTGTGCGCGTGTGCAGCCTGCTCGAGTGCGGGCGGAGGATGCCTATCGTCCAAGCTTGTTTGCCTGATTGATGGAGGAGGGAGTGTGCGCATGAGGGGCGAGGGCTGCGGTGGCGTATGTCTTAGCGCGGTTGGCGGTAACTGTTGCGTTGGCTGTGGCTGTGGTGCGTGTTGAGAAGCAGGAGTTTGTGGTCCTTGGGCTGGGGTTGAAGATGTCCATGCGAGCTTGGGCGACGAGTGTAGGGGCTGATACGGCAAGGGGGCCAAGCCGGCCTGCCTGCGCAGGTTGGCCTGCAGGGGGCCTATGCCACCTACATGCCAACAGGGCACAACCAAGTGAGGCAAGAAGGGCACAACAAGGGCACAACCAAGCGAAGCATGAAAGGCACCAGGAGAGAGGGCCTACGCCACCTACATGCTAACAGGGCACGACCAAGTGAGGCAAGAAGGGCACAACAAGGGCACAACCAAGCGAAGCATGAAAGGCACCAGGAGAGAGGGCCTACGCCACCTACATGCCAACAGGGCACGACCAAGTGAGGCAAGAAGGGCACAACAAGGGCACAAGAAGGGCACAACCAAGCGAGGCAAGAAAGGCACCAGGAGAGAGGGCCTATGCCACCTACATGCCAACAGGGCACAACCAAGTGAGGCAAGAAGGGCACAACAAGGGCACAACCAAGCGAAGCATGAAAGGCACCAGGAGAGAGGGCCTACGCCACCTACATGCCAACAGGGCACAACCAAGTGAGGCAAGAAGGGCACAACAAGGGCACAACCAAGCGAAGCATGAAAGGCACCAGGAGAGAGGGCCTACGCCACCTACATGCCAACAGGGCACGACCAAGTGAGGCAAGAAGGGCACAACAAGGGCACAAGAAGGGCACAACCAAGCGAGGCAAGAAAGGCACCAGGAGAGAGGGCCTATGCCACCTACATGCCAACAGGGCACAACCAAGTGAGGCAAGAAAGGCACAAGCAGAGAGGATTGCTTGTTTCTGCAGCTTGGCCTGCAAGGAGTTTGATAACCAGTGTGAGTGATGGGTGGTGCTTCAATAAGCCTCATCACGCACACACACACACACACACATACACACACTGCAAGCTCCTAAAGCAACGAGCGAGGATAGGCAGGTCAGCAAACACCCCGGCGGACACGCGCACCTGCCACTGGGTGCCCTGAGCACCCATGCAAGAGCCGAGCCCTTTCCGACGGCCCCGTTTGTTGCTGCATGGTTTGCAGCTGTTGCTGCTGCTGCTGCTGCTGCTGGGGTTGCTGATGCACAGGAGTGAGCCCGTGTCGAGTGGGTGCTGTGGCGGGCCTGCCTCCCTTTGCCGCCGCAGCTACACCACTGCGCTGGCCAACATCATCAGAGGTGGGCACATCATCGGCTGATGAGGGGCCGGCAGCGGCGTGCCCTGTGGCAAGAGGGGCATCCGTGGGCGGGTGGGAGCGGCTGACTGGTGACGCCCACAAACTCTTGAGCTGATCGGAAGAGTCCTCGCCGCCTGCACGACCGGTTGGGGGAAGGAGGGGTGGTGCTGCCAGGGAGGTGCACTGCTGCTGTCCACCCCTTTCATGCTGCGTGGGATTGCTGTTGGGCGTGCTCTCCGCTGAGCAGCACTGTTGCTGCTGCTGCTCGCCCAGGGTCCACCCTTCACCCTCCTCCACCTGCTGCAGCTGGTGCATGGCTCCCTCGCAACCTTGGGTCCTCTCAAACAGCACCCGCATTCGGTCTGCATCCCCCTCATCCCCTGAATTCTCCTCCCCGTCCTCCTCCGGCTCAGAGGACCACGCATCCTCGCAATGCACGGGGTGCGAGGACACCTCGGAGGAGGCGGGCGTGGTGTCGCTGCGGCCAGGCTTGTTGTTGGGGGTGGCGGGCGAGGAGGTGCCCGGGGCCTGTGTGTGTGTGTGTGTGTGTGTGTGTGTGTGTGTGTGTGTGTGTGTGTGTGTGTGCAGATATATGAGGGATGTGGTGACATTAAGTGAGTAGCACACCCCAGGTCACACGCACGCTTGCCGGCATCAACTGCGTCTCATGGCTTGCAAGCTGCAACGCAATGGCAACACAATCACCGTGGCTACAAAACACCCTGCTTGCCCTCAACAATGCGCCATTCCCCCACATTCCCGTACCCTGTGCCAAGATCAAGAAGTGCCCCCGCGTAAGCACTACTCTTTAATGCACGCGCACACACACACACACACACACACATACAGGGCCACCCACCTGCTGCTGCTGCTGCAGCTGCTCCCGCATCCACAGCCCGGACCTCCTCCTTCCAATCCCTCCCCCCATTGGCGTGCGCGGCGTGCCCTCCCCCCACATCTGTGTGCCCCCGCCACTCGCACCAACATCGCCCCGCTTGGGCCCCTTACTGCCAGCTGCACACTTGCCCATTCCCAGCCCTCGCCCACCCCCAGCCCCAGCCTGCCTCACTTTACCACCTGCTGGCAAAGCCCCCATGAACGGGCTCGTCACGCTGCAGGCATTCGGGTTGCCACCGTCCCCACCCCTCACGGCTTTGTGCCGCAAGGGGGGGCTCTGTAGGGCCACCACCGCCCCTCCTTGCGGGCCCCCTCTCATCATCTGGTTTTCACCACCACCACCACCACCAGTCCCACCACCGCCGACGATACCACCACCAGGTGTGCCGTAGTGTGGATAGTGGGGGGTGGCGGGTGTGGATGACGGGCCCGGCTGCAGCCCAGACTCCTCATCGCTCCACTCCATCTGTGAATGTGTGTGAATGTGTGCGCGCGCGCGCGTGTGTGTGTGTGTGTGTGTGTGTTTGTGTGTGTGTGTGTGTATGTGTGTGTGTGTGCGCGCGCGCATGTGTGTGAAAGCACGTTCATTCTTTTGATCCATGTCATCTTTTTGTGGGATGCATGCAGTTGGTGCATGCTCTCCTAAACCCACACGTCACTGCTCATCGCTCATCGCTCATCACCACAAAGTCATGATCATGGAAAGTCATGATCATGGAAAATGTCACCACAAAGTCATGAACATGGAAAATGATGTCACTGGTAGTGCGCACTAAATCAACCTATGCCATCGACTACGACACAACTGGTGCGCTTTGAAACCATTTCAACACTGCTCTCTCAAGCCTCCTGCGCAGCAGATCTGACACCTTTCACTCACATGAGCTGCAGGGGGGGGGGGGGCCTTAGCTTTATATGTGATTGCATATTGCTCGCGCAGGCTACGCTGCGCATATACCCGTCCATGCAAGGAGCATGTGTAAACGTACTAATGGAAAGATTCTAATACCTGAATGAGGGGGACAAGATGGGAACAATGATCAGCAAAGCCATCATCCACGGCCAATGCACCCACCAACCTCGAGACCATTGTGTCCACCTGCCTCTCTCCCAGCACTCCAATCACTCCTGTAACTCCTGTCAACCCTGCAACTCCAGCTCCCTCCTGCAACTCCTCTGTCATTCCTGTTACTCTACAGCCAGTGCACCCACCAACTCTTTCGAGACCATTGCACCCACCTGCCTCTCCCTCTCTCCAATTACTGCTGCCATTCCTGTCAACCCTGCAACTCCAGCTCCCTCCTGCAACTCCTCTGTCATTCCTGTTACTCTACAGCCAGTGCACCCACCAACTCTTTTGAGACCATTGCACCCACCTGCCTCTCCCTCTCTCCAATTACTGCTGCCATTCCTGTCAACCCTGCAACTCCAGCTCCCTCCTGCAACTCCTCTGTCATTCCTGTTACTCTACAGCCAGTGCACCCACCAACTCTTTTGAGACCATTGCACCCACCTGCCTCTCCCTCTCTCCAATTACTGCTGCCATTCCTGTCAACCCTGCAACTCCAGCTCCCTCCTGCAACTCCTCTGTCAATCCAGCAACTCTATGGCAGAAGCACGCAGCACCCTCTCAAGACCATTGCACCCACCTGCCCCTCTAGGCCACTCCCATCACTGCTGCAATTCCTGTCAACCCTGTCACTCTAACTCCCTCCTGTAGCTCCTGTCACTCCAACTCCCTCATGTCAATCCTGTCACTCTATGGCCAGTGCACCCATCCCCCTCTCGAGACCATTGCACCTACCTGCCTCTCTAGGCCACTCCTGTTACTCCAGTCACTGCTGCAACTCCTCTGTCAATCCTGTCACTCTACGGCCGAAGCACACACAGCACCCTCACAAGGCCATTGCACCCACCTGCCTCTCTAGGCCACTCCTGTCACTCCACTCCATCTGCGCAGCACATGTCCGCAAAGTGTGGTCCCCAACATGAGTGTGTGTGTGTTTCAGCATCACTGGTTCATGTGTCTGTCCATGCTGACATGCGCATGTGGCACGTCCAAACCTCTTTTCATCTTGGTGTACACTATGGCACGTCCAAACCTCTTTTCGTCCTGGTGTACACTATGGCACGTCCATTGGAAGTCAATACACGCTTGCAAGCGAGCACAACGCACCTGGCTGACACCCACACTGGGCGAGGGTAGGCAGAGGCCTTGGGAATTTTGATGCTGAAGCGGACTGGGCATGGCTGGTGCTTCCTGTGAGCCAAAATCGTGTGTGTGTGTGTGTGTGTGTGTGTGTGTGTGTGTGTGTGTGTGTGTGTGTGTGTGCAGGATCACATCGTGCAGGGCGCATGTTTGCATCCACGAAGGCGACGTGATTGTTAATCACATACACACATACAGACCTGCGGCACCTCTGGCGACTGCATCTCCTCACAAGGGGGCGGCAGCAGGGCGACGGCTGCTGTCGTGTCCTCCATGCCCTCCCCCCTCTCATCCGCAGGCAACAAAGCAGCGGCTGCTGTCGTGTCCTCCATGCCCTCCCCCCTCTCACTGGCAGGCAACAAAGCAGCAGTTGCTGGTTTGTGCTCCACACCTTCGGTTGCCTCCCCCTCCCCCTCTTCCCCGATTCCCACCATGCTACTTGCTCTCGTTGCCCCCTCTGCACCCCGATCAGCACCATCCCACTGCCCTCCCATGTGCGCTAGCAGCGGACTTTCCCTGTGGGCTCCATCCAGCGCACACACGGGGCTGCTAGCGCTGCGCACTGCCCTTCCCCCGGCTTCCCCAACACCTAAGCTGAGGCCGAAGCTGTTGGTGGCGGTGGTGGTGCTGCTCCTCAAACCGCCTGTACTGGCGTAGCTGGTGCTGCGAGCGAGCGCGGCCTGCATGAGGCGCGGGCCTGGCCGGGGTGGTGTGCGCGGCTGCTTGTTGGCAAACACTGCCATGGGTGCCGGCAGCAGTGGCGGCTGCGTGGCGGCTGGGATGCTTGCTTGCATGCCGTCTTGGCTTTGGTGCACGGGTCGCTGCTGCTGCTCTTGCACTTCTGAAGTCATCTGTGGCTCCTGTGACCCAGCCTGCCAGCTCAGCACGGCCTGTGGGGAGTCAGGGCCGTGCACCATCCGCACTGCTTCTGCTGCTGGTGCGGTGGTGGTGGTGGTGATGGCAGCAGGTGCGTGCCCTGAGGCGCCAGCAGCGACCATGCCACTGGTAAAGGAGGAACTGCTGCTGCTGCTGCTGCTGCCGCCCCTGTGCATGGAGCTGGACAAGGAGTGGTGCCTTATGGGACTCGCCGGCGGAGATGCCACAGGATTGATGTGTGCTTGCAGGGGTGCCGCTCCTCCGACTCCTGCGCCTCCGTCACCGGCTTGGCATGGGCGGCCGTGCGCCTGAGCAGCATGCGAGTGCCCTGCGCTGTTCCGTTCATTGTTTCCATTCACTGTTCCAGCCTTGATACCATCCCTTCCTTCGCCAACACTGTCTCCACCTATCCCATCAACACCATCTCGCTGGTTTGTACCCCCTTGCGCCTGCACTGTCCTTGCAGGTGACGCAGGCCGCAGCTGCGCGTGGGGAGCATGCTCTGCAATGGAGTGCTGGTCCTGGCTCTGCTGCTGCTGCTGCTGCTGTGCTGCTGCTGCTGCTGCTGCGGCCTCCCTCTCGTGCATGGCTCGCTGCACCTGTGCGGTGTGGCAGGGCAATGTGAGATGCATGGCGCACATGTCAGTGGCATTGGCCACAGCCCTAGTCGTGGATCGCGTGGCCTGTTATGGCCTTGCTTTTGTTGTAACTCACACGGCCTACATGGCATGCTTGTGTTGTGACCCATGAGGCCTGTTGCTGCTCAGCACGACCCATGAGGCCTGTCGCTGCTCAGCACCACCCATGAGGCCTGTTGCTGCTCAGCACGACCCATGAGATCTGTTGCTGATCAGCACGACCGCAAAATGTGGTCCCTATAACATGTTCATCTAGGACAATTGGGAAAGTAGATTGCAATTTCAGCAGGTTGGGTGGCAAAAGGCCTCAAATGTTCTTTCAATGGAGGAGGGGCATTCATGCTCCAGACCTGCTCGGCTCCAGGCCTGCTCGGCTTTGCAGTCATGATATCTATTAAATTGTTACCCTCCTTGGAACTTGATTTCCAAGGCATCAGGCACAACATGACTGCGCGCACCTGCTGGGAAAGGTGGCAGCTTCGGTTGCCAGTGCAAGACTTGATATCCAAGCCATGGAGCAGCATAAGACTGAGCGTACCTGCCGTGATCTTGCAGCTGCCACTGCCACAGCATCAGCTCCCAATGCAGACTCGATGTTTACACCATGGAGCAGCAGAAGACTGAGCGTACCTGTTGGGACCTTGCAGCTGCCACAGCCGCAGCTTTGGATGCCTATGCAGGATTTGTCATTCAAGCCATGGAGCAGCAGAAGACTGAGCGTACCTGTTGGGACCTTGCAGCTGCCACAGCCGCAGCTTCAGTCGCCAGTGCGGACTGCAGGCATTGGCTTTGGGCCACCGCAGAGGCCCTTGCAGCTGCTGCAGTGCACCTGCAATGAGCGTGGCAGGCGTGACAGGCATGGTGGTTTGAGATGGTGGAAAACAGCAGCCCGTGCGGACTTCATTTTTTCCTGCACACATCGGCCCTGGGTTACCGCAGAGGCCCTCGCTGCTGCTGCAGTGCACCTGCAAAGAGCGTGGCAGGCGTGACAGGCATGGTGGTTCGAGATGGTGGAAAGAGCAGACAGTACGGACTTCTGTATCTGCACACATCGGCTCTGGGCCACCGCAGAGGCCCTTGCTGCTGCTGCTGCTGCTGCTGCTGCTGCAGTGCATCTGCAAAGAGCATGGCAGGTGTGAGATCAGAGGAACAAGACGGTAGGACTAACATGCGAGACAGCTGCGAAAGCCGTGGCTTGCTGCCTCACTCGTGCACATGTAAAGGGCATGGCAGGTATAAGATCACAGGCATGAGACTGTGCTAGGTGAGACAGCTGCAAAAGTCATGGCTTGCTGCTGCTGCTGCTGCTGCTGCTGCGGTGCACCTGCAAAGAGCATGGCAGGTGTGAGATCAGAGGAACAAGACTGTGGGACTAACATGCAAGACAGCTGCAAGAGCCATGGCTTGCTGCCTCACTCGTGCACCTGTGAAGGGCTTGGCTGGTGAGAGTCATTGGGAGGCTCCTTCCTTAATGCACGCGGCTGAACAGCAAGCATAGATCTTTCTTTCTTTTCTTTCATGGCTGGTACAAGATTACAGGTATGAGGCTGTGATACATGGCACAGCTGCAAAAGTCATGGCTTGCTGCTGCAGCTGTGCACCTGCAAAGAGCATTTGCAAGCGTGTGACTGCGTATGTGCACTGATGGGTGCGAGCTGTAAAGGCGACAAAGGTAAGTGCCGCTGCGGCTGTACACCTGCATGCATCATGCAATTGTGTTGGGGAGGGGGCGTGCACTTGTCCCGAGCCGGAAACGTCATTTGGTTGCTGCTACAGCAGAAAAGCAGGCAGCTGACGCTCTCCTTTCAATCCTTTTTCATTTGGGGGGCTTGTACCTGCACAAAAGACGAAACAGCGTCTATTGCAAAAGCAGCCTTCCGGGTTGCAAAGGACCACTGTGGCTTTATGATGTAAGGTATATGGCTATGGGGCGTGAAAGCCGCAGGATGTATGCTGGTGGGCATGGACCATACATGAGTGCATGAGGGAAAAAGGCTGACGCAAGGCACAGAGCTTTGGGGTGTGAAAGCCGCAGGATGTATGCTGGTGGGCATGGACCATACATGAGTGCATGAGGGAAAAAGCTGGGTCTCACTGGGACGCTTTTCCACGCGGCAAGGAGTAGTCACCTGGAGCAACATCAGAAATGCATGCAGAAAAGACCTCAACACAGATCGCTGCCTGGAGTTTTGGCTGGTCTATCGAAGCCCCTGCCTGCAGCAATGTGGCGACGTGCAAACCTGCAAGGTTGCCTCTTTGGAGCCATTGCATTTCCAATAGTTCTGTGGGCAGCCCCAGATCCTTATAATGCCCATATTTCCTGTACTGCCCAAAGTTGCCACGGTTCCCATAATCCCCTTAGTTATCTCAATGCTCCCTGCTGTGCATAATCCCTTCAGTCCACACAATTCCCTACCCTTTCATTCCTTTGATGGAGCCCTGTCTGCAGCATCGTGACTGAGCACTCTGCCTGGACAGCAAAAGTGAGCACTAAACTGCCACATTGGATCTTTTGCATTTCCAACGAAGCCCTGCAGGCACCTGCACATGGTTTATCTGACCCCATTCATGCCCTTGCATGTCAAGTGGCGTTCGTTGGCTATGGGAACACAACTCTCTCATGACTATGATGACATGACTCTCTCATTCACTCATAAGAAAACTAACCTGCCCGGCTGCCGCGCCGGAGCGTGATGCTGTAGAGGTTGGTGCTCCTCCACTTGTGGGGGATGGTGAAGGGTGATCTGCGGCTCTTGATGGAGGCAGCCTTGTTCAAGGCCAGTGGGGCTGTAAGGAGGAGAGCTACAACCTACAGTAGGCAAAGCGTAGGAGAACTCAAGACCCAGAAAACACTGAAAGCAGCAGAGAGCAGTATGTGGACTGAGTTTCAAGGGCAACATCCAAGAATTTGCAGTCCTGCTTGTAAGACACACCCAGAGGCACAGGCACATCACAATGTACCACAATGAGATCACAGGGTCCAGGGTCGAAACTCACAGAGATCATAGCATCAAGGTGCATACTTTGAGGTCAATCCTCAAAATCCAGTAAGAGATGCTAGAGCAGAAAAAAAAGGCCCAGAGCACACCTGGGGGGCTTATCTCTTCATAGACGCTCCCGCTGCTGCTGCTACCGCCGACTGCCATGCCATCCACCTCTGGTCTAGGCAAGCCTTCATGCTCACTGCAAGATGAGGGGGAGGGGCGCAACAGAGATGGGAAAGGGCTCCCCAAGGTACGAAGGTGGGAAGGAAAGTGCTTACTGCAAGGTGAGGGGGAGGATCGCAACAGAGATGGGAAAGTGCTCCCCAAGGTATGTTGGGAAGGAAAGTGCTTGCTGCATGTAGGGGGAAAAGGACACTGAGGTGGGACAGAACACAGATGTGTGCTGGCTGGCATGGGTCCTCATCCATTGCCCCCCTGTGGACACCACTTCTGGTAGCACCCAGGGATCAAAAAGGCAACGATGCAAAAGGAGGTGCAGAACATCAAGGTTATGACGTTGTAGGAGTCCTTGTCATCAGATGCATTTGGTGTGGGACAGCGACTGCCATTGCACGCTGGCATTTGTGGCTGTGGATTTCCACGAGGCTTCTCCAAGCAACTGCCATTGCACGCTGGCATTTGTGGCTGTGGATTTCCACGAGGCTTTTCCAAGCAACTGCCACTGTACGCTGGCATTTGTGGCTGTGGATTTCCACGAGGCTTTTCCAAGCAACTGCCATTGCACGCTGGCATTTGTGGCTGTAAGATTCCACGAGGCTTTTCCAAAGCAACTGCCATATTGTATGCTGCGTGCATTGCATGCTGTCACAGAAGGAAGGCGTGGTTGGCTGTCTGGTGCAGAAGGTCTGACAGCGCTGCCTCCTACGCTATGTGATGTCTGATTAATGGACAAAACGTGAGGGACGGGACGGGTTTGTGCTGCATGGAAACGAGATAGCCTGTGTATGAGCCATTAGAACAACGAGACACTTATGATGACTCCTGGAGAATGCTTGAAACACAGTTTGAGCAAGTGTGTGCACTTCTAGGGTACCCCCTTAATCCAATTTGACTGCCTGCCTGCGTCTGAGCCCCTGAGATCTCCACAACTCAAACGAAGACCATGCACTCATACATGCAAAGCCAGATTCAAGCAAGCACCTCACATCCACACCCACACCCACATCCACGCACCCACACCCACACACCTGTCGCTGTCACCCTGCGAGCAGCGCCCGCGCGAGCCCCTGAGCTTGCTGAAGTGCGTGGGCGACGCGGACACTCCACAGTGCGGGGTGGACGCCTCAGCCCCCTCTTGGCCCTGCACAGCTGTGACCCCTTCAGCATGCTGCACCACACTCAGCGCTGAGCCGCCCTCACCACCTTCAGTGCTGCGAGCCCCACTCAAGAGGGACCCTCCACTGCCGCTGTGACCGGGTACAGACGCCCCAGAGCTGGCTTGTGCTGCTGCTCCTCCGCTGCGTGTGGTTCTCACATGCAGCCCTGGGAGGCCAGGTGCTGTGGGGAGGAATCCTCTTCTGGCACTGAGGCTGCTGCTGCTGCCTTGCTGCTGCCCACTAGGTGCGTGTTGCCTCACGGTGCCTCGCTTCAAGGGCTCCCCTTGCGATGGTGGTGTGGTAGCGGAGCCAGGAGCCGTTGGCGCAGGCCTGCCATTCGCTGCAGCCTGCCCCCCTGCCCCTGCCGCAACACGCTCCTGCGCACCTGTGCTCCGGGGGACGAAAGCGGAGGCGGAGGGCGTGGGTGGGGGAGGCGTGCTGCTAAAATGCGGGGGAGCGGGGGAACTCGACGCAGGGGCTGGCTCGTGAGTGCCCTGTGGCTCTGAGGAGTGAGGTGCAGGAGCAGCGGCGGCAGCAGGTCTCAGGGAAGGGCCTGGCCTGCCCACCCCTGACAACCTTCTCGCTCTCACGCCACCTGCCGTGGACCCAGGTGTCCCTCCCGCCCCTCCCGGGGATGCTGTGACCCACGCAGCCAGCGGCTTGGCATCCCCCTCAGCCTCGTCGCTTCTCGACCCGCGCCCTGTTGATGCTGCTGAGCTCCCCAGTCCCTTGGCCTCTGCGGACCCTCCTACCTTCCCTACCCCACTCGTCTCTTCTGAGCCCTCGGACGCGCATGCCCATGGTGGAGGTGCAGGCTTCTTGTGGGCGGACAGCGCAGTCATGCGGGGCGTGGTGGCAGCGGGGGCACTGGTGGCAGCGGAAGAGGCCTTGGAAATACCCCCACCAGTCCCCACTGCACTGCCAGTTCCTGATCCACTGCCTCCCCTTACCCGCTGGGGGCCTGCAGCTGGGGCTGCAGCAGCAGTGCCCCCACCACCAACGCCACTACCGCTACCACTCACTGCACGCGCTTTCACACTAGCTCCACCCCAGGGACCTCCACGTGCCCCTGCCCGTGCTGTGCTCGTCCCGCTGGGTCCACCTCCCCCCCCCCCCCCGCCCACTACCCCCGCCACTTGCACCACCTGCAGGCGCAGCCACCCCAGCGGCAGCACCAATGCCGAACATGGATCTGCGTAGCCGAGCTGTCATGCTTGTACGCACGCTCGCCCCACCAGCAATGCCACTGCCTAAACGTGCTCCCAGCCTGCCCCTTCGCACTACCACCCCGATGCGCTCGCCTCCGTACCCGCTGCTGCTGCTGCTGCTGCTAGCGTCATCATCATGGTCAGCACAGGCATTGCGTGTGAGGCGTGCAACCCATGCAGGCTTGCTCGCTAGCGTGTGGTGTGTTGGGGGCGGTTTGGCAGCTGCAGAGGGGCCCCTCAGGACAGAGGATTTCAGGTTATGACTGGAAACTGTAGAAGAGGGGGGGTGCAGTGCCTGAGGACGCTGGAGCTGCTGCTGCTGCTGCTGCTGCTGCTGTGCAGGTGTGGTGGTGCTGTTGGTCGGCAGAAACACAGGCAATGGCAGTGAAGCCTCATCTACGTCAGTACCCAGGGAGGCTGTCCCAAAGCCGCCGCTGCTGCTGCCACTTGATGTGACAGAGGACGTGCGTGGGCGATGTTGCGTGGGCGTGCAGGCATGGTTGGCGAAGGGAGAGGAGGCTTGAGAAGCTTGCCGTTGTGCAAGCATGTGTGTGCGCGTGCCCAGCAGGCTGCTGGGAGGTGTGAACTTTGGGGGGGGAGGAGGGGTGGCTTGGGGGGTGACCGCCTCTGAGAAGCAACCGAGGGGCGGCACCGAGCCCCTGCGAGTGCGTGGTGTGTGTGTGTATGTGTGTGTGTGTCGTGTGTGTGTATGAGCTTGCATGCAAACATTTTATTGTGTGCACATGGCACCATGAGAAGCGACTGTGCAAGCATATGTGCACACGCGAGAATATCGCAAGTTGCCTGGCCTCTGGGGCCGTTCATGCTCCTTCTTGGCAGGAAAACGATGAAGCACCACCAGGGTGAGAAACGCTGGCCCCAGGGTCTGGTCCAGATTTCTTAAACAGCACCGACATCCGTATGCCAAATTCCTCACCCTAACATATAATACCCTCGTGCATTTGGGATCGCCTCACTTGTTGGACCACTCTTTGATGGGCAAGTGGGCAACTCTGCATGCAGCTGCAAAGACATAAAGAGCCTCCCCAAAAGCCCAAGAGCACCATCCCAAGCGCTCATACAGCTTCGCGCCTCTTGGAGTTGTTTTTGTTGTTGATTGTTGATGTCATCACTTCTCTTTTTACTACACCACCCGAGTTGAGGCTCCCCTTTGATAGCCAAACCACTGAGGCACACACCACAAGCGAGGCTTTCAAAGAATGACACCACGATAAAGCACCTAGTGAAGGCTCCCCCTTGATAGCCAACCGACTAGACAACACAAAGGAGGCCCTTCCTTATTGACACCACGATGAACCACTCAGTAAAGGCTCCTCCTTGATAGCCAAAACAGCAGGTACAACGGAGCTGGGCTTCTTTCACAGGCAAGGAGTGGGACACAGGATTGCATAGCGGCCCGCCCGTTTGGTGGTGTGTGCTCCTCTGCGATGGTAGACACAGAGGAGAAAGCAAGCACCGCAGAGCTGGAGGATTTTGCACGAGGGCGAGGAGGATTGAAGCCTCTCAGTGCAAAACAAGGCTGCACAAGGCCGCCCAGCAGCTTACCTGGTGGGTGGTGTGGGCTCCTCTTTGATGGTGGACACGGCAGGCACCGCAGAGCTGCAAGCCTTCTCACGGGGGCATGGAGTGACAGGCTCGGGCTGCTCTTGCTGCTGCTGCTGCTGCTGCTGCTGCTGCTGTGGTTGGTGGTGCTGCTGTTGTTGCTGGTGCTGATGATGCGGGTGGGGGTGTGCATGGTGTTGAGCAGAGCTCAAGGGAGGAAGGGCTCGAGGCAGGCCACCCTGGCAACTCAGCCGCAGCAGCTCCTGCGGTCATGTTGTTTTGTTCCGTGAGAAAGGCATAGGCTGCCGATGCGCACGAGGCTGCACAACAGACGCGTCACCTTGGCAGCTCTGCCGCAGCTACTACTGCTTTTACAAAGGCTGCTCAATGCACACAAGTCTGTACAACAGGCAGGCCTCCATGGCAACTCAGCCGCAGCAGCTCCTGCGATTCAATCGTTGTGTCTTGACAAAGGCATACGCTGCGCAGTGCACACGTGCTGTGCAACTGGCAGGCCTCCTTGGCAGCTCAGCTGCAGCAGCTACTGCTGGTACATGATCACAGGCTGCACAATGACAATGCATATGGATGTCTGTATGGCAGGCAGGCTCACGCGGCCAAAACGTACATGTGCATGCCATGCGTAAAGACATGGGCTTGGAAAAACTTGCAGCCTGCCATTGGTCGTTACTGAGCCTGTGTACTTTGCTGCAGCAGCATTTGTGACCTGAGGTGAGCAGTTGGCAAGCACAACACACACTCTCACACATACACACACACACACCTTGGGCCGGAACTGCTGCTGCAGCACGCTGTGCACGCTGCGCCGCAACGAGGCGTCGCTCCCAAACGCTCCAGCCCAGTTTGCAGTCGGGTGTGCGTCCTGTCCCTGCTGCTGCTGTTGCTGCAGTGATTTCCCTGCCTGTTTGCCTGTGCCGCCCATCCCATGTCTTGCACTGGAGTAGGCTGTGCTGGCCCCAAGGCCTTCACTGTGTTTGTGGCTGCTGCTGCTGCTGGTGCTGCCGCCACTGGGTGTGGGCACACACACCGAGGCTCGGGGACGAGCAAGCCTGCTGATGGAGTGGGGCTTGGAGGGATGGAGGGGTGGGGGAGGCGCATGTGCGGCGGGATGGGGGGGCTCGGGGAGGGTGTGGGATGCGTCCCCACCTTCTGTTCCTGAGGGGAATGCATGGGGCGGAGCGGCATGAAAGAAATGCATGTACATATACGCTTGTGTGTGTGTGTGTGTGTGTGTGTGTGTGTGTGTGTGTGTGTGTGTGTGTGAAACAGATTACATTGGGAAGGGGGACGTTCAAAACCCAAAAGCGGGGCCCATAGTTACAGAGCGTGTTTACTGGACTTTGAAGCCCACCTTGTACATGTGGGCTTCATGTTCAGTGTATGTGCCACCTTAATCCACACTGATGCTTCTTAAATGACATAGATTTGCCATTGATATACCATTATACCATTGATATATGCCATACACATCAGACAAGAAGCTAGATGAAGCTGCTCAGCACGGTATCAAAGCGTAACAAATTGAGAGCATGTTTGGGCTGGAGGATGGAAACAAGAAAGCTAGAGATGAGGTTGAACCACCTGCCTGAAGCTGCTCAGCGAGTTCTCATAAAGGCATGTCAGTTGCAGCACACCAGAGATCAACCTAGCGGGAGCTGCTGGGATTATTTCGTGCACATTCAAGCATGAACATATACCTGATGCGGGCAGCTGCACGGACGCGCGTATGCCATGCAAGCCCCTCACACACAAAGTCCTAGCAGAAGCCTGACATCATTCACACATTAATTACACTGGATTACATTCATGCATGGACTCGTACCCGATGCAGGCAGCTGCATGGATGCGCACATGCCATGTAAGCCTGAGGACATTGCCGCCAGGCTCTGTCGCATGGTGATGTTGCGCTCCTTCAGCCGCTCGCGCGACCCCTTCTCTGTGAGCAGCGTCCTGCGCACGCAGGCAAGAATGCATCCATAGTCAGTCATGGTGATGTTGCACTCCTTTAGAGCCTTGCACGGCCTCTTCTCTCTAAGCAGCGTCCTGCGCATTCAGGCAAGAATTCAGCCATAGTCACCCATGGTGATGTTGCGCTCCTTCAGCCGCTCATGCGCCTCCTTCTCTGTGAGCAGCGTCCTGCGCACGCAGGCAAGAATGCATCCATAGTCAGTCATGGTGATGTTGCACTCCTTTAGAGCCTTGCACAACCCCTTCTCTCTAAGCAGCGTCCTGGGCACGCAGGCAAAAATGCATCCATAGTCAGCCATGGTGATGTTGCCCTCCTTCAGCCCCTCATGCACCCCCTCAGCCCCTCATGCACCCCTCAGCCCCTCATGCACCCCCTTCTCTGCAAGGATTGTCCTGTGCATACAGACAGGGACTGTCCTTAGGTCACGCAGGCAAGAGTTCAGCCATAGTCAGCCATGGTGATGTTGCGCTCCTTCAGCCGCTCATGCACCTCCTTCTCTGCAAGGATTGTCCTGTGCATACAGACAGGGAGTGTCCTTAGGTCACGCAGGCAAGAGTTCAGCCATAGTCAGCCATGGTGATGTTGCGCTCCTTCAGCCGCTCATGCGCCCCCTTCTCTGCGAGGAATGTCCTGTGCATACAGACAGGGAGCGTCCTTAGGTCACGCAGGCAAGAGTTCAGCCATATTTAGCCATGGTGATGTTGCGCTCCTTCAGCCACTCGAGCACCCCCTTCTCTGCGAGGAATGTCCTCTGTGCATACGGGCAGCGAGTGTTGGTGGGTCAGCAGCATGTGCAAGGACAGATCTGGAGTCTATTGAGTGATGTTATGGTCCTGCAAAACATCCACATGCTCCATCCCTGTGTGCAGCTTTTTGTGAGCAGAGGCCAAACAGCGTTAATGGGTGTATCCCTGCAAAAGCGCCGTAAGCACAAAAGGCACAGACAGTACAGAAGGCTCAGGAAGCACAGGATCACAAAACAAATGTTTCACAAGCACATGCACAGATGCTGATATGCATGAGTCATCTGAATGAGGGGGGAGCTTGTGCTTGTGCCTGTCAACCTTCTGCTTTCTGCTTTTGAGCAGCCTTTCTGTCGAGCCTACATTGTGCATAGCCCCCTGTGTTTCCCAGCAACAAGGGAGCTGCATTGGGTCAGCCGTGTAGGCAAATGTCGGGTTGGGTAAAGAGGGTTTGGCCTTTATTAAAAGAGGCCCAGGACTGAGCCTCCTTGCAGCCCCTCGGGACCTCTTTGGAGGCTCTTTTGACAATGACCAACCCCCTCTACCCATGCCAGGGCACATGTCGAGGCAGCAGCCACCTGCACTGCATCCACCTTCTGATGCACGCTCCAGCCCAACATCCTCACTGCGTGGTGCACATCCGACCGCTTTGATGCACGCTGCACTGCATCCACCTTTTGATGCACACACTGCTCTGCCAGCATCATGTTGCACTCACAGCAAGGCAGAGCCTAGGCAGTTTTTCTATGATAGGCAGGGAGGGCGATTGATCAGCAGTGTAGGTTGCCGCTGGCAAAAGAGTGAAACGCGTCCTCACAATTGACCAGTGACGATGAAAAAGCAGCATGAACATGCAAAGCCCCCCCCCCCCCCCCCACACACACACAAACACACTCAAAGCTGCCCAAATAACGAGACCCTCAGCACCAAGTCAAGGAGCACGCACTTGGCATCGTTGGGCTTGAGCTTGCCAAACGCCTTGACCTCGTTGAACAGCTTGTCCCGGCTGTGCAGGCCTCCAGGCTGGGGCTGGGAGCTGGGGCTGGTGCGGGAAGGGGGCTGACCTGCTGCTGTGGGGCCCTGCTTGCTGCCTGCAGGCTTTGCCGCCTGCTTGGCAGCCTACAGCCACACAAGAGAGAGTGCACACCAATTGAAATTGAGACACAGAAAAGTTACACATGGGCTCTGCCTGTTGCCTGCTTTGCTCGATTTTTAATCAAAAGCTATCTTTGGTCAAGGAGTATAGATTCTGAAGGTGGCTTTGCCTCCTGCAAGGCAAGGATGACAAGGATTGCGAGACCTTGAGCAAAGGGGGTGGCTGCAAATTGAGGACCGTTATAAGCTGGCTGCGATGAACATGTATAGGCCTGGTTTGTGTACAGAGAGCATTCAGTTCTTATGCCTTGCTTGTGGCCAATCAAACGGACTCATTGAAGGACAAAATAACGAGGTTGTTATCACTAGAAAAAATGTATATATCAATCAAGCTCTGAAGTGAAAGGTGCTTCCATCAGGTGCCAAAGACACCCAAGGGATGAGCCTGGGGGTGTGCTGCTTGCCAGGTCTGCCGCCGACCACATAATTGGTGCTTGGAGCACCTAGATGTGTCTTTGGCGCTTTGCGTGCATGCCTCAATCCCGCTTGCCAAGTCTCGTGCCCAACACAAAACTGGTGGGCTGGGCTTTCTGTGAGCATCAGACACTTGACCATTTGAGCCAAGCATGCAAAGCACCAAAAATACATTGAGGCACGCCAGGCATGGGAGCCCTTTGAGCAAAACATTGCGAGGGGGCATGTGGACAGCGGCAATGCTTGCCACAAAAGGCCTGCTCCTACAACTGCTTTTTGCAGGGTATCTTTGGACAACTTACAGTAATAGCCAAGACCATCGAGGAACGCCATACTTTTTGTGTTACTATCGCTTCACAAGAAGACCAAGGAATGCCACATGCATGAAAAGCCTCCAGCCATTGAGAGAACAAAGCCACACGAACATCGCTTGCTGCACTTAGACAGCACGCTCCTTGTTTCGATGCAAGGCTTTGCTGTGATTCTTGGCAAGAATGAACAGGGATGTAGATGTATGAGAACCCTACATTTGATCACTGTGACGGAACATGGGCAAAGCAAACAAGCTTGCCGCACCTGGGCCGCCCGCTCCTCGTTCTGCTGCAGGGCTTTGTTCAGGTCCTCAGCAAAAATGTACAGGGTCTCAAACAGCTGCGTGTGCTCCAAGCGATTTGTGGGCCCATTCAGGTAACGCCCCATCTGCAGTCAGAAGGAACCAAAACACCACACAGTCCATGAACAGGCTGCGTGCTTTTAAAAAAGGACTTGGCAGATTTAAAACTGTGATGTCCCTACAAATATTTCATATATCTACATCCTGAGAACAGGGAAGGTGAGACGGGCAAGAAAGAGCCAGTGAAGTCTGGAGGTCCTGCAGTCATGAGTATGTGTCATCCGATCGGGAATGTTATTGGGATATAATTCTATTGCTACACTCAAGCTTGATAAGTCTGGAGGCTCTCCACGGGCCTTGTGTAACCCAATTGGACGATACTGTGAAACCTCTACTTGATGCAGCCGAAAAGTGATGCAGAGCACACACTAGAGGGATGCGCGCAAGGTCCTTGGAACAAAGCAGTGGTTGCACCTCAGAAGCAAGTCTGCAAAATGATCTTGTCAAGAGATTAAGGTAAAAGGGCCTCGCAGGCAGGCACGCACTGGTCGGACCCACAACCATCAACTCGACCAAATTTGTCATTTCACGTAAGTTGCTGCCGCACAACACACAGATGCACACGCATAGGTACCTCGCGTAGGGAGGTTTCCACATCCCCCAAGGCCAGCTGCGCATCATCTATTTGAGTGGTTGCATCCTGGATGAACTTGCTTGTGCGCGCCTGCAGGCAAACAAACATGGGGTGATTATAAGGGGGCTCCTTCAAAGCCAGCTGCATGTCGTCTATCTGAGTGGTTGCATCCTGGATGAGCTTGCTCGTGCGTGCCTACAGCCAAACAAACATGGGGTGATTATAAGGGGGCACCTTCAAAGCCAGGTGCACATCGTCTGAGTGGTTGCATCCTGGATGAGCTTGCTCGTGCGTTCTCGCGGCCAAACAAGCACGGGGTGGTTACAAGGGGGCACCTTCAAAGCCACGATTTCATGCTCCAGACAATGGCACCCAAGCAACTAACTGTGATGCCCCCCATTGAGGGACTTGCAAGGCAGAGTAGACGGGCAGAGGTTTAGTTGGGAATTCTGAGAACCACGCCAGGGATGCCATTTCACTGCCGAAATAGGCAGTAGCGTGTGTAAGGCATGCCAACTCACAGCGCAACACCACAGCAGGAAAGGCACCAGCATGCCAAGCATGTCAACTACGAGCACAATAGGCTGAAAGCAACAGCAGTGAATGGGCTAAGGAAGGAGGCTGCAGGCCATCCAAAACGCAGCGCCACCGCCAGGTGCGCGCCTGCATGCAGCACGCCCTGGCTCTTCCTGAGCGCACAGTAGGCTTCTGCCCCCTTCTGTGATTTTGCGAAGGCAACTTTATTAAGACATTTCGTCACACCCCCTAGGGAGTGGCCTCTGTAGGGGCAGCTGCTCTCCCTCGGGAAATGCTGCCCTCATCTATGCATTGCTGCAGCTCATGCACACACCTTGAAAGCAACCTCCGCGCTGCCGCTGCTTCCCCTCATAAATTCCTTCTCTCCTCCATGAATTGCTGCAGCTCATGCATGCACCTCGAAAGCGGCCTCCATGCTGCCGCTGCTCTTCTGAGGACTTCAGCTAGACTACCAACGAAGAATGTTTGCAGCTCATGCGCACATACCTTGAAAATGGCTTCCGCGCTGCTGCTGCTGCTGCCATGGCAGTCATCAGCGCCCTGTGCCTCGGGTTGCAGCACCTCTGCTTCCAAAGTGCGGAGCGCTGCTTTGAGATCGTTGACCTCCTTCTTGTGGGCCTTGAAGTCCACATGGGCAGCATCCTTGCAGTGCTGCAGCTGCTCTCTGAGGTTGCAGTCCTCCGGCATCATGCCCTTAACAGCCCTGCGCACACACAAAGGGTCGAAGCGGTAGCAAACTGCAGCTGTGTGACCAGGCGATGGAGTACCCCTGCTGCTCTGTGAGACTGCAGTCCTCCGGCATCGTGCCCTTCACAGCCCTGCGCACGCACCAAGGGTCCAAGCAACGGCAAACTGCAATTGTGTGACCAGGTGATGGAGTACCCCTGCTGCTCTGTGAGACTGCAGTCCTCTGGCATTGTGCCCTTCACAGCCCTGCGCACACACAAAGGGTCCAAGCGATGGCAAACTGCAGTTGTGTGACCAGGCGATGGAGTACCCCTGCTGCTGTTTGAGACTGCAGTAATACGGCCCCCAAACTTCAGCACCCCCACAGTCTCAATCACGAACGAATGAGGGCAAGGGCGTCTGACACTGTGCGTTAGTGGCTGCAAGCAATAGAAGCCTGGCCACGCGCTGCATGTGCTCGCAAGCTGACCAGCTAGCCAAAGAGCATGCCAAACAGCTATAGCCAAAAAGCATTGCTCGTGAGTCTAACAGCTATAGAGGCAGTGCCAAAAAGCGCAGCCAGAAAACGCAAACACTGCACCAACGGCACCAACGCAAACATTGCAACACATCATTGTCAGGCCAATCTAGATGCAGATGAGGCGCAATCGGTCAGAGCTTGAGCCGTGCAGCTCATCTGTCCATAAAGTGGGAGTGAACATCGAAAGGCAGTGAAGGTGAATATTAGGATCTATTCTATTTCAGCTGGCCATAACGTGGATGAGGGTGACGTCCTTGTCTTTGGTGGAGCGCAGATGTGTAGGGTATCCATGTTCGGGGTGCGCAGAGAGAGAGAGAGAGAGAGAGAGAGAGAGAGAGAGAGAGAGAGAGAGAGAGAGAGAGAGAGAGAGAGAGAGAGAGAGAGAGAGAGTGCGTGCTTCTTCTAAGGTTCTTCGGCGCACCTGGCCATGAAGTGGATAAGGGTGACACCCTTGTCTTTGGTGGAGCGCACGTCCTTGAGCTTCAGCAGGTAGTCCAGCTGGAAGCCCATGGCCAGGCCCTGCATGGTGCATGCACACAGAGACACGTGCACACCCGTTGTGCCCGTTTTTGAATTTCATTTAAGCGGGATAATGGCTGTGAATCTGAATAAAGACTGAGTTGTAGTAAGCCTCATGCGAATGGACTGAAAGCTAGGCCTAGAGTGGAGACTGGGTTATGCTAGGCCATGTTGTGCCCTTGAGCTTCAGCAGGTGATCCGACAGGAAGCCCATGGCCAGGCCCTGCATGGTGCATGCACACAGAGACACGTGCAGACTTGACATGCCCTTCTTTGCTTCCAGTTTGAGAGGGATGGCTGTAAGTTCTTAATGGGGGGGTTGTACAGCTAAGCCATGTCACATGCCCTTGGGCTACAGCAGGTGATCCGACAGGAAGCCCATGGCCAGGCCCTGCAGGGTTGAACGAAAACCAAAGTCTCCAGAACAATTTATCGATTTGTCGTGTCAGTCCTGTTCAGGATCGGTTGAAGGTACAGCGGTGGATACATGAAAGTGAAGCCACTGCCCTTGGGAGAGCACACACCCTTTTGTTGTGCAATGTCACTGTCATTGGAAGGGCACATGCCCTTTGCCAAGCAAAGCCACCATGCTTGGGAGAGCACACGCCCTTTACCATGCGCACACGCCCTTTGTTGTGCAATGTCACTGTCCTTGGAAGAGCACATGCCCTTTGCCATGCAAAGCCACTGCCCTTGGGAGAGCACACACCCTTTGTTGTGCAGGCAGTCCAGCAGAAATTAAAAAATGTGGGATGACATCAGATGGAGGTTTAGGGACCAGATCCCGCGGCCGATGCACATGCACTGACATGCCAGCAAACGTGGCTGCATTTCAGATCAGCAGCATTTCAGCTCAGCTGCATCAATAAGAAAACTGTTGCATGCCACACATATGACTGACACGCCTGGGCATGCCCCTCTGTACCAGATGTTGTACACATGAATACATACATACATACATTCATACATACATACATACATACATGCATACATACATACATGCGCGCATACACACCTGCGTTGCCCCTGAGTTCAGGAAGTTTCCGGCCTCCAGCGCAATCTTGAGGATCAACAGCAGGAGCTTGCTCTCAGTGACCTCCGAGCAAGCAGCCACCAGGGTGCCAATGTTCTGCATGAGGCCCTGCAAATCAACGGCACCCAATGTTCTGCATGAGGCCCTGCAAATCAACGGCACCCAATGTTCTGCATGAGGCCCTGCAAATCAACGGCACCCAATGTTCTGCATGAGGCCCTGCAAATCAACGGCAGCCAACGTTCTGCATGAGGCCCTGCAAATCAACGGCACCCAATGTTCTGCATGAGGCCCTGCAAATCAACGGCACCCAATGTTCTGCATGAGGCCCTGCAAATCAACGGCAGCCAACGTTCTGCATGAGGCCCTGCAAATCAACGGCACCCAATGTTCTGCATGAGGCCCTGCAAATCAACGGCACCCAATGTTCTGCATGAGGCCCTGCAAATCAACGGCACCCAATGTTCTGCATGAGGCCCTGCGAATCAACGGCACCCAATGTTCTGCATGAGGCCCTGCAAATCAACGGCACCCAATGTTCTGCATGAGGCCCTGCAAATCAACGGCACCCAATGTTCTGCATGAGGCCCTGCAAATCAACGGCACCCAATGTTCTGCATGAGGCCCTGCGAATCAACGGCAGCCAATGTTCTGCATGAGGCCCTGCAAATCAACGGCAGCCAATGTTCTGCATGAGGCCCTGCGAATCAACGGCACCCAATGTTCTGCATGAGGCCCTGCAAATCAACGGCACCCAATGTTCTGCATGAGGCCCTGCAAATCAACGGCACCCAATGTTCTGCATGAGGCCCTGCAAATCAACGGCACCCAATGTTCTGCATGAGGCCCTGCAAATCAACGGCACCCAATGTTCTGCATGAGGCCCTGCAAATCAACGGCACCCAATGTTCTGCATGAGGCCCTGCAAATCAACGGCACCCAATGTTCTGCATGAGGCCCTGCAAATCAACGGCACCCAATGTTCTGCATGAGGCCCTGCAAATCAACGGCACCCAATGTTCTGCATGAGGCCCTGCAAATCAACGGCACCCAATGTTCTGCATGAGGCCCTGCAAATCAACGGCACCCAATGTTCTGCATGAGGCCCTGCAAATCAACGGCAGCCAATGCATTAAAAGTGTATCCGGAGCGACGTCTTAGCTCTTTGATTGCGGCATCACCTTCAGTCGCCTGGCATGTGGCTCATGCGATGAAGGCGTCCAAGATGACGCAAGCTCTGCCTAGATCATGCAGACAAGGCAACGGAGGTCAGCAGCAAGTTGCTCTGACTCCATGGTCCAAAGCGCTCAAAACATCACAAGGTTGTCCCGGCTCCTGGATTCCCTTTTCATCCTTGTTTTAATCATCAGAGATCCTTTTCAACCCGGACATTCTGGGTGAGCCCTGCAGCAGTGCAGTAGCTGCTTTTGTTCACTGTGGGTCGCAGGAGTCCATGGAGCACGTAGACTCCTTGGTTGGGTTGGAACATTTCCATTGCATCATGCTTTTTTATTCCAGCCCAGGGAGAGCCGTGATCAGAATGGCATGTATATACATCATATTATATTAATTTTCAATAATATATCATCGTATATAAATAATCATATATATCATATATGTATCATATCAAATTTTAAATCATTTTACTAATTGTAACATACATGGAGTCAGCCAAACCTTCTTCACTGGCCTCACTTGCGCGCCTTAGATCAGCATAGCCCCTTGCAAGGTTGACATGCAAGATCTGAGATTGCTCTGCCCTAGGAGGGTGATCTGATTGCTCCCTCAACTGTGAATGTACTGTGGCCACAAACGTCATATTTGTCAGGGCACCGTATCCATATCACCTGTGAGCTGCCTTACAGCTCACCTACACGCCTTAATGCGACACACACGCACACACACACACACGCGCGCACACACACACACACACACACACACACACACACACACACACGTTCGCGCACATGCACACACCGTGATGCGGGGGTCAAAGGAGCGCATGAGTTTGATGGCCTGTAGGGTCTGCCCCAGGTAAGGCATGCTCGTCATCTCTACCAGGAAGGCTTCGCCATCGTGCAGCTCAGACAGCGGGCCCTTGTAGGCGGACAGCAGCTTGCACTCCTCCTGTGCACACACACACACACACACACACACACACACACACACACACGCACACACACGTAAAATCATGCAGCTCACAAAAAAGGCCTGCACACAAAAAATGGTACACAAGGCACCCGCAAACATCCATGTAATAAAATGTGTTCATTCACTCCATGTCACAAGTTGATCACAGGCCATGCACACACACACACACACACACACGCACACACACACATACACACACACATACACACACGCACACATACATACACACATACACACACATGAACGAGTGTGTTCGTACACACCAAGCCACAAGTTGACTGACGCCCATTTTATAACAACATTAGCATCAGTTCCTCACGTCGTTGCCTTGCATTAGCATAGTCCCCTGATCTCTGCTGACAACAACTTCTCAACTTGTGGCTCAACTCGTGGCTCAACATGTGGCTCAGCATGGCAAGTCAAAAGCACATCCATGCTCAGAAGACACAGACGGAAGCATGCTTTGCCTGCTCCATGTTGTTGCCTTGCATGAGCAAACCCCCCTGATCTCGGTTGACAACAGCCTCTCAACGCGTGGCTCAACTCGCGGCTCAGCTTGGCAAGTCAAAAGCACATCCATGCTCAAAAGACACAGACAAACGAGAAAAACTAAGCAGGCAGTGAGAACACTCCCCACATCAATTAAGGAAAAGAGGGTACAGACACAGACAGAAGTATGCTTTGCCTGCCCAACATTGTTGTCTTCCATCAACATGGCCCCCTGATCTCGGGTGACAACAGCCTCTCAACTCGTGTGTCAAGCACCCATGCCCAGACGCAGGAAAATGTCTGCTCTGCCTGCCACAAGCCCCAACTGCTCTGCCTGCCACAAGCCCCCCACTGCTTTGCCTGCCATAAGCCCCTACTGCTCTGCCTGCCACAAGCCCCCCACTGCTCTGCCTGCCACAAGCCCCCCACTGCTTTGCCTGCCACAAGCTCCTACTGCTCTGCCTGCCACAAGCCCCCCACTGCTCTGCCTGCCACAAGCCCCCACTGTTCTGCCTGCCACAAGCCCCCACTGTTCTGCCTGCCACAAGCCCCCACTGCTCTGCCTGCCACAAGCCCCCCACTGCTCTGCCTGCCACAAGCCCCCCACTGCTTTGCCTGCCAAAAGCTCCTACTGCTCTGCCTGCCACAAGCCCCCCACTGCTCTGCCTGCCACAAGCCCCCACTGTTCTGCCTGCCACAAGCCCCCACTGTTCTGCCTGCCACAAGCCCCCACACCCCACCTTTGTTGGCAGCAGCTTCTCCAGCTGCTCAAGCTTGTCTTCGTCGAGCGCACAGGTGCCCTCGCACATCAGCTGTTGGATGGCTGCTTTGACCTGTGAGGCATGCAAGCACACACACACGTACACACACACATGTTCACACACATAATTAATCATTGATGTCATTGGTCTTACTTTGGCAGGGGCTGCTTACAACTAAAAGACAGTGACTAGTTGCCTCATCACATAACACAGACACACACAAACTCACCTGCATCATAGCCTTGCCATACACAAACATATTGATTGTTGCACGAAAACACTGAATAAGCAGGGTGACTCTATGTGTCATGCATACACATGTTTTGTGTTTCCTCTGCAAAGTGCTACATTAGGTGCTGCACAGCTGCTTTCGTACTCATCACAGTGACTGGAATGGATGTGGGCGATGCCCACAACACCCTGAGTTGCTCATCAGTAGGCATTGCAGGTGCGCCAAACAAAAACACACATACGTACACGTTTATGCTCCATCGACATTGTGCACCCTGCAAGCGTTGCCCGGATCACCCTCGGCCTCGCAGCACGCAACCTTCCCTACCTACCTACCTTACACACACACGCGCACACACACACACACACACACACACACACACACACACACACACACAGAGAGGTACTGGCACAGGCACGCACCTGCTCTACTGTCATCTTCCACCCTGCAATCGTGATGTTCACGTTCTGGCCGCGCTGCATGCTGCCTAGCAGGATGGGCTTGGTGGGCCGTTTGGGACCAGCACCAGTGCCTCCGGCACCACCTGCTGCACCACCTGCCAGGCCTCCTTTACCACCCGCTGCCTTTGCATCAGCCATGCCAAACTCCTCCTCCAGGCTCAGGAAGTCACTGTCGTTGAGCAGGCTGTTGGGGGTGACCTGCGGGTGCATCCGCGTAGGAGAGCTCATGCGTGTGTGGCCTTTGCATCAGCCATGCCACACTCTTCCTCCAGGCTCAGGAAGTTGCTGTCATTGAGCAGGCTGTTGAGGTTGACTTGCGAGTGGAGTTGCACCCACCCACACCCACCCCTCCAGGCCCATCTCTATCTCCATTTACCCCTGCCCTGCACCGCCCAGGCACACACCTTGGACCACACAGTGTACCTGACCTGGTCGTGGTTTGTCTGAGTACAGAGCAACTTCTCAGCACCCACCTACCCCCACTCCTACTACCCCATCCATCTACTTTCTGTCGCACCTCCCTGGCACCATCCTGGGGCAATCAGTGTCCTGGAACTGGTCGTGGTTTGTCTAAGTACAGAACGGCTTCCACACGCACCCACACCTACTCCTATTTTTCCATACTCATCTCCTCCCTGCCCCGCACCTCCCATGTGCAATGAATCCAGCGCTCTAGAAAGAGGCATACCTGGTGAATTTCGAACTTTCACCTGCCCACAGAGACAGGCACACACCTAATTATGCTTCATCTTTTAACGGAACAGCTTCAGCACACACCCATCCATCAACCCCCGTCTCTGCACCTCCCAGGCACCCACCCACCTTGGACCACACGGTGTCCTTGACCTGGTTGTGATTCATTTTAGGCCAGAACAGCTTCACCATCGGCTTGGATGGGCGTGGGGCTGAGCCAGGCGTGGTGCCTGTGGAGCCCATTCCTCCAGACGCCACACCTGCCCTGCCTTCGCCTCCAGCACTACCGCCAGGTGCTAGGACTGAGGGCGGCGTGGCAGCAGGTGGTCTGTTGGGGGTTGTGGGAAGCGGAGGCTTGAATGCAGAGCTGGCTGTGGTGCTGGGGTTTGCATTTGGTGTACGGAAGGAAGGGGGGGGTGGCGGAGGGGGCGGGGTAGGTGGGGGCTTGGCTGTCGCAGGGCTGCCTGCTGGGCGGAAAGGAGGAGGGGGGGGAGGAGAGGGGGGAGCAGGGGGGCGCTTGGGGAGGCCCGAAGGTGGGGGTGGGGGGGGTCCAGGGGGAGGGGGGGGTGCTCTGGAAGGTGGTCCTACCTTTTGGATCGCGATTGGGGCAGGAGGGGGTGGGCCTGGAGGGGGTGGCGGTGGTGGCGCAGCTGATGGTCCAGCAGCCTTTTTGAATGCGACCGGGGCTGGAGGTGGTGGGCCTGGAGGGGGTGGCGGTGGTGGTGCAGCTGCCTTCTTGACTGCAACAGGTGGTGGAGGGGGTGGTCCAGGTGGGGGAGGTGGAGCCGGTGCTGTTGCCCTCTTTGTCATGACGGGTGGTGGAGGGGGCGGTCCAGGTGGGGGAGGTGGAGCTAGTGTTGTTGCCTTCTTAAATGGGACAGGTGGTGGGGGAGGAGGTCCAGGTGGGGGAGGTGGAGCTAATTCTGTTGCCCTCTTTGTCGTGACAGGTGGTGGAGGGGGTGGTCCAGGTGGGGGAGGTGGAGCCAGTGCTGTTGCCCTCTTAAATGGGACAGGTGGGGGAGGAGGAGGTCCAGGAGGAGGTGGTGGTGTATTTGCTGCTATACTAGGTGCAACTGGTGGAGGCGGAGGTGGTGGGGGCGGAGGTAGTTTTTTGAACGCGACAGGTGGAGGTGGTGGGGGGCCGGGCGGAGGAGGAGGGGCAGGTCCCTTCCTTGAAGAAGGAAAAGCAGCAGCGGGAATTGGCGCTGCGTCAGCCTGCTTCACCACGTGTGCTGCATCACTGCCTACCTGAGCGGACTTTGCGCCTGCTGCATCTGCTGCTGCTGCTTCGCCCCGGAATCGCGATGCCAGCCTGCTGCCTCCCTCATGAGCGTGCTGCTGTGGTGCTGTGCTTGCAGATGAGCACCCCACTGCGCCAGCTGCAGCTGCTGGGCCAGCAGTGTGCACCAGATCAACAAGCCCACTTTCAGCCGTACCAGTGCTGACCCTACTTTCTGCCTCCCCACCCACATGTTTTGCTGATGCAACTGGAGGCGCGCCACACACACTGCCAATGGCAGCCCCGCCCCCACTGGCGGTGTTGCTGCTGTTGCTGCCGGCATTGCTGCTGCTGCTGCTTTTGCTGCCGCCGCTGCTCTTGGGTAGACATGGTGAGCCAAGCGCAGGCAGGGAGTGCGCGTCCTGCCACCCATACGCCCTGCACGCACAGATGCACACAGCCGTGCATTGCACATTTGTGCACGCGCGCGCGCGCGTGTGTGTGTTTGTGTGTGTGTGTGTGTGTGTGTATGTGTGTGTGTGCGTGCGTATGAAACGCCATCATTTTGCGTGCACAAACACTGTGCAGATCAAGCAGGGGAGGCCAAGCGCAGGGGGCCAGGGACCACACTTGTTGCCTCTCACTCGCCCTGCATGCACGCACGCAAACAATGCGCACGCTCTAACCTAGTCATCCCTTTGTAAGGATGGAACTCTTGCATGTGCGCCAGGGTACTTGTGCACGCGCGCACGCGCACACACACACATACACACACACGCTCACCCATGGGGCGTGGGTAGCACGCACGGCGAGCCCATGACTGGCAGCGTGTCACCTCCGCCCCCCGTGCGGCAGGAGTGCAGGCAGCAGGGTGAGCCTAGGGACGGCATGGCATCATCAATGATGGAGGCGCGGATTCTGAGGTTGGTGGCCCGGCTGCGCTGCTTGAGGGGCTGGGGCTGATGCTCAGACCTGGGGCGCAACATGGGGAAATATAACAGGAGTGAGATGTGGCAGTGCGGAGCGCAATGCGGCATGCGTTGGGAGTGGCTGATGTTTTGACCTAAGGCGCATGGGGCAGGGGGTGGGACTGGCGTTTAGACCTTAGGCGCACCATGGGAAACATGGAGCGCCATGTGGCACATGCCGGGAGGGTAACCTGATCGACGCTACACTCTCACTGTCGTCGCAGGACTTGAATCGAAACAGATGTTGGGTGCTCGCGCACCAGGGTGATGGATGCGTGTCGCTCCTGGCGTCTACCATGGTGGGAGGGGTCAAGCAAGGGAGACTGGACCTCAAAGGTACAGGGACTGGATCATTGGATATGGGGTGGCGCAAGCCAGCAGAGGGAACGAGTCACAGAGATGATGGTATGGCGCAGAATGATAGGTGGCGGTATGGTTCGGGGTGATGGTATGGCACGGAGATGATGACAAGGCACGGCAAAATGAATGATGGTACAGCACAGGATCAGAGATGGTGGTACAGCACAGAGAGGGTGGCTGGCAGAGCGGTCACAAAGATGGCTGTATGGCACAGGATCACTGGGATGATGGTTCGGCACAGGGAGATGGTACGGCACAGAGATGATGGACCACAGAGATGATGCTATGGCGTAAGTCAGCCGAGATGGCACAGGCTTGCAGCGATGGTGGTATGGCACAGAGATGATGGTTCGGCACAGGGAGATGGTACGGCACAAAGATGATGGACCACAGAGACGATGCTATGGCATAAGCTAGCCGAGATGGCACAGGCTAGCCGAGATGGTGGTGTAGCGCAGGCTAGCAGAAAAGATGGTGATATAGCACAGGATCATGGGAGTCGACGCTTTGGCACAGGCTAGCAGAGATGTAGGTATGCCGCGGGGTCCCAGAGTTGACGGCATGGCACAGGCAGCCAGGCATCATGACTGAAGGCCTACTTCCATCCATCAGTATGGCACAGGCAGTCAGGCACAATGGCGATATGGCATGGGCAGCCAGGCACCATCTGACGATACAGCACAGGCAGCCAGGCATCTTGACTGAAGGCCCTCTTCCATCCACCAGTATGGCACAAGCAGTCAGGCGTTATGGCGTTATGGCATGGGCAGCCAGGCACCATCTGACAATACAGCACAGGCAGCCAGGCATCTTGACTGAAGGCCTACTTCCATCCACCAGTATGGCACAGGCAGTCAGGCATTATGGCAATATGGCATGGGCAGCCAGGCACCGTCTGACAAAACAGCACAGGCAGCCAGGCATCTTGACTGAAGGCCTACTTCCACCCATCTTTTTGGCACAGGGCCACATAGCCAAACAAAAAACTTGTTCGTGCATGCTCGGATGGTGTTAGGGCCCAAGCAGGAGGGTCCTCCAAAAAATTGCATCTTCCTTCAAAACTTTCAGGGTTTTCATGATGCTCTTGCCCTCCGTGTTCATGACAGCTCAATTCTTGGTTATATCAGCGCTATGTATGGCCCACTGCTAATGCAACCAATCCTCCCGCTTGTTGCTTTAGCTTGGCTGCCCTCAATTGCTACCAAGCTGCCACAGTGATGCAACCCTTTCCTTGAAATTAAGTAACGAAATACTGTCACGCTTTCAGCTTGGCTGCCCTCAAAGGCTGCCACAGTGATGCAATCCTTTCCTTGAAATGAAATCACGGAAAGCTGTCGTTCTTTCAGCCTGGCTACCTGCACAGGCTGCTAGATCCTTTCCTTGAATTGAGATAGCAAATTGCTGTCATTGAGAGTTCAGCTTGGCTGCCCTTGAAGGCTGCCACAGACATGAAATCCCTTCCTTGAAAGGAAATAACAGAATGCTGTCATTCCTTCAATCCAGAGAGTGGCTGCAGTTGGGCTCATGATCAGGATGCAAAGCAAAGCCCTGGGTGTTGCTTACAGAGTTGGTGTTGCACGAAGCGTTTTTGCGCACCTGGAATCAAGGCCAGGGTCTTGATGGGACGGCTGTTGCAGCTGCTGCTGCCGCTCCTGCGGCTGTGCCTGATGTGAGTGCAGATGCTGGGGTTGCTGCTGCAGTGGCTGCAGCGGCAATGGCTTCGCTGGGGGAGGGGGCGGTAGCGAGATGCTGTCCAGCATCGAAGCAGCGCCAGGGAAGCCGGCAAAGGAGGCAGGCAACTTTGCACCAGGCATTCCAGCCGATTGCGCATCGTGGTGGTGGTGCTGCTGGGATTGCGGTGGGAGCCGGAGAGGGGAGGGGAGGGCGGCGCTGTCCGAGGCAAAGGCGCCGTGCAATGCTTGTTGCTGCAGGTGTTGCTGGTGGTGGTGGTGGTGGTGCTGCTGCTGCAAGTGCTGCGGTGGTGGTGGGGGTGGGGGCAAAGAGATGCTGTCTTGCAGGCAACCCACACCAAACCCGGGGAACGAGGGCACGGGCTCCACCTTGCGCTGCTGCTGCCGCCGCCGACGCTGAGAGGGCGATTCGGGTGAGGTGCTGCCGCTCATGGGGTTGCCGCTCAGCGCATGCACTGCATCATGCGAGGCATAGCCCTGCTCGGCGTGCTGGCCTGCTGGGTGTGTGGGTGGGGTTTGCATGGAGGGAGCGAAGGATAGGCTGGTGTGGGGGCTGGCGCTCAGCGCGCGCACTGCATCCTTGATCGAAAACCCCTCATCCCGGGTGGTGTCAAGCGTGGGTTGCTGGCGGGGTGGAGGAGTGGGGGGGCCGTAGCCCAGAGGTGTCCCACCCTGGTGGGGAGGCAGGATGTCTGTTGTGTACTGGGTGTGGCCTGGAAGAGGATGGCGTAGAGCAGGGTTGCAGCTGAAGGATGGCTCCCGCATCCCAAGGCACTCATCTTGGCAGCCAGTCTCTTGTGTGGGCACAGCAGCTCGATTTGCGCCAGCTCCATCATCAGCGCCCCCTGCTTCACTGTACACCAGGAGCCGCTTCACCACGTGTGCGCCTGCAAGTGTGCAGCAAGGAGCGCACACCAGCGAGGAAGGAGTGTTTGCACAGGCAGCCATCTCGCTATGTGCCGCTTCACCACGTGTGCGCCTGCAAGTGTGCAACACAAAATGCAGGCACGCGGCATTTGATTGATGGGGCCCCCAGGTGCAGCAGGGGTAATCAAAGACAGTGCATACGGGCATGCAAGAGTGGACACGAAATGCAGGCATGCAGCGTTTAATCAATGGGGCCCCCAGGTGCAGCAAGGGTAAGCAAAGACAGTGCATACGGGCATGCAAGAGTGAACACGAAATGCAGGCATGCAGCGTTAAATTGATGGGCGACCAAGCACAGCAGGGGTATGCAAAGACAGTGCATACAGGCATGCAAGAGTGAACACAAAATGCAGGCATGCAGCGTTAAATTAATGGGGCCCCCAGGTGCAGCAGGGGTATGCAAAGACAGTGCATACAGGCATGCAAGAGTGATCACAAAATGCAGGCATGCAGCGTTAAATTAATGGGGCCCCCAGGTGCAGCAGGGGTATGCAAAGACAGAACGTAGGGGCCTTGACTGTGCAACAGTCGACGCAGGACACTAACAAGCATGCATAAAGGAAGACTAGCAAGGGCATGCAACACAGAATGCGGGAGCACAGCGTAGGGTCCATCAGGCTCAGGCGGCTTTTGCACAGCAGCAGAAGTGAAGCAAATAGCATAAGTTATGCTGGAGACTAAGGAGCGTGCATGAGGGGTGGACTCAACCTTAATCAGCGTCCTCACTAATGGTGACTCCCACCATCTGAATTGAAGAGCTTAAGAAAATCTAAGTGTTTAAGATTCTTAAAGCAGCAGCAGCAGCAGCAGCAGTAACAGCAGCAACATTATGTGTGAGCATGCGCAGCAACCACAGCACACCTACTGCTGTCAAGCAGGCATGATCAGGCTCTTTGTCACTTGGGTAGGCATGGCTGTTGCAGCAACATGCGCACATCATCGGCTGTACTACGCACGACTGAGTGAGCTCATGGAACGGAGGACAGGCTGCTTTTGAGCCCCTGGTTGTCACCCACCAACTCCCTACTCTTATGCAACGAGACTACATGCAGGACCCACTAAGGAGAGGATCCACAACACAACACAACACAGCACTGCAGCACTAGAAGGCAGCGCCCCCTAAGCAGGCTTGCAAGCATGCCTGTTGAAGCTCTGCCAAGAAGACTTGTGTGCCATACGTGTGCCATATGCTGATACGGCATGTCCATATCAGACAGTGCCATATGTATGCTCCTGCCTGCGCCCTCTAGAGGCAACCTCCAGAGGGGGGTAACCATTGTTGCAGCCTCTGCCAAAATTTTTTGGGCCTGTTGGGGCCAATTCTGTCTCCCAATGTTTTGTAGTAGTAACCGCCATATGCAATATAAACATCCTGCATATTCAAAAATAGGAAAGAAGGAGGTCAAAAATTGGCCTTTTTGGCACCCCCTGGGCTGGATTTTGTGGATATTTTTAAGGGAAATGGCTGAAATTCTGTATCTTACCAACCACTGGGTCTTTTTACCCCATTTCTTTTGCAATGATATTCTTTTATTAAAAGGACTCCAAATCACTAAAAATCATCCAATTTGGTGAAGTGGGTGGTCAGGAATGGAGATAAGGTGTCAAAAACTAGGGTTCACGCCGCGGCTGATCAGGCATGTGTCCCGTAACGGCTCTCCTGGAACTCCAGTGTTAGAGAAAGCTTGTGAAACAGGCTACCACAGGAACCTAAGTTTGTACGGTGCCAGTCACGGGAGAGCTGTGCTGGGAGCATTTTAAAAACATGCAATTTTAGGCCCACTCTGGTATTCATCCAGATCTTGATCTGGCCATATCTCAGGAACCTATGAATGTCCCAGGACCAAAAGTATTGGCAAATGACCTACTTAAAATTCTCTTTGCAATGAAAAAAAATTGGCTCTGGGACATCCATAGGTTTTTGAGTTATAGCCTTTCAAAGTCCACACAAAGGTTACCCCCCTCTGGGCAACCTCCCAGCACGGACAATTTTCACACTCACATCTAGTATCTTGCATGCCCTGCCACACCACATGCATGCCCCAATGCAATCTCACTGCACACTTATCCAGCTGCTTCCTGTCCCCCTCTGTCACTCTTGCTTGCAAGGACTAGTGTGAAGGCCTCAGCCGCACAGCATGCCCTGCCACACCACATGCATGCTCCAATGCAATCTCACTGCACACTTATCCAGCTGCTTCCTGTCCCCCTCTGTCACACTTGCTTGCAAGGACTAGTGCGAAGGCCTCAGCCGCACAGCATGCCCTGCCACACCACATGCATGCTCTGATGCAATCTCACTGCACACTTATCCAGCTGCTTCCTGTCCCCCTCTGTCACTCTTGCTTGCAAGGACTAGTGTGAAGGCCTCAGCCGCACAGCATGCCCTGCCACACCACATGCATGCTCCAATGCAATCTCACTGCACACTTATCCAGCTGCTTCCTGTCCCCCTCTGTCACTCTTGCTTGCAAGGGCCAGTGCGAAGGCCTCAGCCACACAGCATGCCCTGCCACACCACATGCATGCTCCGATGCAATCTCACTGCACACGCCATCGGGGACCCCCACCAGAGCTTGGCTTCAAAGCATGTCCCAGGAAGGTGACTGTCAAGAAGCGCTGCACCACTGTGTCCCTGCCGAGCCTGAATAGGTGCTTGCTGCTGGGTTGTAGCGCCTGGTCAACGCCCAGCTGCGTGGGTGTGGCGGTGGCAGAGGGAGCGTGCGCAAAGCGCACCGTGCGCGGCAAGTGGGGCTTTTCAAATGCCACCTGCAGATGCGGATGGTGAGAAGAGGGGCATTAAATCGAGGGAGCGTGCACGGAGCGAACTGTGCAGGGCAAGTTGGGCTCTTCAAACGCCAACTGCAGTCAGGGACTGTGGGAGGGAGATGTTGAGCTGGGGGAAGGAGTTGGAGGGGGTTGGCATGGATACCGCTCCATGAGTTGGGGATGGATGCAACGTGTTAAGTCAGGGGGTCGATCAATGTCCATGTTGAGGTGTTCATGTTACAGGGAACCTTTTTCTGAAACACATATGATTGCATGTGTATGTGTGTGTGAGCACAACTTTCCACTGTAGCGTAACAACAGAAAAAAAGGAGTCACTATGCCCACATCCGGCAGATTGTCTTGACCTGCCTCAGGCTCAAACAGGAATGAAGACTGCCTCGTACCCTGGACTGCCTGCGATGGCGAGTCTCACTTTCCCGTAAGAGCTCCCCCACCCTTTCAATGTTTGCGCACCTGCAAGGCAACGCCATTGCTCTCCTCATTCTTCAGCTCCAGCTTCATCATGCTTTCCAAGTCCTTGTTGTCATCCCTGCAGGCCAGCAGATTGTCAAGGCAAGCACCTCGATGTCATCCTGACTGATCCTTGTTGCACCTCATTGTCACCCCTTCAAGTATGAATCTCAAGCCCTTGTTGTCACCCCTTCAAGGCAAGCACACTGCCTTGGTTGCCACAAGCTGAGGGTAAAACATGATGTTAGCAAGAAGGTGCATGCCTCAGCACGTGCACAACAACATACGGCTACGGCATTCCCACATGGAGAGTGCAATAAATCCTCTCATGGTGGCAAATGGTAATCAGCAAGGGCCTCAAGATATAGCGGCCAGATGACAGCCTGATTCTGCAGCTGCACTTGCAGGAGCACGTACCACCTTCCCGTCCAGATTCCTACCTAGTCTGCTTGGTCTGCCAGGTTGCTGCTTTTGAACCTGGGCTTGGTTTTGCTCTATCCTGGGCTCCTAGCACCTCTGGAAGGCCCTCCCCAGTGAAGGACACCGCAGCTTTCAACAAGCTGGTGTTTCTAACAGGTGGCCCTGTAATTGCACTGCAGCTGTTGGTGCTGCCGCTGCTGTGGCTGCTGGTCTGGGAAGTAGTCAGTCCTGAGCATGAGGGTGCCTCCTCTGCCTTTGTTGGCTGTTCCTTGGCGTGGTGCTGGCCGGAGATGCTGGTCAAAGCAGAAGTTTTGCTGCCAGCTTGGTCCGCCTCCAGGGCTTCAAAAGCCTGAGGTAGCAATCCACCCATTGCCCAAGGAAAGTTAATAGGGCAATAGAATGAGGTGAGGACTGGAGGGTTACCGCAGAGGATAGGTCAAAGCCACCTGTCCTACATGGCGAGAGACTCTCTCATGGGAGTGCAAGCAGCCCACACAACTAGCAACCTACGAACGGGTCTTTTCTACGAACCTGGTCCTTCTGCGGCCTCAAATCAGACATCAGCGCTAACGCGGGAAAACCTCTTGCTTGGCATGGATTGTGTACGACAACAAACAATTTCCAGTTGATTAGAAATTGAAATTTGGCATTTGCTGGTTGGAAGATGAAGAAGCACTTGCAAGACAAATAGCCCACAACTGTGCTAATAACCTCTGAGCCCTTAAACCTGAGTACAATGTCAAGTTAACATTCTAAATACTGAAACGCTGCCTGCACTCTTGAGTGATATCGCTCACTAGATAAATCGAGCTTGTCCTTGTGCACTTGAGCACAGTGGTCAAATGAATGAATGCTGCATGTGCTGAGGCGTACATGCTCTGTGTTCAGAGCTCTCCCAGGTGCTAGCTTTGCATGTACCTCCTCCGCCAGTGAGCCTCTCTACGCCTCCTCGGTTGCGAGCGTTGCTGGTTACTTGTTAGCCAGGATGATGGCTACGATGCATGGCAGCTTGCATCCCCAAGCCTGCATGGCCGTCCACGCGCACCAGCACCGCCACCTCACACCCACCCATGCCCACTTCCTCTGTCAGCCAGCCGCCCCCAGCCTCAGCTTGGTGCGCAGTTTCAAGCGTCCCCGCGTGCTGCAGCGACCCCGCATAATGCCTGTGGCAGCAGCAGCCACCAACTTTTATGCACAACAAGCAACTTCCTTCAGCAGCCTGGGCGTGGAAGAGGAGCTTTCAAAGGCCCTGGAGCGCGCTGGCTTGACACGACCATCCTACATCCAGGTGAGTGCGCATGGGGTAGCTTTTAAATCCTCAATGTCCGTACTAGCACGCATGTGGCCATGGTTTGCGATATGGTGGACAATTCACATTGGGTGGAGAGTACATGGCCTTCGGAGATCAGAGCGATAAGACATGCCAAGGCATTGTGTCAGGTTATTGGACAGCCAACAGTTGTTCATCCTGCTTAATCCTCATCCTTTTTGCTCCCTTGGAGACAGCTTGTTTGTTGAAGGATGGTGACAATGGTGACAAGGGGGGGGGGGTCACCTCATTCATGTGAAAATGTCGTGTTTTGGTCAAGCAAATGGGTTTTGACTCAACGAGCATTTCAGCGTGAAAGCACGGTATTTTGTTGTTGCGGTAGCCTTTGGCAGCTGAGTGGATTCCTTATCAGGAAAGGAAGCAGTGTGGTGGTGTGTGGTGCTTGAGCATGCTTGCATTTGCACGTGCGCGCACACACTCACACACACACGCACACGCATACACACATATGCACACATGCACACACGCACTGCCATGTTCATACAACCCACCCCCTTTGGCAGCGCTTGACACCAAAGCACAGTCGTCATGTGTTTGCACGCATGTGTACATTGCAGGAGGCTGCAGCGCACATTGCTCATATTGCTCACATTGCAGATTGCACACTTCGCGCACCTTGCATATTTTAGGAGGCTGCAGCGCCTGTGCTGCTTCAAGGCAAGCAAGCTGTGATTGCGGCAGAGACGGGAAGCGGCAAAACCTTGGCCTACTTGCTACCCATAGGGACAATGCTGCTCAGGTGGGGTAAATTATCATCAGACACACAGTTACTAAAACTTTGCGTTAGGCAGCTTGCCCTGTATGTGATAGCGAGTCCTGAAGTAAATGATGCAATTTTATTGCACCAGGGGGGGGTTCTCATCCCCATAGTTCATTTCATGCCGTAATTTACAGAACTTTGAAAGTCCAACTGCTCACACATCAAACCTTTCCCACCAGCCACCTGACCAGCCACTGTTTATGTCTACGGTACGCCAAAGCGCTTATTTACACCGTGTCACTTCCTCTAAAGGCAACCAGGTTTGGGATGCAACCAGGTTTAGGATTAAATCCGAGTTTCAACTCTAAAATGAATTTCTACACCCCAAGCACGGCAAGTCAGATGTTGCCGCATGAGGGCATTGCGTTGCTAGTTCTGTAAGCTACTTGATGACCGAGGAAATGTGCTTGTCTTCAATTGAGCCTGGCATTACCACCATCACCACCTTTCCAGCTCCACCACTCCCCAAACCTCTGGCATATCCCTCATGCTCTGCTTGAGGTTTTCTGATTTGCCTTTGTGGCCACACACATTGTGTGGCTCTTCACTGGGGGATGATTTCAGACAAGCTGTATCCAACCTTGATCTGGCCATCTGGACTTGCCCCTTTACCCATAGGCCAGTGCTGACAAGCAGAACGTGTTTTCTGCATTTATCCCAATTTTCCATCCATCTATGACCATTGTAGTGTTCAAAAGCACCTCCTCCAAGCTATCATATTCCCCTCCATCCAGCATCCAAATTGTTTGAAAACACTCCCTTCTCTGCGGGACAGAAAAGATCTAGCTCGGGCATCCGCGGCATCCCTTGGTGCTTTGCACACAATGCTGCAAGCCCCATCTCAAGGGCACATCCCCTACTGCACGATACAAATGTGTCTGTACAAGGGTCACAAGGGGGCTGGCCTACAAGTGTGTCTGTACAAGGGTCACAAGGGGGCTGGCCTACAAGTGTGTCTGTACAAGGGTCACAAGGGGGCTGGCCTACAAGTGTGTCCGTACTGCAAGGCACGGCAGCAGCAGTCAGACTTCTGTGCCATGCTATGTTGCTTGGGCTTGAAATGAAACTGTGCTGAGCCAATGCAAGGCCTTTTGAAATGGCGTCAACTGTGTGCACTCTGCTGCAGGGTGAGGCAGAAGCAGCTCAGGCATGAGTACCATGTGTTGATGCTGTGCCCAAACCTTTGGCTTGCTGTCAATGCAGTGCTTTACCTTTTGAAATGATCACAGCTTTAAGCACTCTGCTGCAGGGTGAGGCAGAAGCAGCTCAGGCATCAGTACCATGTGCTGATGCTGCGCCCAATCCTTTGGCTTGCTGTCAATGCAGAGCTTTACTTCTTGAGATGATCACAGCTTTAAGCACTCTGCTTCAGGGTGAGGCAGGAGCAGCTCAGGCATCAGTACCGTGCGCAATTGCAGGAATAAGTCTACAGCGTGTCCATGCTGTGCCTTACTTTACAAATGACACATATGTGTGCAATTTGCTGAGGGCAAGGCAGAAGCAGCAATGGCGTCAGGACCGTATGCTGTTGCTGGAACAAGTCTGTAGCAGGTCCATACTGTGCCTTACCTCTTGAATTGATAACAACTATGTGCACTTGGCTGCAGGGCGAAGCAGAAGCAGCTCAGGCATCAGTACCATGCGCTGGTGCTGTGCCCTAACCAGGCGCTGTGCCAGCAAATCGTGGCCACAGTGCACGCTCTGAAGGGCGACAATGGCCTGCCACTGTTGTCTGCTGCATTTGTAAGTGTGTGTGTGTGTTGTTGTGTGCGCGTGCGCACGCCAATGCCAGCAAATCGTGGGCACAGTGCACGCTCTGAAGGGCGACAATGGCCTGCCACTGTTGTCTGCTGCATTTGTAAGTTTGTGTGTGTGTTGTTGTGTGCGCGTGCGCACGCCAATGCCAGCAAATCGTGGCCACAGTGCACGCTTTGAAGGGTGACGATGGCCTGCCACTATTGTCTGCTGCGTTTGTATGTGTGTGTGTGTGTGTGTGTGTGTGTGTGTGTGTGTGTGTGTGTGTGTGTGTGTGTGTGTGTGTGTGTGTGTGCACGCCCATGCCAACAAGTCGTGGCCACGATGCACACATGGGAGGGTAATGATGGCCCGCCACTGCTGTCTGCTGCATTTGTGGGTTTGTGCATATGCATGAGAATGGCAATAGTGCACACATAGGAGGGTGGCGATGGCCTGCCATCGCTGTCTGCTGCAAAAAAGACTCTTTATTAAAGAGTGAGTTTGTGTATATGCATGAAAGTGGGAATAGTGCACACAGAGAAGGGTGAAGATGGCCTGCCATTGCTGTCTGCTGCAATATAGAGTGAGTTTGTGCATGTGCATGAAAGTAGCAACAGTGCACACATAAGAGGGTGACAATGGCCTGTCACTGTGACCTGCTGCGCTTGTAAGTATGTGCATGAAACCAAACATCTTTGGCCTTCCACTCCTGCCTGCTGCGCTCTTAAGTGTGTGTGTGTACATGAAGTCATGCATCTTTGTATTTCCTGGTGAGCCAGCGCAAACGTGGATGATGTTATGGCAGCAGTGATTGCCTGTAATTGTCCATCTCCGCCATATGTGTATGTGTATGTGTGTGTGTGCGCGTGTTCATACGGCGTGTGCGCTGAGCAGGCCACTCACTACAATTCACAGACATTTCTGGCATGGTACAGGCCATTATTTGATTCTGTGTATGCATTTGACCATACTTTGCATCCATACTTTGTCCTTCCTGCATCAGTGCTACGCGTTGTTTTCCTCACCCGTTTTGCATGTGATGCGCAGCTACGCGCCATTGTAAAACGGGGTTCATGCACAGCTCTTTATCTTTCGTGGCCTGTTGGTCAAGTTGTGTATCAACTGATGCTGCATAGCAACCAAAGCCCCCCTCAGACCATGGATTGCTCATGCACTGCAGAAAATGAAACTGGTCGTCTAACATCCAGCTGGTGGAAACGGTGGCTTTCTTTCCTGCAGATCAACACGAGCAACCCACCACCTTACACCCCCCCCGACATCATTGTGGCCACCCCAGCAGGCCTGCGTGAAGTCCTTACAGGCTCGGGTGGGGCGTACGGTTGGCTGTGGACGATTGAGGGCTTCGAGAAGCGTGTGCGCCACATCGTCCTGGATGAGGCGGACATGCTGCTTGGGGATGCGTTTGTGAAGCCGGTGGATGACCTGCTGCAGGTATGACGCTGATGAGCGGTGTGCTGGATGAGGTGGACATGCTGCTGATGGATGCGTTTGTGAAGCCGGTGGATGACCTGCTGCAGGTATAACGCTGATGAGCGGTGTGCTGGATAAGGTGGACATGCTGCTGATGGATGTGTTTGTGAAGCCGGTGGATGACCTGCTGCAGGTTTGACGCTGATGAGCGGTGTGCTGGATGAGGTGGACATGCTGCTGGTGGATGTGTTTGTGAAAACAGTGGATGACCTGCTGCAGGTGCGACGCTAATGAGTGGTGTGTTGGATGAGGTGGACATGCTGTTGGTGGATGCGATTGTGAAAACAGTGGATGACCTGCTGCAGGTGCGACGCTGATGAGCGGTGTGCTGGATGAGGTGGACATGCTGCTGGTGGATGCGATTGTGAAAACAGTGGATGACCTGCTGCAGGTGCGACGCTGATGAGCGGTGTGCTGGATGAGGTGGACATGCTGCTGGTGGATGCGATTGTGAAAACAGTGGATGACCTGCTGCAGGTGCGACGCTGATGAGTGGTGTGTTGGATGAGGTGGACATGTTGAGACTAGATGTGGTTGTGAAACTTGTGGAGGACCAGCTGCAGGGTGGGGCAGATACGCTTCTTGGGGATGTCTGAAATTGGTGGATGACCTCATGCAGGTGGTTTAGCAGTTGGGTGATTTGCTGTCTGTTGATCGTTGTGCATGGATGCAGTTTGCCATTTGGTGGTCTCGACGCATTGGTCGCTTGCAGGGAATTCCATTGGTTGCTGGAAGGGGATTGCAGTTTGCTGTCTGGTGATCTTGGTGCATTGATTGCTTGTAGGGCATTTCATTGATTGCTGGAAGGGGATTGCAGGTTGCTGTCTGGTGATCTTGGTGCATTAATTGCCTGCAGGGATATGCGAATCAAACTAGTGGATGGTCTGCAACAGGCACGTTGAAGGGTGGCAGTAGATTAGATGTGAAGCAAATGTCGATGTAGTAGCGATGGGCAAGCTACCTTTACGTAGTGAAGCTGCTTGGCAGTTTGCTGCAGTTGTTTGTCATGTGCAGGCTCTACTGAGACAGGCACTGAGAGCTTAGTGAGGCAGGGACAGATGAGGGGTCAAGTGGGACAATTACTAGGGGCTTATTAAGACAGGTACTAAGGGCCTACTAACACAGATTCTGAGAGCTTTTTGAGACAGGGACAGATGAGGTGTCAAGTGGGACAGGTACAAAGGGCTCGCTAACAGGTACTAAGGACCTGCTAAGGCATGTAGATGAGGAGTTCAGTGGGGTGTGGCTTTTTTGTTGGGTATCTGATTTTCAAGCGTGCGTCCTTGTCTCTCCTTAAACAAAATTGCCTGGGTGTGTTGGCAGCTGAGGTGGCAGAGCATGTGTGGGTCTCCTTCAGAGTTCTGCTTTTTGGGGTGGAGCCCCCTGGGGCGTAGTCCCTTTGTGTTTTCTCCTGTCAACACTTAAAGAATAGAGAGTTAACACTGAAAAAATAAAGCTTTGAGCCATCCAAGCCTCCCCAAGTCATAAGAATACCACTGTTTGAAGGCTAGTTCCGCGCTGATTCCAGAGCTGCCCTAGGATGCTCGGTCAAGCCACCCTGCCAAGCCGAGGTTACTCTCTGCTGAAGAGGGTTCCGTCCATGGAAGCTTCAATTTCATTTTACAGTTTTGTGAAATCTATAAAAATATTAATGCTGCCTGTTGTCTCGGGATAGAGTGGGCTTGGAGCGGCGGAGACGTGAGCTTTGCAGTGATGGACTTCGTCGCATCAGGCACTCTGGAGACGTAGGCTGGTTAAAGCAGGGTGGAAGGACAGCTAAAACTCCCAGTTGACCCAACTCCTTGGACTGTGCACTCGCCCCCCCCCCCTGCATGCTTAGACTCCTGCACTAGCCCACAGGAGTGGCCTGCATGGCGGTGATGTACTCCAATGCTTTGAAGATGTGGGCAGGAGTTGAGAGGTGCTAATGAACAAGAGCGGAGGGGTGCAGAGGGGGCGCAGCCCCCCCTGCATATCTCAATTCAATTATCCTAAATGTTAAGGTGTTAACCTAATTCAAATGCAATGCATGCAAGAAAAGCACAGGCTCCGCCCCACTTTTTTGTGATCCGCAGGATCACACCCTACTTGTTTGAAAAGCAGCTCAATACATGTATTTTGAGGTCAATCTGACCTCAAATAACTTACCAGAGGAGGAAGCATATTGGGAAGTATTTACATGTGGCAGTCTTGCATCTGCCGCTTGCAAGACATTGCTGCTTCCATGTGCAGGATGTCAGAGTGGAGCCATAAGTATGAATGGAAGATTACATGTATATATTAAAAGCTACACACTTGCGGCAGTCTTGTATCTGCTGCTTGCTGGGCATTGCCGCTTTTGCATGCAGACTGTCAGAGTGGAGCCATATGCATAATGAATTACATCTTAGGTACCAGTATATTGTACTATTTAGAGTGGAGCCATCGAGTACCAGATACTAGACTGTCACAGGCAATAGCGGAAGCATTTCCTCCTCGCTTTCACGTGCGTTGCAGCAAAAGTGTAGTACAAATACAGGCCACGCATGCAAGCTCGTGCCAGTTCTATCAAGTGCAGTACAAACATAGGCCATGCATTCCTGCTCATGCTGGTTTAACAAGTGCAGTACAAACACAGGCCACGCATTTGAGTGCATGCCGGCTCTAACAAGTGCAGTACAAACACAGGCCACGTATTTGATTTAATTAAAGCTCATGATGGTTCTATCGATTGCAGTCAAACACAGGCCACGCATTTGAGTGCATGCCGGTTCTACCAAGTGCAGTAATACACATAGAACAGTGACGTGATTGCAACTCTGACACAGCAGGCCTCAAACTCACTTTTCTTATTTGTACTCATACACTCTGCAATGCGGGCAGCAAGAGCCATTTGTTGTTTAGCATGTTGTGTCTGATGATCTTCCTGCTCATTTGACCTATAACTGATTCATAGCATGCTCTCGATGCATGCCCTAATTACAGGCTTAATATGAAAATATTTCTGGACAATCATGCACCCTCACTTGCAGGCATTGAGAGCCAATGATCGTCGCCAAGTAGAGGCCAAGGTCTTCCAGGAGCTAGGTATCAATGACACGCTTTTTAAACGACTACCGCGCGCACTGCATCAAGCATGCTGGCGAGGTGCGCATGCACTGCTGAGGAGCCCTGCCTGAAGAGGATGGGACACACAAGCACACTGGTTTTCGATGCTTCAGCTTTTTCAGTCAGGGCTCTCTGTGAGATGATGTTATAACCTATGCCCTGCCAGCATGCTGAAAACTCTTTTGAAGTCTGGCTAAGGGGGAAATTTAATTTTATCTTCAGCAGCAACAGCAGCGATACATGCATTTTAGCAGCACATGACACACACACACACACACACACACACACACACACACACACACACACACACACACACACACACACACACACACACACACACACACACACACACACACACACCTTGTCCGCCCCCACAGGTGGTGCCCCTGGTCTGCTCGCCGCGGGCTTCCGAGCCCCCAATCCCCCCGGTGAAGACGCGGTGCTGGGCCCCTATTGGAAGCGGCAGTATGTGTTTGCCGCCGCCACGATGCCCAGCATCACCTTCTCTGATGTAGGCAGCCGCATCCACAAGCTGTACCCTGATGCTGAGTGGATTGCAACAGACGCACTGCACACCAGCAAGCGCCAGGTGGCACACCACTGGTTGGAGGTGCGCGTGTGTGTGATGGGGCCAAGGTGGGACGGCGCAATTCGTGTGTGTCGCTTGCGTTGCACACCACGCACTGCACAGCAGCAAGCGCCAGGTGGCACACCACTGGTTGGAGGAATGTGTGTGTGTGTGTGTGTGTGAGGGGGGGGGGGGGGGGTTAGATGTAATAAAGGAGTACATTGTAGGTGGAGGCAGCAGCTAGGGCTGTATGGAAGGCCATTAAAGACGTTGAAAACGCGCTTCAGTTAACGGGGGCACACCAATGGTATTGTGATTTACACCATAGAGCTTGCCAGCAAGAACAGCACATTTTTGTTGGGCTTGCTAGGATTTGGTGATGCTGGCGCTGAGACCGTATCTAAGAACACCTAGATGTGGCAACCTGGGGGGGGAAGGGGGAGGAGGTCCCGGCCTCGCACCAGAACCTCGTCACACCGCCACTGTTGCATGTAGCTGTGCAGCAGCCTCCAATATGGAACTGGCATAGAGACATATCAAACTCTGGCTTAAAGAAGACTCAAATGGATCAGGCGATGGCATCAAAGCAGGCCCATCCCCCCTCTTTGAAAGCAGGCTCACTAGTCGATCAGGGTCGTGGGATATGTCACTCAACAGCAAGGAATATCACTGGGCCTGATCCACAACTACAAGAGGTACCAGCGGACCTGTTTTTCAACAGCGAGAGGTATTTAGGGGCCTGGCAATCAACAGCTTGTCAGACTTGGGGGAATCAGACGAGGAGTACAAACTGTATACAGATCCTGCACGAGTATGTTAATCCCTCAACAGCAAGATGTTCACTCAAGCTGGCTCTGCAGCAAGGTCTGTGCAGCCAAGATTCTCGCTTTGGATTTTCAAGGTTACTTCTCTTTTCCCAGCTTAAAGTCTCACTCCTTGTGGCTTTGAGTGAGGTGCGGTCTGTGCAGCCACTTTCTCACCCCTTTGTGCTCCTACGCCCCCGAATGCAGGTGAATGACGACAGCTGGGGCAAGCAGCTGGTGAATGTGATCAAAGGGGACCCCGACTACCAGGCAGGCAAGGCCAAGACCCTCATCTTCACAAAGGACACAGCAACAGCTGATGCAGCGTCAAGCCTCCTGCACTCAGCAGGTGTCAAGTGAGTATGCTGGGGAAAGAGCAACTCATGTATAGGTGGTAAAACATGCTGTTGCCAAGGTGTAAAGGATGAGTGAGTCGCGTGGATCCTGCCTCAGCAACAGATGGCACAGCTCCAAGCCTCCTGCACTCAGCAGGTGTCAAGTGAGTGGGCTGGGGAGGAGCAACTCGTGTGTAGATGGTGAATATATTGTTGCTAAAGTGTAAAGGATGAGTGAGTTGCGTGAATCCTGCCTCAGCAGCAGGATCCCCCCGACCTGGGACACTTCCGTTAGGATGCTAAGTTTGGGTTTAAAGGCACTCGATCTTTAGTGTCCAAGACTGGGGGCTACCTGGCAAATCACTTATTAGGGTTCTTGTACCAAAATAACATCACTGCAAACAATTGGGGAGTGGAAACCCAGTGGTTGGTGAGACACAGAACTTCAGCTGTCTCCCTTTGTGAAAATCCAGCGTAAGAGGTGCCAACAACTTGTCTACCTTCTTTCCTTTTTTTTAGTATGCAGGATGTGCAGGATGTTGAATATGCAGAGTGGTATATGAAGGGGAGAATGCCTTGTTGTGGAAGAGGGTCTCGGGGTGGAGCTGTAGGCCGTTTTTTGTGAGTTCTGAGGCCAGGATGGTGATTTGGGGTCCTCCAATTTCCATCATTTGTTGGTAAGACGTTATATGAAGTGATTGCGTTTGGCATATTTATCTTTAAAAAACCGGGAAAGAGCATGTCTATCTATGTAGGGGATTTGTCCATCTCTGCGATCTTCATGGTCCGCTCAAACAGTGTTCTACAAAAGTCTCCATTGTCTATGTGTTTTTAAAACCTGTACAAACCGTGTCGTACACAGCATCAGCTGCCCAAAAAGCAAAGTAAAGAATTGGAATGGAAACAAGTTGTGTCTGCATGAATGAGTACCCCCTTGTACAAGTAGGCGCAAAAGCACACACCGGGCATGCTTGTAGAATGTGCTTCCCTGTTAATCAGGTCGAAGTCGCATTCAGATCTTGAAATGAATTTGATAATTTCCTGAGTAAGCAGCATTGACAGACATCATTGCACCTTTGCTTTGAGGCTTTCACCTCTATTTTGTAGGGATCGGCGTTTGCTTATAGCGCTATAAGATTTTTCAGATATAGCGAGTGCTAAAATCGAGAACGGCCAAAATCACCATCAGCCCGTCCGCAGCACTTTAATTTTCGTCGCATACCAGGAGAATGACCTTCATTTAAGGCTAACGTGTGCAAAGGAGAGCCATTGGGGGAGATGCAGGGCCTGGCAAAGCCCTGGACTTGGAGGCCACAGCCACACATGTGTGTACACACACACGCACGCACGCATACTTATGTGTATGTTGCACACACATACACACGCAGGCAGGCATCCACACATAGGCAGGCAGGCACTCAGCCACACACACACAAATATACACAAACACACACACACACACACACACACACATATGAGCGCGTTTGCACGCGCATGCATGCACACACTAGCATATGCTGTAGCATGCACATTCACAAGAGCGTGCTTATGCGTGACAGACAAGTATGAATGCGCAAATGTATGCATGTGCATGCAAGTGCATGAACACATGCAGGCACGCACACATGCGCACACATACACACACGCAAAGGCAGGCAGGGACGCAGGCAGCCACACCCAGGCAGGCACACATAGGCGTGCACATATGCATGAAAACATGCAGGCACGCATACGCACACAAGCGCACACACATACATCCACACACAGACAGGAACACACATGCACGCAGGCAGGCAGGCAGGCAGGCAGGCAGGCAGGCAGCCACACACAGGCAGGCAGGCACACACGCAGAGAGGCAGGCAGGCAGGCAGGCAGGCACACACAGGCGCGCACACGTGCATTGTTACATGCAGGCGCGCACACACACAGGCACGCACACACACAGGCACGCACACACACAGGCAACACACACAAGCTATCATGGGCTGTCTTGTATAGGATGAGGGCCAATGGGGATAGCCTTTGCATGAGGGAGTGGGCAACTGACGTACAGTGCAGTTGGTCATTTGGCCTGAGCAGATATAGCGCTATATTATGGCCTGATGACGGCCAGAGCTCAACAGCTTTGCTTTTTGACTTTCACTTTTTGCAAGGGAGCATTGTGCACGGTGCCCCACCAGCCTGCCGAGTCTGATGCCAAAATTCGATCCGCGAAGGGGAGTTCTGGCAAAATATAGCATTTTTATATAGCGCCATATAGTGCTATATCGCTATATAACGCTATAACGCGCTACCGGTATGCCTCATATAGCGCTATATGCCGATCCCTACTATTTTGTAGTTTGCATGCAAACGTCACTGTGTCTATTGTTGATGTCTTGCCCAAAAGTGGAAGTTGGATGTGTTTACACATGAGCGCACAGACACACACGCACACACTTGTACACGTAAAAACAATTACTCACCAAATAAATTAAGTGTGCCCATGCAAGCCTCCACACATGCTTGTGCACACCACAGGCATATGGTGTACCATAAAAACAGGCCCATGGGGGAACGCACAGAGTCGTTAGAACGCATGCAGCAACATTCGGGCGGCATCATGGTGTGCACAGACGCAGCTGCGCGAGGGATCGACATCCCAGACGTCACACATGTTATCCAAGTAGGTGCACAGTGCATGTCTGTGTGTGAAGCACGGGTTGAAGGTCAGGAAGTGCACCAGCTTGTCCAGCAGCTGCAATAGTCCTTCGCAAAAAAATGGCCCCATGTACACCTTATCTTGCCTGTGCCCCTCTCTCTCTCTAACCTTGCTGCACCTCTTTTGCTTTGACCAGCTGCACCGGCATGCTCATTTGCGACATGAATCACTCGTGCCGATTTTTTTGTGTGCAGTCTGACTTTGCACCATATGCTATAGACTTCCTCCAGACAGAGCTGACAGGGAGGGCAGCAGCTTAAGCAGCAGCTGTATTTATTCTTCACACGAAAGCTGCCCCTAGCTGCACCTCCTTTACAATGACCAGCTGCACCAGCATGCTACTGTGCGACTTCAACCACTTACTTCAGCCATTTCCATTTTGTGCAGTCGGACTTTGCACCCAATGCGATAGACTTCCTCCACCGGATAGGGCGGACAGGGAGGGCAGGCAAAGCGGGCAAGGTCACCTCAATGTACAGGTACAGGCAGCAGACACGCAGAGTGTGTGTGTGTGTTGTTGCATGTGTATTGATCATGGTAATTCTCATGGTCCTCATCCTCACCCTGCAGATGTGTGCTCACGTCAAAATGTGAGCATTTCAATTGTGATTTCAATGTCAACAATGTGAACTTCTGCTGTCAGAGTCCGCTTGCCGACCGCTAAGATAAGGGCCAGGCCCAAACAGGAATTTGAATCATATTCATAACTCTGATGCTCATACCCTCTGGTCTGCCTTTGCACCTCTTCACTGCAGGGAGCTCAAAGTTCCCCTGGTTGAAGTGCTGAGCTGCTTGTTCCTGTTTGACCTGGTGGCTCTTTGTGGGCTTTTTGACTGCTCATGGCTGGTGGCTTGCCAGAGCACCTCTTTAGTCCTGACACCTTGTGGCTCTCCTGCACACCTATTGGTTGCAGGGAGCTCAAAGCCCCCCTGGTTGAGGTGTTGAGGTGCTCATGCTGTGCGACTTGCCAGTGCACCTCTGAACTGCTGATATTCTATGGCTTGCCTGCGTGCCTCTTGGTCACATGGACTTCGACATTCCCCTGGTTGAGGTGTTGAGGTGCTCATGCTGTGTGACTTGTCAGTGCACCTCTGAACTGCTGGTACTCTATGGCTTGCCTGCGTGCCTCTTGGTTGCAGGGACTTCAACATCCCCCTGGTTGAGGTCTTGAGGCGCTTCATTGAGGAGGACAGGCCGCTGGAGGCAGCGTTCAGCAGAGCTCGCTCATTTTCGCAGAAGCTAAAACGCAAGGGCAAGTTTGTGCCACGGGGCATGGTCGCATCCGAGTATGAAGCCAGCATGAAGTAAGAAGGGAGTGTCCATCATGATGTACACTGGGAGTTGCAGTGATTACAACACCGCAAGTCCCTTTCAAGCTCGAGTTCACATTTTCAAACACGCCTTTTGCATGGCACCTCTCTAGTAGGCAAGGTAGTGAAATGGATAAACTTGGCTTACTCAGGAGTAAGATATGGATCTCATAGTCTGCAGGAGACAGAAATATGAAATAAAAACTACATTGGCAGTAAAACGCTCCCCACATCAATATAGGAAAGGGGCCACATTGGTGCACAGACCGTATGACCTCCCCACCACGAAGTTCAAGGGTTTACAATGGTGGCCTACAGCCCGAGACTCTGGCTGATGGCAGCTGGTGAAACAAGCTCAACCAGTATCAAAAATTGAGACCAAGTCTGACACAAATCTAAGAAGTCTGTATGAGTCTTGGTTTAGGAAAGCATTGAATTCAGAATCAGTGATAGTATGATGGCAAGCCAAGAATGGAATAAAGTCAGCGTTTGAAGGCGGAGCAAACACACGCAAAGTCTTAAACATCTCCTCAAAAAGGTCCTTGTATCTCGTGCGTAGCTCACGCACCTCAGTACATTTGCAAAAGAAAAGCACATGTTTTTCATCCTGGACTTCCCCACACTCACACTTATCACAGATACTTGAACCCCCAAGCCATTTACCAGACTCCACTCTCAAGTGATGAGCACGCAATCTAAATCTGCTAATGTTTCTCAAAACATGCTTGTCCAAATCCTTGAACAGATACGAGGGGATACAAAAAGGAGCACCTCTGGGACCACTCTCAGAATTCCCACACCACTTATGGTACGTCACTACCTTCTTGTTAACTGCACGAGGACAAAAAACATCGGCCCCTCTCCACACTTTCTGCTGTCTGTATCGCAAATCACCAATGAACTCTTGCATGGGGATTTTCTCAGCTCTCAGCATGTTCTGTTTGAACGAATCACCATTCCGCATCCCACCAAAAGCATTAGAGACTTCAGCAGCCCAGCAAGAGGAATCAAAAGAAGCCAGACTTAAATCAGCCCTCAGCACACGACGCAAGACTTCACTATTGGAGTCAAGCATGCTATTAAGGGGTTTACAAGGGGTTTACAATGGTGGCCTACAGCCCGAGACTCTGGCTGATGGCAGCTGGTGAAACAAGCTCAACCAGTATCAAAAATTGAGACCAAGTCTGACACAAATCTAAGAAGTCTGTATGAGTCTTGGTTTATGAAAGCATTGATTTCAGAATCAGTGATAGTATAAATGGGTTTACAATGGTGGCCTACAGCCCGAGACAGTGATAGTATGATGGCAAGCCAAGAATGGAATAAAGTCAGCGTTTGAAGGCGGAGCAAACACACGCAAAGTCTTAAACATCTCCTCAAAAAGGTCCTTGTATCTCGTGCGTAGCTCGCGCACCTCAGCACATTTGCAAAAGAAAAGCACATGTTTTTCATCCTGGACTTCCCCACACTCACACTTATCACAGATACTTGAACCCCCAAGCCATTTACCAGACTCCACTCTCAAGTGATGAGCACGCAATCTAAATCTGCTAATGTTTCTCAAAACATGCTTGTCCAAATCCTTGAACAGATACGAGGGGATACAAAAAGGAGCACCTCTGGGACCACTCTCAGAATTCCCACACCACTTATGGTACGTCACTACTTTCTTGTTAACTGCACGAGGACAAAAAACATCGGCCCCTCTCCACACTTTCTGCTGTCTGTATCGCAAATCACCAATGAACTCTTGCATGGGGATTTTCTCAGCTCTCAGCATGTTCTGTTTGAACGAATCACCATTCCGCATCCCACCAAAAGCATTAGAGACTTCAGCAGCCCAGCAAGAGGAATCAAAAGAAGCCAGACTTAAATCAGCCCTCAGCACACGACGCAAGACTTCACTATTGGAGTCAAGCATGCTATTAAAAAACTTGATGGAGGCACGGAACCAGAAGAACTGCAGAGGCTCCTGGCCACACTCTCTCAACACCGGCAAATTTGTAGTACTGTTCTTTACTCCAAGAATGCGCCTCAAGGAACCACGAAGTTCAGACTGAGAGAAGCACGGCAAGCAGAGATAGAAGACAGGTCCAGCAACGAGAAAGAGGGCAAGATGATAGCTGAAAGGCTGGAGTTCCAGTCCTTCAATATTATGGTTACAAGGTTACAATGGGGTTCAACCTACAGCCAGGTAGTTTGGCTGCTCGGTCTGCTCAAATGTTTCAACTGCACAAAGATAAGAAAAAAGAAAAGTCTCAGGCATAGGCTATGCCAGCGAAAAGGCCGCGTGCATTGAGGGAAGGTTCCCTTACTAGCAAGCTAGAAAGGGTCTCACCAAAGTGCCCTCAAGCCTACAGGAAAGGATGCCTTAGAGGGTAAATGAAAAAGAGCAAAAAAGAAAAAGAAAATACTACGCTTGCCAAATCTGGCCGCGTGCATTAAGGAAAGGTCACTTGAAAGACAGGGCCCTACCACACAGACCAAGAGGAATTGAGAGGAGAAGCACCAGGCTATTCAGGGTGATGATCCCCCTGCAGACACAAACCTTCCCCTGTGTCAACCTTGAAGGCAATCCTTTCCATGACACCACCTGGCTTGCCTTTGAGGAAGCTGCCCGCTCCCACGCAAGCACATCAGAACGCCCCGACTCGCCTGCCCCAAAGTTTAAACATTTTTCCAACCTTCATGATGCTCTGAGGACGCACATGCACTCAAAACACAGACTCGGAAATGCTAACACAGAGACAGGACACTACTCTTATTACCAAAGCCTACTTCCTACAGTCCATAAAAAGGTTAGCAATGCCTTCTGGACCATGCCAAAACTTCCTTTTAAAATGAAACGAAACGTGTTCAATTACCGCTCAGGTGCCCTCTTCAATCAAAAGCATGCAGTGCGCTTCAAAATGTCCACCAGCCTACAATGTCCCCTCTGTGGGGAGCCAGACAGTGCCCTTCACATTCTTTCAGGATGTAAACACTCCACCATATCAAATATGGTAACCGAGCGTCACAATATTGCCAGCAGAATCCTCCTTAAAGGCCTTCTTGGGGCAGGCCTTGCCTCCATGGACATTGGCAGCGCAGATCGTCTTGCTTTACAGAACCTGCAGATCCCTGAACACTCAACAAATAGAACCCTTCCAAAATACATTTCCCTCGTCGTTTCCCTGAAAAAAAAAGGCTCACCTCTAGTCACCCTAATACAATTTAAGTTGTTCCAATGAAAAGACTGCCAAGGACCAGTTCCCGGTATCCATTGAGAAGTAGAGGGGGGTGCGGGGGGAACAGGGAGCACTCAGCGCCAGCCACAGCCACTCCACCTACTTCTAAGGTCCGTAACCCTAGTCAGCTCCTTCCAGGACAGAGGCACATCCATCTTGTGGAGGTCAAATATTGTGAAGACACCAGGCCTAAGAATCAGCTGGAGGCTTCCAAGCATCAGCACCGCGACCTAAGTAGCCATCTTTCAAGGGCATCAGCTCAAGTCACCCTCCAAAACATTCTGTTAGGGGTGGGTGGAGTCATCTACACCCATCACACTTTGGAGCCTCCTTAAGAGCTTGGCCTTGACACTCATACAGCCACCAGGCTTTGAAGCTTCACGCCCATTCTATCCAGTATGCTTATAAACTTTTTAGCACCAGACGCGCTCTTGAGAAGACTCCTCTCAACTCTCGTCACCAAGGTCAGGCACGGGCTACTGCTAGTAACACTCCTGATCCCCTTTGACTTCTTTCTTTTGTTTCTCTTGGTGAAGGGGATACGCGGTGCCTCGGCCTTAGGTATCCTTTTTTCCTTAATTTATGTGGGGAGTGTTTTCACTGCCTGCGTAGTTATTCTTTTCTTTTAGCTCTGCACCCCCAAGTAGTGCATCACGCCTTAAAGACTTCATGAGCCTGGCAGGCTAATGTCCTAGGATGAGCCAAGTTCGTGCCTGCATACCTGAAATGCTGTGACAGAGCTTCTAGTATCGCTTCTAAAAGTTTTAAATTGGACTGGTTTGGTTACAGGCACGTTTTACTTCAGCTAAGCTGCCCTTGCAGGCAGGTACAGCTAAGTACCCTTTTCCTTTCCTGGAACCAGGAAGGAACCAGGCTTGAAAGGTGCCAGTTGGGGGACACCTGTGAGCATCCTAAAAACACCTCTCTTTGGGGAGGGGGGGGAGTTCAAGTTGTCCAGGAATCTTGGGTGACCGCGTAAGCCAAACTCAGAAGGGAAAAAGGCTGCGCACTTTGCTTTCGGCTGCGCGATGAGAAGGTCCTCTAGCGAGCCAGCTCCTTTATCCTTTTTACCAATAACTTTTTTACCGAGAAGTTGACAGTTGACACTTCTGAACTCAGCTCAAGGCTTTCAGTTGACATTTACACAAGTTTAGTTTGGTTTGGTTACAGGCACCTTTTGCTTCAGCTAAGCTGCCCTTGTAGGCAGGTACAGCTATGTAACCCTATCCTATCCTATCCTTACCGAGAAGGCCATCAGTCAGTTGTTTTGAGGTCTCATAAGTTATGCTTCTGCAACCTGTAACTTAGCTGGCCAGCTAGCTAGGACTTTACCAAGAAGCATAGCTGTTGGACATTATTCTCCTACCACGTGGAGTCTACCCTTTAAATCAAGCAATCTTCCCTGCTCAAACACTAAAGGGAGTATCCATCATAGCGCAACCCCTGCTTCCAGAAAGCCACTCATAAAATTCCGTGTCCCCAACCGTCACCATGACAGTAGGGTCGGCAAATTCCGTATAAATATGCCGCATACATCAGCTTTTTGGCAGGGAAAACACATCATCTATGGAATATGGAGTGTTCTACATGGAAATGGCCAACCCTACACGACAGTGATTGCAGTAAGTTGTCTGGTCAGCAGTGCCTGGAAGCACAACCTTGGATGAAAAGATTTATGTTATCCTGGGATCCTGGGATTCATCTACATCTAGGTGTCTGCCTGCGTCAAAAACTATCTAAGTTGAACTATGAAGCTAACCCGACAACGCCACTTGCACTAGTCAGTGGCATCTTCCCAGCAACGAGGGCAAGCATGCGCATACACAGCAGTGAGGTCAAAAGACCAAGCACGCGTGGACATAACAAAACCAAAAGCATATGCTTGTACGCAGCAATGAGGCTGAACCTGGCACGGGTGCATGCTGCCATGTCCCCAACCTTTTACAGCCTGTCAGCGGCACATGCGTGCATCGCACATCACCTGAGCCCAATCAACGAGGCAACACACTCCATCAACCTTGGATACACATGCATTGCATATGCAAGCTTTGAGCAACACATCAGCTGAGCTGCTTTTGAGTCGCATCCCAACATGCCATGGCATCCAGCAAGCTCCTGCTTGTGTCGATGAGCGCCTTCTCCACCCCACAGCACTCCTGAATTCTCTGCTCCAATGCCGCCTTCCTGGCACGCAGATCTTCCAGCTCCTGGCTTGAGGGAGGAGGGGCTGCGTGTGCAAGCGAGAGCACATGCATTGACCGACTTTATATGCAGCAAAGCATCCAACTTTTTAACATCCAAGCGTGATCCAATAACATGCGACATCCAACATACATAACAGCCAAGCCTGGAGTCACGAACTTGCTCTTGCACACTCATGAAGGGCTCGTGAGCAGCCACAGGCTGCCACCAGACCCTGCCAGCAAGGTGGATGTATTTCACATCAATGGTCGCATTGTGCAAACAATCATGCACCTGTATTACGCACTCATTGGTCGCACACAGGTGGATGGGATTCATGTTAGAGGTCGCATTGTGCAGACATTCCTGCACCTGCGTATTCATCACTGATTGGTTGATTCACTCAGGTGAATGGCTGCCGAGCCCATTCGACTTGGAGGGTGGCTGTGACCAAAAATTTCTGCAGCTCTGTGTGTTGCGCAGCGAATCAGTTGCACAGCTGCGTGGCCAAAAAGCCCTCTCGGCTTGGAGGGTGACTGTGACCAAACATTTCTGCAGCTCTGTGTGTTGCGCAGCGGATCAGTTGCACACAGCTGCGTGGCTAAAATGCCCTCTTGGCTGGGAGGTTGGCTGCGACCGACCAACCCTGACACCCTCCAACCCTTGAGGGCTTGTAGCTACGTAGCTGTGTGCAACTGATTTGCTGTGCAACACACAGAGATGCAGAAATATTTGTGCAGGACTGTCCACAAGGGTGTAGGAATGCTTGCGCAGTGCGACCTCAAGCTCAAACTGCATGAAGCATTTATAACCAGGGTGGTAGGACATGCCCCAGCTGGCCTTCCAGGGCATACGGGGTTTCATTGGAGAGGCTGTGTTTGTGTGCGATTTCACTCGCATACAAGCATGCTGTTATTTGCTGTTTCAAAACATGAATGCTGACATGTATGTTAATGCAATTACGGAGCTTGCGCTGCTACACCTATGCCATAGAAGCAAGCATGCAAGATGGCAAATTGCCACGGCTTGACATTAAGAAACACACACAAACCGCTACCTCCAGACCTTCAACTGTGCCAGTTCAAAACAAAGCTCAGCACTGAACAGCCCATCCGCATGCTCAGCACACTCACATGCATGTGCACACACACACATATACACACTTGCACGCAAGCTCGCGCGCACGTGCACACACACACACACACACATACACACACACACGCACTTGCACATACATATGCACGCGCACATACATGCACGCACACACGCACACACACGCGCACACACTCACGCACGCACGTGCACATAAATATGCACGCACACATACATGCACGCACGCACGCACGCACACACACACACACACACACACGCATGCACGCACGTGCACATGCATATGCACGCGCACATACACGCACGCACGCATGCACGCACACACGCACATGCACACACGCGCACACACACACACACACGCACGCACACACACACACACACACACACACACACACACACACACACACACACACGCACGCACGCACGCACACACACACACACACACACACACACACACACACACACACACGCACGCACACAAGCACACACGCGCGCACACACACACACACACACACACACACACACACACACACACACACAACACACACACACACACCTGCTGCAGCTGCTTGTTCATGTTCTGCTTTTTGCTGGAACAATGCCATCAAACCCTCCCTCAGCGCCCCTGTGTGCTGCTTGTACTCCTGCGCATAATGCTGGCTGTCAGGCCCACCCTCCGAAGATGAGCGGACGAGGCCGTCCAGGAGCTGCTTCGCCGCCCCAACTGCTTGGTTTAAGAGCTCAATGCACCTCGCCACGTCTGCCTCTTGCTTCTGGACATCGCTGAGGGCTTGCATGCTCTATCCTTAACCAAGTTCTGGAAAGTAACTGGCCATCTTCCAATTATTATTGAAAATACAAAGTAAGGATCCGAGTCAGAATGCAGAGTGCCAAGGGGCATCGTCAAATTCAATGATGATCCGCTGACATTCACACCACGAATTGAATTTCGGGACAATCTAAGATTCCTTGTCGACACATATCCTACACTCTGTGTACAATGTCTATCAAATACTTCCCCATACCTCCTCGTCTTCCAAAAACATTATTCCGTGGAACTTAGGTGATCACTCATATCAAGTCCGCCAATCAAGTCCGTCACAAACTTCATTTCCATTCCCTTAAAGCACACACGCACACACACACACACAAACACACACACACACACACACACACACACACACACACACACACACACACACAGACACTCTCCCCGTTACACCTCACACCTCTTGGTCTTCGCGCCCCATCCAGAAATCCCTGCAAGCAGCAAATGCGTGGTCCTTCAAGTCCATGTAAGAGATTGTCATGCTTATGGCAGAAAGATTCAGAGGTAGGGCACATATTAATGTGAGGTCATATGTGTGGGCAATGCAACTGCAGCAGGCTTCCAGTGCACCAGTCATGTCTGTACGAGCGGAAAGTGGACACTTTCGCACCTGCCATAATCAATGGTGATCTCTTCTCCAACCGAGATATCCCTCAGCGCATAAAAAGACACCCGTTTTTCACTCCTGGCATAAAACCTGCCCACGTTTGGCCTGCGCAAATTCATAACCGGTGGCATGTCCTCACCTTCCTTGTTCAAGCTGATCAATGTTGACAGCATGCCATGGGAATCAGCAAGGCATTTAGTTACTTGGCAAATACCCCTTTTATTCAAAATAACACTCAAAATGAGCTGAGCAGCTCCTTGGCTATTGACAGATTCAAAAAAAGCTTAATCCACAATCTGCAGAGCTCACCGCCGGGAATGGTTCATGTGCACTGCACTAAATTGCGCTGTCCGTGGTGCGAGGTCTCTAGCATCCAACGCGTACTCATCATCAATCCGCATTACATAATCAGATGCCCCACTGGGGTAGCGCTCCCAGTAGTCAGCCACGTCGATGAGCTCGCCTTCATAATTGCATATACGCTGCCTGCAAACACGAAAGCAAATGGCATAGTACGCTTGCGAAATAGGAATAAAATGTTCTCATTCGAAAGGAAAACATGGGGTCACTCGTGTGTTGTTGCGGTCTTTCAGTGCTGTCAGGTGTACTCATGCTTGCTGCCAGGCATATTCAGTAATTGACATACCCTTTCATAATAGGCACCACCGCAAATGCACCATTGCCCCTGACATCGCCAGTTGGGCGGACCTGAAGGGAAAGGAAGAAAGAAGGAATCTGAATAAGTCCAGAGGTTGCATCATCCCCAGCCCATGGTCTTCAGATGTACAGGAATGGCAAAACCAGGATTATCAAGTATGACAAAAGAAAGGACAAAAATGCCACAGTGATGATGTGCAAGAATGCATGGTGCTGAAGCAGCTTGCTACGCCATACATCCATGCTTCTAAACCAAGATGTTGATCAACCTCTGCTTGATATTTGTGCTGGGTGGATCACTTGACCACTGCCAAGCCCCTCGTCATACCTGCACAGAGCCTGCAGGGATTGGTGGACCAGTAGGTGGAACCTCCAACAGCTGGAAGTAAACTTTTCCCCTGCATGATTGTGAGGGCGGAGTGTCCATGGGCAGAAGATGAAAGCTCAGCTCTTTGAAATACAAGGGCAGCAGGCGCTAATGGCTGTGTCAACAAAGGCCACCAAGAAGTAAAAATCCAAAAATTTTCCGCTAGCATCCAATAGCCATCACCGTTGCACATGTAAGTAAGCTCATTCACAGGCTGAGTTAAAACGCACGTAAGTTTTCCCAGCCAAGGAGATTTGTCAAAAAGCAAATCCATCTGCTTCTTCATCCAACATTTTTTTAGCATTCCAATTAAAAACAGTAACATCGCACCTGTGTAATTCCACTTGAAACCTGTCTCCCAGAAGCACCTTCAGCAGCAAAGGAGTCAACAAGCTGGTGCAGGCAGCTCCAAGCCCCAGTTGCCACAATTGTGGAGGTAGCTGGCACAGCAGAGAAAAATTGCATCTGGTTGCGCACAGCTCATCTTACTCTGTGCAAGCGCAAGCAAGCCCAGTATGAATCAGGATGACATCGTGGGTGATGCATGTGTGTCCTGGGCATTTTGCGCCTTCAGCTGCACACCTTGGGCAAAATTACAGCATCCGAGGAAAGCAGCGTATAAACACCGACTCCTGAGGCCATCCAGAGTCCCAGAAAAGCCTGCTTGGCATAAGGGATGCCCGCTTTATCCTGGCCTGAAACTGCTCTGTTGTCTGATGCTTTTGAGGTCTTCTCTCCACCTACCCTACACACATGCTGTAGCGATATTTTGGATGGGCATGGCCTAAGACTAAGAAGATAGCCCCTGCTATTACTGCGAGTCTGGGGACCATAACATCTGACAGCACACGCATTGCAATGCAGGAAGCCTGCAGACAACTCTGTACGAACAAGCATCCTCTCTTTTTTGTCCGCAACTCTGGCAAGGAATTTTATAGTTTAAACTGTGCACATTCGCTCTCCGATCATATTTTAGAGGCAGATGGGCAGATAGTGTTCATTTTTTGCCACCAACGATTCGTGCAATCTTGGTAGATGAACTCCGGCCAATCTCAAGTGTGCGGCAATGGTCAGGGGTGTGGGCATTGCCTAGGCCTCCTTCCTTTGACTTAGCTTGCGTAGTCTTTTCTTTTTCTTTTTCCTTCCCTCCTCCATTTTTTCCAAAATAAAAAAGTTCTCGTTTTCCCCCAAGCTCCAGCATGCAAGTCGTCCTCTGTGTGACCAGGATGGCTGTGCGCTTCCAGGACCATTGCTCAGGATGACAGCACATGATGTTGCATGTTGATTGATTGTGACAACAACCGGCAAAGGCTCCCCTGGGACACACACTTTTTCCATAGGCACATTACATCATTAACATGGCATTTTCCATAGGTAAAGGCAATAATAAGCTGTGCCTCTTAAAATTTTGAATGTATACTGAGACAGCCAGTTCTCTTTGGTCCGGAACTTCCACATTGAAAATGCTCCTCCAGCTGCTTGGACACTGAATACTCAATCACATCCCAGATGACAAACACCGTGACTTACAATTTAGTGAATGGGCATATCTGAAATGAATGCTTCTGAAACAATTGCAGCAACACACTGTTCATCAAATATTCCGAGCATTGATCTGGTCCAACAACTTTGAAGCCTATGAGCAAAATCTTCCTCGTACTGTTTCAACAAACATGAATTATTATGTTGAGCATCTTTTTGGGTAAGTCTGGTCACAGGCCTCAGTGTTTCTGCACAGCTGCCCTTGTACCTACCAATCACTCCCCAGATCTTGTTTACAACAGGGGTGGCAAACTGGGAGAAGACACAAAGTGATGACTGGTCGTGAAAAAACAGATAGCCTGCCTGAAACAAGTCTGTCAACACCTTCATGGTGCTCGGTGCTCAGAATCGTCAACTCAACCTCACTTGCTGGAGTACTGCTAGGGCTTACAGCCTGGCAACCAGTTGTTTTCTCCAGGCAGGAAAGGCATACCTTATTTTAAGGGGAGCAGGCTAACATGTCTTTCGGAAGACATTATCTCAAGATGTTATCGCGCCAACCAACCACTAGAGAAGGAAAGGAAAGACAGCTTGGCAGGCAGAGCACCTGCTACTGCAATACAACAATCAATGATTAGAAGATACATTGGCCTGGAGCACCATGAGCCCCCTTCAAGAGCAAATTCAAAGCTAGTGTGGACTTGGTGGACAGCAGTGCACAGCTTTTTTGGCAAATAAGGAAACGTCAACATCAGATTTGGAAGTGGACATTGCTGCACATTAAGTGAGAAAAAATAATTTTGTGCTGCAAAGGATGAAAACTGCATGCACAGGTGAAAATTGGTTGCAGTCACCCGCTTCAAAGTACAAGTGGTCCAAGCTTACGACGAACTCTCCATTATTACGTACATCCATGAATACGAGCCAACAAGAAACTACTGTACATCCCAGCCAAGCTACAACTCTATGCAAGCAAGTTTACAGATCTTGGTGCCGCTTGGTGGCAGAAGGCCACATTAGCCACATACTTTTTCTAAAGAAACCACCCGGTATTGCGCTTCCCGGAGCACTCCATGCTCCTGGCTTGCCTGTGCACATAAGGTTTGCAGGGATGGTTGAGACAAGGATGATTGAACAACAACTAAACCTTCAAACATAAGCCCTCCTTTCTGGACAGCCGAGACCAGATATGCAAGGCCCGCAGTGTGAGTTCAACACAATGCAGCACAAAATCATAGAGCTGCATGTTTCCACGTAAGAGTCCTATAAAAGGAAGTTGTGCTTTTGCACAGTGCCCACAAGCTTTCCAATTGGCTTTGGGGATAAAGCATGCACACACATTTAAGATAGCGCCCTGGAGTCATTGTCGGGGCACTAAGATGCACATTGCACTTTGCAACAGAAATCAAAATTGTGCCAGCATATTCAGTGCTTCCAGCAAATAGGGCATAGATGTTGGCCCCATCTATCCTCACTGGCTCCCTCATTGTCCTGATAATCAAGCACCCACAACCATTCAAAAACAAAGCCACCTCAGAAGCTTGCAGTGCACGTTTGACACGACATTACCTCGTTGGATCAAATGTTTTTTTTCTTTCTTTCATTCCAGCCTTATGAGGAGATGTCATTGTTTTCCCCCCATGTACATGTTTTAAGGTGACCCCACAGCTGTGTTAGGTGCTTATGGTTGCTTTTTCATTGATAAGACTCTTCAAAGACTCATTGGGAATTTGGCGCGCACCTGCTCCAATGCTCATGAGCGCCTCTTCATCTCTATATGGGTCAGCATACCGCTCTGACAAGACCCGGCATCTGGACGGAGGAAACAGGGACGGAGGAAATGGAAATCCCAGTAAGAGTGCAGGAATGTTGAGAATGTGGTGGCAATGGTAATTGCCAAGGTGGATCATCGTGGCATGAGATGCAGTGCACTAGAGCACCAAAGGGACACCTAGAGTTTACCAGTCAATGTAACATCCGCTTCGCAGTCAGTGAAGCAGTCAGCAGGTTTGGCACACATGTATGATATGACATGATGCATCACAGTAACACCAAAATGTAAATGGATCGCGCCATCCAGTTTGGGATGGCCAATTCAATACATTAAGGCACTTTGTATACTGCCTTAAATAATCATTTCAAGGTGCTTTCAAATGAGCCTTCAAGATGAGTGAGCGCAGCAAGCTGCTTGAAGCCCTAAGCAAGCCTTGGCGCTAGCTCAGGAAAATGTTCACTCATCTTCATCACACTTTTTTGATCTCGTCAAATCTGGTAAGGATGATGTGCATAAATGGACAAAAACGTCCAGGAAAAGGCTACAAGCACTTGTGGGCACAGGAAAGCGCAAAGAGCAATGCAGATTCCCACTGAGCCATTTGATGGACCCAACATTCATCGTAAAGAAAGCATTGCTAAAGTTGACATATTTGTTGAGCGGTTGGGATAGAGCAGCAAGGTATACGTGCAGAGCAAGTCACCTTCCACAACAGTTGCACGTTCCTGGAAGTTGAGTTATTAACATATACATATATTTGAATACCATACTTGCATGCTACCACTCCGACACCCTAACAAAAGTAATTGTTTGATGGTTCCTGCCTTAATCCCGCACCCCCATCAGTATCTATTTTTGTACATCCTGCATACTGCCGCAGGGGCAATCAGCCCCTGTTTGCCACGAAACTCAGAGCTGCGAAGTGAGCATTGCACAGGCTGCACACTGCTCCTGCATGTAAAGACCTGCAACAACCCCTTGCACTCTTTGAGGAGCTGCTGCCCTAAAGCAAATAGAAGTCCAGCTGCACACCGCACTGCTGCCCAACAGTGGAAACCTCATCAAACACATCCCTTAAAAAGCTTGGAAATGCTTTAAAAAAACGCTGCTGTTCAAGTAAGGTATATCGTGTCATATACATCATATGCTCTGCCTCTGTCTCCTGCCGCTTGTCCACACTGGGAGGGAATTTAAGCTTCCCATTCCCAGCTGTCGAAGCCCCTCAGGCGCCTTAGGGCCATCTTTTTCATTGATACCTCAAAAACCTATAATAACTAAAATTGAACTATCAACAGTTTACCTTTATGGTGTCTGCAGTCATCCCACACCCCACAAAAACATTATTTTTGCAAAATGATATCATGTAAGTACGTTACCAGAATTTGTAATGAAAGATGTGTAGGATACACATAAGTATGTAGCTATGTGCTTGAGGTTGAAGACCCTAACCCCATAAGAAACATCTTTTGTCGCGCACTTCACATCCAATTGCCAAAGTATTGATCAGAACGGTAACCATATAGTACAAGGATACACATTGATAACTTGTTGCAATCATTGCTGTAGCTCTTCGCAGAGGACTCTGCAGCTATGCCGTTTCTTCAAAGATCCCCCACCCCCCTCCCTACATATTTTGCTTTTATATATTGTATGCATATATTCCATTGATAAGCAACACCCTCATGCGGACACTTTCATGACAATGTGCGGAATTGTATAATTGATATACCACACAACAATGCAATGTTCCCACACCTCTAAAAAAAATCACAATTCCGCAAACCTGCCCCTGTACATTAGTTCTAAAGCATACCGCAAGGCGGACAGCCCTGCTCCCTCCCTCTGCTTACCTCAAAATCTCAGGCTGTCCATGTCCTCAACCCAATGGTCCATGCAGCTCAAGAGACATGAAAGGAGCTTTGCGAATGCATTTGGTGTATGATTTCACGTTCCATGCATGTGCTCACTCAAACCAATGCCCAGTTCCTTTTTCCTTCCCCTTCTCCTCTTCACCCGTCCTCTTCAGACATGTAGGCTCAGCAAGGAGCAAGCTCTAGTGCCATCCAGATACATTTGGAGAATTAATCCACGCTTAGCACAAAATTTACTATCACAAATAGTTGAGAAAAGGCAAGGATTTTATAAAGTTCATTTGTAGCAGGGAGCAAGCTCTAGTGTCACCCACCCGTCCTCTTCAGACACATAGACTAAGCATCGAGAGTTCGGCACCACAGCCATGAGCTCCTGTCCATCGTGCTGCTGCTGCTGCTGCTGCTGCTGCTGCTGCTGACTGGCATGCTCCTCATCCATAGAGACACTTCTCCTCCCTTCTGCAGCATAAATGGCTACCTGAGCAGACCATGAGGAGCATTAGGAAAGTCTGCATGAAAGCCAAGCGGAGCATGTCCTGCATGGAGAGCAAGATGTAGCGCATACAGGATCAAAAAGAGCCTTTGCTTGCTCTGAGATAAACCTAGTTTCTCCTGAACATCACTTGACACTGCTTGTTAGAGCCTGGCAAGTAATTTTTAAGGAGGCAAGTAAGGAATCCTTGCTTTGGAGAAAATGAGGGGTGTGGTGGCCCTATTTCAAAGGGATCAGTCTACATGCAATACGTCGACCAACAAGCATTGTCTGAGGGCTCAATCAAAAAGCAATGTTGTTAGAAGGGTTGCCAGTAGCTGTCAATGAGCTGTAGATCTGTGTCCATAAGCTGCAGGTCTTGATTAATGAGTACATACTCAGAAGGATCAATCAACTCCAGATATTGGCATTTCCCTTTCTCTACACATTGCCCCCACGACGGCCGCCAGAGGTTGAGCCTGAAAGTAGAGAGTTGCGATGCTAGCATAGAAGCGGAAACAGGGATGTGATATGATGTGATGCGAAAAATCAGTTTGTGCCATCACATCTGTGTTTCATGCGCACCTGGGATCCAGGCAAGGAAAGCTGCGCCAAACTCGTTGCTGCATGATTTCCCCCAGCCCCTGATGCACCGCTGTTATACCTGTCCCCCTTCCTTTCCCCCCCACCCCTGCTCTTGCTGTTGCTGTTGCTGCTTGATGTCACCCCAGGCACTTCTTGGCCTGACAATATGAGTGAGGCTTGCACTCCCTGCCCAAACACGACCACATCTCCAGCACGAGTCACAATTTCCTCAGTGACGTCCATATCCCAGTTGACAAGGAGCTCAGGGATAGCCCTGCACGCATGCAGGTCTTTTAGGATGTTTTGTGCATGAGCGGACATGGATACATGCAGCTGTGTGTGTATGTGTATGTGTGTGTGCATGTGTTTGTTCTTGTGTATGTGCATATTCATGTGTGCACATGCACATACGCAGCGCAATTCATCACACTTGCTGCATGAGATCTTCTGCGTCAACTTCGATAAGATTTCACTTGAATTCCAGGTATGGTTCCTTTTATTGACCCTATGGGCCGCTGGGAGGCCCTCCGAGGGGGCCCTGATCTGGCACAGAAGCAAAAGCAATAAACAGCCATTTCTGATCCCATAGCACAGAGGGAGAGTTTTTACAAATTCTGTAAGGTGGAGTTAAAAACGAAGGAGACATATTTTATGTCGAGCTTCTGTAAGTCAAGCAGCCCCTCCCTCCCCCCCCAAAAAGGCATTCACGACGTGGCTTTTGCTTTGTGAAACGGCATTCACAAAGTGGCTTTTGCTCTGTGACATCATATTAGGCGTTCACTCACTAGCATTGTTCACGAAGGGGCGTGGGTTCCTTAGCAATAGCGCCTACAGATGAGGCATCCAGCCCTTCAGATGCTTTCAGACATCTAAAAACCGTCTCTTCCCTGCATTGTCCACCTTATCTTAAAGATCCCCTCAGGAATGTGCCTTTCCTTTCTCTGGTCAGGAAAAATGGTTCGTTTGGAAGGCGAGCTCAGCAGAAGGCAGACAATGGCAAATAGGGGCAGATAATGGCAGACAGCGGCAGCTTACCCCGTGCAGGATTGGGGGTGGATCTCGGAAAATATGCGGACCAGCATGCCCACACCCATCAGCAAAACCGAGCACATCTTGCTGGCCTTTCAGGCTTGTGATGGGCTCACCTGAAGACAGAAGAGGGCAAGAACTCAGGGCAGAGCGCAGCAACGGCTGCTGCCCTTTTCTTGAGTGCCCCAGGGGGAGCCTCCAGCAAAGGCACTATGCAGGGTGCCACGGCCACCTGTGCAAGCAGGAGTTGAGCAGGTGTCAACCAGAAGCAAGCTCTCCAGCAAAGGCAATATGCAGGGTGCCACGGCCACCTGTACAAGCAGGGGTTCAGCAGGTGTCAACCAGAAGCAAGCCCTCCAGCAAAGGCAATACGCAGGGTGCCACGGCCACCTGTACAAGCAGGGGTTCAGCAGGTGCTGACCAGAAGCAAGCTCTCCAGCAAAGGCAAGATTCAAGGTGCCACGGCCACCTGTACAAGCAGGAGTTGAGCAGGAGTTGACCCAAAGCAAGCTCTTCAGCAAAGGCGCTCTGCATAGCGCCGCTGCCAACTGCACAAGCAGGAGTTGACCAGAAGCACGCTCTCCATCAAAGGAATATGCAGGATACCACAGCCACCTGTGCGAGCAAAAGTTGACTGCCAACAGCACACCTTTGCCATCCTAATCAGAAAGTACCTCCACCAACTCTAAATCCAATCCACAAAAAGCACCATGCAGGGCACCCCTCAAGAAGAAGCATTCCTTTGCCATCCTAATCAGAAAGCACCTCCACCTGCTCTAAATCCAATTTACCAGAAGCACCACACCGGGCACCCCTCAAGAAGACGATTACTGTACACAGACCCCACACAACTCTGATGAGCACGCCTCTAGCTGCATTGATTCCCTGCCCAAGGAAAGGCATTTTGCAGGCCTGATAACCAACAAGAGAAAAGCATGATGGCTCCAATTCCACTCTCTGGAAGCTGAAAAAAGTTTTGGTCCACAATTCACAAAAGCATCACATCCAAGCGCACTTTCAGCAACAATCAGTAAAGCAGGGCATTTGCCGACCAGCCAGCGTCTCGGGCTGCAGGCCAACCCCTTTGTACAAAGCCCTTTGTTACCCTTCGTAAAGCAGGTCATGGAAGCCGAGCTTAAGAGCATCTCGACACGCAAGCCAGGCACTGAAGCCTTGAAATAAGGAGCTCAAAATTGTTTGCCTGCAGGTACTGCTCTGGTATCAAGCACAGGCATGGGCGAAGCCATTGGATGGCTGAACAGATGATCATCTAAGTTCCATGGTTTCCTCCCCAGCGAGTCATCAAATGCCTGAGCTGACCAGTGAATGATGCAAAACCTTGAAATCTGCTCACCAGCAAGTCTGCTCCCTGGACAGACGCATTGAGGCCCTCAGAAACTTCTGCGTCCAGCTTGCGCAAGCGCTGGGCCAGCAGCTCAGGCGAGTATTGTGTATGCAGGTCCAGCAAATCCGCATGTGGTAAAAGCTGCGGGGAGGAGCTGCGGAAGACCATGCAGGGAAGGGCGCGCAATATGGAAGTGTGCTACAGCTTTCAAGCAACAGGGCACAGAGCAGAGGCACCGCTTGGGAAGGCCCCAGAGGATTGGGGGATTGACTGCAGCATTGAGGAGCTGCGTAGGGTCATGGAAAGAAGGAGATCTGACTTTAGTCCAGGGACTATAGCCTGCTGTGCCCTGACCTCCAACAGCATGCCTAGAGGCAGGAGCCACCCCTCCGCAGGTCTTCAGCATCCAGCAAGCAGCGATTCAAGCCAGCATCAACATGTATGAGCTGAACTGGCACACAAGCAAACAAGCCGACACGTCAGTGTGTGCGCCAAACAGATGCACACCTGCTAGGTGAAACGTTTGACCAATAGAAATGGGTCGTGCCCAAAAACTGCTTGTGAAACAGAAGCAGCAAGCCTTCTCCAAAGAGTCCCAACTTGGAGGGATCTGTCACAGGAAACTTTTCTGGGGCTCCCTAACCTTACTTTTCCCGAAACCTTTTTAGGCACTCCTGTTCTTGCTTATCAAGGCGCAACTGTGCAAAAACGCTTTTGAAGAAATTTCGGCTCAGTGCCAGGCTTTTCTTTTCCATTTCAGAAAAACCAAGATTTATTATACTTGAGGGAATCCCTTTTTGAGAAGTCTATTTATTTCTTTATACCACGCCAAGCCTGCCAGTGGCCTCGTGGCACGGTAAGTTGACAATTATATTCACTTACGATGCTGCTTTGTGTTGTGCCTTTGCGCTCGGTGTACTTCATTGCAAGCACAACTCAATGTTGTGATCTCAAACGGTCTTCATGCAGACCAGTTTGAAGTCTTTCTAAAGCAACCCTCCTTGCTCTCTAGCTGTGCCCAAAATTCAGCAGCTCTGCTTGCCACTGTTGCAGGCACTGAAGCTTGCCTGCGCTGCTGCACCCGCTGTTGCTAAGGCTGCTGTCCCTGCTCTCACTGCTACTGTCACTCATGCTTATTAGTTGGGAGCAGGAGGAGGGGTAGGGGCTTTGCTACGGCGCTGCAAGAAGTCCAGCATCACGTGTAAGGACATGCACTGCTCATCCTCAAGCTTGTCATAGCTGAACAATGACGCAACACTGCTGAGGGCAACTTTTGCTGCTGCTTTTGCTGCCCTCCTCATTGCTGATCAGCTTGCTTGTGCAGCAGACAGTGTTGAGATCGAAGGGCTCGTGCGCTGCTGCAGGCCAGGCATCCTCCCCAGATGGTGACTGTTCTACCCATTGCATTTCTGAACATCCACTTCCTGCCTGAGTCCAGGTCCCGTCAGTGGTCTAAATGGGGGGCAAAATGGTCAATGCACCCCTTCAGGGCATCACCCAGTGTATCACGATCCCCAGTCTTCATGACACCGCACTATTACCGTCATATTACTGTAACACAAAATAAAGGCCTTGATGCAAGGGTGCTCAAAAGGAGGGAAAGGGAGCTTGAATTGAAAGTTTGGGGTCACAGTGCCGGCTTATGCTCAAGTCTCCAGCCAAAGCTTGATCTGGCATAGATCAGCGCAGAGCCCTGGTACCAGGATGCAAACTAGTGCTAACATAAGTTTCCTCCAAGCCTGGTATCAGGGTTCTGCGCAAAGCTACAGCAATCCACCGATGCATGCAAGAGATGGGTGTCTCTGCTGCTTCTCCCATATCTGGTTAGGTTACAATCACCTTTTTTTGTCAGGTACCTCTGCAGCTTTCCAATGCCTGTATTGATGGAAGTTCTATGGCCCAGCAGATGGCTATGTGCGCTCATACTCATGCAATGTTATGGAAGGATGGACAGGTCAAATCACAAGCACCTTGTTTTGCTTCAGCTAAGCTGTCCTGGCAGGCAGGTACAGCTGTGCAACCCTTCCCCTTCTCAAGCAAATGCCATGCACATGTCAACAGACGAGATGCAGTTGGGGATGAGACCCACAACTTCCCTACATATTTGTACCTGTGTGAGGGGCAGTACCTAAGAAGATGCAGCTGGGGATGAGACCCACAACTTCCCTACATATTTGTACCTGTGTGAGGGCTAACTGTGTGAGGGGCAGTACCTGAGAAGATGCAGCTGGGGATGAGACCTACAACTTCCCTACATATTTGTACCTGTGTGAGGGCTAACTGTGTGAAGGGCAGTACCTGAGAAGATGCAGCTGGGGATGAGACCTACAACTTCCCTGCATGGTTGCAACTGTGTGAGGGGCAGTACCTGTACATGCGCTGGACTCTGGTGTACTGGTACAACAGGCGCACCAGCTCCCTGACCTCCGCTGGTGAATGATGGAGAGAGCGGGGCTCAGCGACTGCACAAGTGATGCACAGGTATTTTCTGACTTTCATTGAATCCTTTCAGCAAGAAGGACAGATGCGCAGCAATGATGGAGGGAGCAAGGCTCAGCAACTGCGTAGGTGAAACAAAGGTATTCCTGACTTTCATTGGTTCCTTCCAGCAAGAAGAGCAGGTGAGAAGGCGAATGATGGAGAGAGCCAGGCTCAGCAGCTGCAACCGTGGTAATAAAAGGTGATTACTTCATGTACATCATTCATGTACATCAGCTCGGTGGGATGAATGTATGCATCGCTGCAACTGCACGGGCTGCGACTGCACAAGTTGCAACTGCGCTCATCAAGATGAACAGCTGTTTTGACTTTCATTGATCCCACTCAGCATTAAGGATAAACCAGGATGGTACCAGGCACCTGCCGTCTTTCTTCTGCGGCGACCAAGAATATTCACTGCAAATTCTTCTTCTACCTCTCACATTCCCATCCCACTATCTTTGGTCCCAATCAAAGCAGAGAAGCTGCTCAGGGGCAAATTTTAAACAATACTGCCTGCTCCTAGAATGCGAGGTTTTAACAATTGATCAGGGTGGTGGACCCCTCGCTCGTTCTTGAAGTTGTATGCCTTCCTGGACCTCACTGCAGTCATGCGTTTTGACTCGTGGCTTCTACGTGGAAGCCTGAAAAACTCTGCCCTCTTGGATCCCACTGGAAGCCCTTTTCATGCAAGCTCTAATTTACATCCCATGGACCTTTAGGAAACTGTACGACTGACAGCAAAACAATTCTCCACAAATTGCGAGATGCATTTAGCCTGACCAATCAAAAATTTGGCCTACTGGCAGGAACTAGTTGTTGATTTCGGCATTGTATCAGGAGCCATTTCTCTCACACATCGACATGCTCAGTGTTCTTTGCTTTGCCGAACCAGTAAAAAAGCATTTAAATGTCTGCATGCTCAGACAGTTACTGAGGGAATAGCCAAGCCCGGATCCAACAAGCACGCATGTAAAAGCATGCGTGTTTTCAGCATTGTATGCAGCAATCGTTCACACTGAGGTGGTGCACACGTAGAGTGCCAGCCATGCTGGCAATCGGCTGCCAACACTTTGGAAAAACACTGCTCCCTTACCTAGCAGATCGGAGCAAATGTCCTTCAAGCCCATGTTGGGCTCCTCCTCCAGCATCAGTTTCCATTCCTCCTGTGACATGTGCGCATGAGACTCAGGATGCTTTGCTTGAGGCGTTGCAGATCATAAGCGGTCATATTGCCATGTCAAACCACCTAATTTCAAATGTAGGTAAAGAAAACGCTTGGAAGTTTTCCTCAGTACGCTGCCGCAGCCCTTGACCTCCTTTCTATGACCTTAGAAGGTTACGTGCAAGTTTGCATGTCTCCCCTCACACTCCCCGCAGTACACAGCGTGGGGTTCCCGCAGCACGATTCCGTGCTTTGCCAAAGAGGCTTTCTAACCTTAGTATGATCTGTTGAAATATCTGTCTGGCAAGACTCTGGAAAGAGACGATCTATTCCAACATTAGAAAGCATCCAAGCCAAAGCAAATGCATTGAATGCATGTTGGCTGTGCCGCTGTAAAATAAGGGGGGATCCTGGAGCAGGCAGGCTCCTTTGTCTTTCAAGGCAAGGTAAGGCTACAGCTCAAGGCCACCACACACACGCATACGCGTGCACACACACACACACACACACACACACACACACACACACACATTTCACACATCTATCATGCCAAGCTCACCACACGGGATGCAGGAGCAACCTCTCTGCGCAGCGCTGTCAGAGCTGCGCCGAGTGCGTGTTTGCGTTGCTCCCTCCTAACCTTAACTGGTACCCTGGAAGATGCCCTCCAGAACAGAGCAGTGTAAGATCCAGGGTGAGATTGCACCAAACTACAAGTTGGGCAGTTGAGCGGCATTCTCTACAAGGCTTGCTTGAAAATCATCAGCGAATCCCAATAAATGAAACGGTAAATAAAATACAAAAGATAAATGTTGTGTGTCGTCTGCAGAGCATTGGAACGTCTGTGATGCGACGATCGTAAATTTGGGGCCCGAGAAGCTGGCACAGAGAAGGCGATGCTGCCCATTGCAGCGCATGGACGAACGTGAGAGAGAATGTAGCGATCAAGTGATGTTTAGGCATGCGCGTTCAGCCATCCTGAAGAAGTTACCTGTGCAACTGAGCACCTTCCTCTCATTCATCTTCTTCCGTGCTTGCAGAAAGCGGGGAGGTGTCCCTGTCAGCTACCTTTATGCAACCATCACGGTAAGAGCGTCTTGGTGAACACACACACACACACACACACACACACACACACACACACACACACACACACACACACACACACACACACACACACACACACACACACACACACACACACACACACACACACACACACACACACACACACACATGCACATGCGCGCGCGCACACACACACGCACACATGCACACACACACACACACACACACACACACACACACACACACACACGCGCACACACATACACACATGCACACACACACACGCACACACACATGCATACACATGCATACACGCAAACACACAATCGCACATGGGCACGCAAACACACACACATACCCACACATGCACACACACGCACACACACACACACATACACACACATGCATACACATGCATACACACAAACACACGCATACACACACATGCATACACATGAACACATTCGCACATGGGCAAACACACACACACACACACACACACACCAAAAACACATTCAGTCGCATGCAGGCACACACACATACACACACTCGCAAGCACATATACACACAGGCGCGTGCAGGCACACACACATACACACACACAAACACACAGACACGCACACAAACACACACGCGCATGTGCACATATATGAACACACATACATGGAAAATTGTGCATGCTTGCCATCAGCCTAAGCAGACAATGCAGGATCCCTGCGGACACCCTTGCGCATATCTGCATTTAGACGCAAGCAGGCATGCTTGAACTGAACAGTACTCCTCACTGGACAACGCTGCGCATTGCGCGCATCTCATACATGCTCATTTTAACAAAACACGTGCTCCACTGGCGCATGCAGGTCCTTGGTGTCCTGTTGTTCTTCTTCGGCTCCAGTCTGTGGCACACCAGGTCCACTCTGGTGTCCCATGCAGATGAGGTGTCCCAGCTGACACGCAAGCTCCGCTCGACAGAGGTGAGAGCCTTCAGCGCATGTGCTTGTACTTGTCAGGAATGGAAGCTCTCAGCGTGCACACGTTTGCTCGTCAGAAGTGGGAGCTTTCAGGCCTGTGCTTGCCATGGAATGTGAATGATGGCTGGAAGGTGGTCTGGGATGGACTTGCCGTGAAAGATGAAGTAGTGAGGTCTCCTCACTCACTCACCAGCTTAGTAAACCAGCTGCATGACTCATCTTTGAAGTTTGCAGGCAGGATTATGCACATGAGGTCTCCCGGCTGGCTCAAAAGCAGGGTTGGCCAATGCCGTGTATGTATATATATGCCTTGAATATCCACTTGTTTGCAGGGAAAGTATGGCATGCATGGTGTATATACATGAATTTGGCCAACCCTACACACAAGCTGTATTGCATGTAGGACTGACTTGTGTACTGGAAAGGTAATTGGTTGATGAGAGGGAGTGAATTTAAAGTGCTACTCATATATTCCCACAATGGCTGTTGACCATTAAGGAAGAGTGATGAGGTGGATGTTCCTCCTTGAAAGTATGGTAAGCTTGACCACTGGTGTATCCCGTTTTTATCCTCATACCCACCACCCATTAGTTCATCCTATCTTGCTCCTCATATCCACCACACCTGAACCCTCAGTGATGGTTTCAATCCCCTGAACAAACCGCACAGGGAGGGTTTCACCAATGCAGCACTATTTCATGGCCCTGTATACACGTTGATTTTCCCTACCTACCTATCTTTTGCTTGGATTCTTTGACACGAGTGCAGAGGGCTGGGCCAAACTTCAAGGAAAAAATGCCACACCAGTGAACGGTGTAGAGCAGCTTATCCTGCAGTGCCCTCTGAATGGAATGGTCATCCTCGTGTGCTTTGCGATTTTGTTTATTCGAGGAGTCAGGAATTACTGCTTTCACCAAAAAGCACAGGCAAACCTCTTGGATGATCAAATCCCAAGCACGCCCACAAGCTTGCACCAAAACCAGGTCGATACAAAGTCTCCCTCTTCCATTTACAGGATTTGGCAGGACACCCTACCTTCTCCATAACGGTAGCATCATTCCAAAAACTTTGCAGAGCTGCTGCATGTCGGAGCGGACAGCAAGTATTAACCTGTCTCCCACGTCACTCAGAGCTCCACCTCTGCATTAGTTCATTGCCACAGAAGGCGTCAGGAAGATCTGCATGGTCATATCATCAGATTAACATAAAACTTGCATCTTCAATCATGCTCAAACAACCAAACCAAAGGAGTCACATCATAGGAGTCAAGGGCACTTAAACAAGTATGCACAAGGAAGTTGATGCATGCACATACATGTATGCGATGTAGGCCCAGGTATCCACCACGCATCCAGAGGGCCATGCATCAAAGGGCCACTGTTGTGGCAGTGCAGGCCTCACTCAAATTTTTTTGAAGCACAAAACGGTTTACCACACATCTTAGGGCCATCTGTGGCACACTTGGCTCATCAAACACCATAGGGCCATTCATGGCGATGTACGTATTGTTAAAAAAAATCCTCATCCATGTTAGCACTTGTGTACATGGGAAGAGCAGGGACCCGTGACAATCCTGCACGCTGCCATGCTGGTGCTGTGCCACCCACCGGAGCAAAGTGCTGGACCGACCGGAATAGTGCCAACTGAGCATGCCATCGCAACAACCTTGCGTGCTGCCCTGCAGCACGATTTTGTGCTGCAGAACCAATTGAAACCGCACCAAGCAAGAGCGTCACAGCTGGAGGCATGGAAAGTAAACAAACTTGAAAATCTTGAGTGCCATTTGGTTACGATGGCACACTGCAGAGCCAGCTGAAACAGCAACAAGCAAGCTTGTCGCAGCTAGAGGCGCGGAATCGGCAGCTGGAGGGCAGCTTGGCCGATGCTACTAGGGACTTGCGCATGCGAGATGTGGAACTCACAGCCGTGGAGGAGCAGAAAAAGCAAGCGGTGTGTGTATGTGTGTGTGTGTGTGCGCGTGTTAGGGAGAAAGAATCAGCGTGCAACGGGGTTATTCATGCATTCGCGAGATAGAAAATGAAAATGCATAATACTAAGTGCATCATGTCGGTGAGGCCCTAGCTAGCTTGCTAGTTAGGGGACCTTTCCTTAATGCACGCAGCCAGACCTGGCCTGCGTAGTCTTTTCTTTTCTTTCTTGCACCATGTCATGATGATGATAATGGGGATGCAGTGCATTAAATGCTTGGATTTCTGTTTGGCATGCAACGAGTGACATGTGGCAGGAAGCTCGTGTGCAAGCCGCAATACGCGTGTTTCGCACACTTATTTCCACAATACAAGAAGGCTTGTCAGCTGTAACTACACGTGTTAGTCAGGATGCCGAAGCAGTGTATTCACATCTTTGCAATCCACACCAGGCAGTCATGAGAATTTTTTTGTGGACCATGGCGTGTGGGCGTTCACTTATGCCATGAATGTGGGCACAAGCAGAAGGTTGCTGAAGCAGTGCATTCACATCTTTGCAATCCACACTAGGCAATAAGGATTTACTTCTTTCAGAATGACGTGTGTGTGCTTCCGTGTATGCCACGAAGCGTGGGCACAAGTAGCAGGGTGCTGAAGCAGTGCATTCGCGTCTTTGCAATCCACACTAGGCAGTCATGAGAATCTACTTTTTTCACAATGACGTGTGGGTGCTTCCGTGTAAGCCATGAAGCATGGGCAAAGCAGACATGATGCAGGATATACATGCAAGCAATAAACCTAATCAGCAACAATCTGCAAGCAAGGATGCAGCCCTTACATGCCTACACCCTGCAGGACGTTGCTTGGAGGAACAAAGAAATGGACCTGGAAGCAAGGTGAGCATTGCTCCACAGAGGTGGGGGGGGGGGGACAGAGGGGAAGGGGGTGGGGGGGGGTTGATTCCCCCACTTACGCAGTCAACACTGCTTTTAACTTAGATAGAAATGTCAATACAACTGCGTCAGTTCCTTTTGCGCCGCTGGCACTCTCTCACACACATCCACACACACAACACACACACACACACGCACGCGTGCGCAGGCTGGAGTTTGAGAAAACAGTCGTGCAGACCCTCAATGCAACAATTGCTCAGATGGAGTCCGCGCACAACGCACGGGAGGCGGACTGGCAAGAGTTGTCTGCGCGATGGATGCAATTTGAACAAGAGCTGACGAGCGACAATGAAAGGTGTGTGTGTATGTGTGTGTGTGACATGGTTGGCCTGCGTTTAGGTGTGCTGTCTATTTTGTGGTTTTTTATACTTGGTCGTTCTCCTTGTTACATCCTCTCTTTTGTGTGTCTAATGACAGTTAACACCTGTTCGTGTTGGCGCTGGCTGTTGGGTTTATCTACCTGTGTGTTGGCTGTTGCTCTATGTCTTCTTTTTCAAACATGATACTTGTACAACAACGGAGTTCACAAGGGCTGGCAAGAGAGGGTCACTGTATTGAGCAAAAGATTGTCTTGAGGATGACTTCCTTTTTCAAAGTTGACTTTAGGAGGCTTTCTGAATGTAGGAGTGGCAGGGCTAATGTTTTTCAGAAGTACTAGCTCTTGTCCGTGCAGCAGAGCTTGCTGCTCTCCTTAGTGCGATGTTGCGCTCCTCTCCTTATTGTTGCGCTTCTCTCCTTGTTGCGCTTTGTTGCGCTCCTCTTCATGGTGCACTTCGCTGCTCCTCTTCTTCTTATTGTGCTTTAAATTTCTTCCTATTTAGCTTGAGCTTTGCCGCGCTCCTCTCCTTGTTGCGCTTCGGCGCCCCTCCCTTCGTGCGCTTTGCTGCTCCTCTCTTGTTCTTTGATGCTCCTCTCCTTGTTGTGCTTTGGTGCGCTCCCTTCCTTGCTGCGCTTTGATGCTCTTCTCCTTGTGCGCTTTGATGCTCCTCTCCTTGTTACGCCTAGTTGGGTTCCTCTCCTTGGTGCACTACGATGCTCCTTCCTCTCCTTGTTGTCCTATGATGATTCTCCTTGTAGTCTGTTGTATTGCTTCATTGCGCTCCTCTCCTTGTTGCACTTTGTTGCTCTTCTCATGCACCTTGATGCCTCTCTTTGTTGCGCTCCCTGTGTGCTTTTTGTTTTTGCGCAACTCACCCACTCTGCAACAGCCTGCTCCTTCGTCGTCAGATAAGATGATGCAGCTGCTCTATTTGTTGTGCTTGTTAGCATGAGCATCTTTTGCTCGGTCTTTGCCAAGTTAGATACTACTTCCATTTGATCCTGCTGCCGTTTATGTACAGGATGTTGTAGATGGATCTTGGTAAAAAAATGGATAAACGTGATGAGAGCTGTTTCATTGTTGTTTGCACATTTACAATGACACACAGGATGCTGGCAGAGCTGGTTGAGCACAGTGAGCGCTTTCCATTGCTTGATTTGAAACTCACCCATGCACAGGATGCTGGCAGAGCTGGCCAAGCATGAGGAGACCAGGCATGCGGCACACAATGGCTGCTTTGTGAGTGCTCTCTCATCGCTACTTCTCACATTCTCGCCCATGCGTAGGATGTTGGCAGAGCTGGCCAAGCATGAGGAGACCAAGAACGCGGCACAGAACGGCGGCTTTGCTCACGCACACACAATGCCACAGCAAGAGCCCTTACACAGGGATGAGTCGGAATTCAAGCCACGCACACAGGTACAAGTGGAACATTGAGGTTGGTGTATCGGTACATGCGGCAAGAGCGCAAGTGATGAGATGAGCCAGAACTCAAGCTGTGCACACAGGTGTCTGCAGAGAGTGTGGGCAGAGGCACGAGGGCCGAAGTAGCAGGAAGACAAGCATGCAAGCAAAAGAATAGAAATGAAGGAACGCAGCAGACCAAGGAATGTACTGCGTGCAATTAGTAGAGGAAGTGTGCAACTGTTCAGGTACAATCAGGTAGCAGTAGCACAGAGTGGGGAGCGTTGGTCATGTCTATAAATTAGTAAATGATGAATGACACACACGTTTAAGACTGGGACACATGCATGTCATGGGGCACACGCAAGTTGTGGAACAGGTATACAAGGTCGATCGAACCTGCACAGAATCGGGCACCACATAGGGGCAAAGAATTATACATTTGTTTGATTGCGTTGACAGGTGTGCGCAAGAAGTACCTGCTGTGCGAGTGCATGTGCACTGCTGTGATCAACCTCTCGCTTTGCTACCTTGTCCTTCTGTGCCTGCTGCCATGCTGCTGCACGCTCCTTGTGCTCCTTGCCACTCTCATGCGCTTCCGCTTTTTCAAGTCTGCAATGGGAACTGGTCTTGCAGACGAGGCACTGCGCCCCTGTACTCATTGTTGTCCATACTCATTGTTGTCATCCAGACCACCATCCCTGAGCCAATGCTCACGCAGGGGGCAGTTGGGGGGCTTGGTGAGGCCAAGTGGCTTGTTAGCCTTGTACTCACCATCACTTTGCCCCCTTCTCACTCTATTCCTGCTCCCCTTCTCAGCCATTGGAAAATTTTTGGAAGTGGGACTGCAGAACTTGAAATTGTAAGGGAGTCGAAGGCGTGCTAAGGCACTTTGACTACCTCTTCACCCAAGCCTCTCCATCCCCCAAATTCTCGGTTTTATAGCTTTCCAAAATCTCGAAAAACCTGGATGTTATGGCGATCGGTATAATATGGCGCAAAAAAAGACTGATGTGCGCTGCTGTGGTCAACCTTTCGCCACCTGCAAAGGGAGCACAACCCTGTTCTCTTGATTTCTTCTTCACAACCACAGTTTTTGCACAGCGCGCGCGCGCACACACACACACACACACACACACACACACACACACACACACACACACACACACACACACACACACACACACACACACACACACACACACACACACACACACGCACGCACATCACGCTGCAGCTGCCCCGCGAAGACGACTTCATCGCGCGCCAACACCAGTTATGGAGGGAGCAGGAGCGCCTGCGCAGGGAACAGGAGCAGCTTGCTGCAGAGCGAGAGGCCGCGCGCACGGGCAGTGTTATGGGCAGGCGCGACTTGGGGGGCAGCATGGGAATGGGTAGGAAGGCTGGGGGCGATCTGGAGGGCGGCAGCTATGGCGCCGGAAGCGGAGAAGTGGGCCGGGGCAGCGAATGGGAGAGGGACCGCCCGCAGCATGAGACGCAGCATGAGCAGGTGCGCAGCTCTGTGTATGTGTGTGTGCGTCAGTTGTGTTTTCAATGCCTTAACCTTCCAATTTTTCTGTCGATTTTCCTGCACGCTTGTATCGTCCATTTTATGAAATGATTGAATTAGTTGAACTGTGTGTGTGGCTTGTTCAACCGATGTTTCCCGGTCGGTTAAACAGGCCAAACCTGCTGCCTTTTGCCATGTTTGCCAACGTTCTCTGTGTTATTCCTATTTTAACGCTTGCAAACATTTGATGATTCCAATTTTAACACATACTGCGAGAGAGGATGCCACATTAATCCTAACACAAGGCCATATGCTGATCTTACCTGCATCATTCCAATTTTATCATACGCCCTGAGCGAAAATGCCACCCATCTGGTTTTGGCCTTTACCCCTTGCTGGTCTTCTTTGTCGATCCAATTTTTGCCATTTATCCCGAGGGAGGGTGCCACATGCCCCTGTTGTGGTCTTGACCCCTTGCGCAAGCGCCATCAATCCAATTTCACCACCCATTCTGTGGGAGAGTGCCAAATGTTGTTGTCTTGGCCTCAATCCTTTGCGCAGGGGCAATGCTGATCCTCTCTGTATTGATCCAATTTCGACATTTGTTCTGAGGGATAAGGCCACGTGCCCTTGTTGTGGCTTTGATCCTTTGCGCAAGGGTTCTGCTCACTTTTTTCTAAATTGCTGCCATCTTGTGCATGTGTTGCAAGAGGTGATGCTACATGCCCTTGAGCAGGGGCTCTGCTCACCTTTTTAAAATTGCTGCCAGTGTGTACATGCATTGCAAGGGGGCGATGCCACATGCCCTTGTTCAAGAACTTCTCGACTATATCATTCCAATTATTGATTAAAGTTGCGACAGAGGATGCCACATGCCTTTGTCCTGGCCTTCCAGACCCTCTGTTCTTGCAGGTCACGCGTTCTTAAGCTACCCACCACTCTATTTGCAAGCGTGTGTGTGTACACTGTGTCCATGCAAGATGAATGGTTTAAGGGGCATGGTTACTTCAACTGAAGGCGATGGCCATGCCACTGCACAAGGGCAAAGGACACCTTCCACGCAAAATAAAACAAGGGCAAACTTTAAGATTAGGAAAAGAATAACTATGTAGGCAGTGTGAACACTCCCCTCATTGAATAAGGAAAAGAGGATACCTAGGGCAATGGGTGGCTTCCATGCGACTCATAAGGACAACTTTAGGGCAACAGAATCGAGGAACAGCAAAGCAATGCAGCCCTCCCTGCTCCCTTGCAACTTGAGGGGTAATTAGGGCGAAAGAGTCGGAGGTGAGCAAGGCAACACAATGCCGAGCAGTTGCTTTTAAACGTAACAGGTGGATTTCCTTAGAAGAAGAAGAATTGAGGATTTGGAGGCATAAATCTTCTGCTGCTCCGCGGCACTGAAGTGCACAACCAAAAGGCAGCAAGATTGAGGAACGACAATGCAAGGCAGCCCTCCCTGCACCCTCGCAGCTTAAATTCTGAACTTTAAGTCAAAGGGCCCTTGGGACAAGAGAGCCAGAGGTGAGCTAGGCAAAGCATCACTTTCTCAGCAGGTGCATTTGGACCCCAGTGGTTTTAATTTTTTTTCCGGTCAAGGAATTGAAGGGATGGAGGTTAAGCTCTTTGACTGCTCTGGGGCACTGCAATTCGCCCCACCATTACAAAAACGCACCACCAACAGGAGTAAGGCACCATGGCGCCACACCAGCGGGGTAACACGCAACATGACAAGAGACTAATGCAATCATCCCCCCAAAGGGGCCATGCTAACCTTCCCTGTATCATTCTAATCTTAACATATGCCCCGAAGGGCAAGATACTAATGCAATCATCCTAGTTTATTGACGCATCAATCATCGAGGGATGGTCCTCTTGCTTTGCTATGAAAGGGGCACCGCTGCGCACGCCAGCAGCGCTAGAAAGGGAGGGAGGAAAGGGTTACATCGTAGTACCTGCCTATGGGGGCAGCTTAGCTGAAGCAAGAAGAGTGCCTGTAACCAAACCAAAGCATCCTAGGGTAGATAGGAGCGGTGGCACGGCCACCACAAAATGGGTTGACAGGATCATGAAATGGGCCAACCCCCACTGATGTATGCATTGATCCACCAGTGTGGTGTGCTTTACTAAGGGGCACCACTACGCTCACCACCAACAGTGGCAAGGGCACCATCACGCAGACAGGCAGGCGCCCAAAATCAGCCGCCCCCCACTAGTATGCGTACTGATTCATTATTGTGGAGTGCTGCAATTCTTGCTCAGATAGGGGCACCACTACGTTTACCACCAACAGTGGCAAGGGCACCACGACGCAGACAGGCAGGCGTCTAACATCAGCCACCCTCATTGATCTGCATTGGTCAATCATTGCAGTGTGGTGGCCTTGTTGCTCATACAAGGGTACCTCTACAATTACCACCAACAGTGGCAAGGGCAGGACAACGTATACAGGCAGGCACCTGACATCAGCCGCCCTTCATTTATGCGCATATTGGTTCATGGATGTTGAGTGCTGCTATTGCTGCTCATGCTGGGGCACCACTATATTACCACCACCAGTGGCAAGGGCATGACAACGCAGACAAGCAGGTGTCTGACATCGGCCACCCCTATTGATGTGCATTGATCAATCAATGCAGCGTGGTGGCCTTGTTGCTCATACAGGGGTACCTCTACGTTTAACACCAACAGTGGCAAGGGCATGACAGCACAGACAAGCAGGCATCTGACGTCAGCCGCCCTTCATTTATGCGCGTATTGGTTCATGAATGTCGAGTGCTGCTCTTGCTGCTCATGCAGGGGCACCACTATGATTACCACCACCGGTGGCAAGGGCACGACAATGTAGACAAGCAGGCATCTGACATCAGCCGCCCTTCATTTATGCGCGTATTGGTTCATGAATGTTGAGTGCTGCTCTTGCTGCTCATGCAGGGGCACCACTATGATTACCACCACCGGTGGCAAGGGCACGACAATGTAGACAAGCAGGCGCCTGACATCGGCCATGCCCACCACAATGACCACTATGACCCTGCAGAGCATGGGCACCATCATAACGACTGGTGGGTTGTGCGCCTGTGTGTTACACACGTGCGTTGTACATGATTGCTTGGACGTGTCAAGACCACCACAAATATGACCCTGCAGAGCATAAGCACCACCATTATGATCGGTGGGTGGGTTTTGTGCATGTATGTGTGTTTGACACATGTATGCCCATTTGTGTTTTTCATGTGCGTTGGCGAAGGTCACAGCCGCTGTCACCTTGCAGAGCATGGACGTCACCATGGTGCATGGTTGGTGCAAGTTTCTGCAGTGTGTGAGGGTCTGAGCGATGATCACCACCACTCGTACAGGGGAGGGGAGAAGGGAACGTGGAGTGAGGGTTTGCTTTTGCGTGTGCTTCTGTGTGTGTGTGCGCGTGTGCACATGCACGCCTGGCACCTAGGAATGGTACACATAAGCCATGGTGATTGTATTGTGATTATTGCTATCCTCCATCCTTACTCTGCTCATTCTGTGCAGGTCATACTGGCATGAACACTGGGAATATTAAATGTGTGTGAGATGTTGGCGGTCTGGTTGCTGCTTTTCTCTTTTTTCTTTCTTATTTTACTCCGTTTCCTTTTTTTTGCATGTCATTCTGGCATTGACACTAAACAAACACAATAAAGGGCACAAACAACAGGACAACAAGCCATGCAATTGAACAGCGATCTACCTATTCTCTCTCTTTCTGTGAAAAAATAAATAAGTAACATAAATAAGTAATATATAATATGGTATATATATAGGGATCGGCGTATCGCGCTATATGAGCCAAACCTATAGCGCGATGTAGCGTGATATCGCGATATCGCGCTATATGGCGCTATATTGAAACGCTATACAAAGCCAAAAACCCCCCTCGCGGATCGAGTTTCGGCATCAGACTCGGCGGGCTGGTGGGGCACCGTGTACAATGCTCCCTTGCAAAAAGGGAGAGCCAGGAAATAATCCTGTCGAGCTCTGGACGCCTCTGGGCCAAAATATAGCGCTATATCTGCACAAGCCAAATGACTTACTACAGGTGTGCCCACTCCCTCATGGCCATACATCCCCTTGGCCCTGCCCTTCCCTTTGCAGGACAGCCCATAATAGCTTGTGTGTGTATGTGTGTGTGTGTGTGTGTGTGTGTGTGTGTGTGTGTGTGGCTGTGTATGCACGCGCAGGCATGCGCACGCGGCCTGTGTTTTGAGCGTGCCTGTGTGCCTGCCTGCCCATTTTGGCCAGCGTGTGTGTGGGTACATGTGTGCGCTCCTGGGTGTATGAGCGCTCCTGTGTGTATGCGCTCCTGCATCTTTGCACGCCTGTGTGTGCGCATGCGGGCCTGCATGTGCATGCATACCCTCAATGCCACGTATGAGCATGCACTTATGCATGCTACCATGCGTGCTGGTGTGTGCATGCACACAGGGGTGCAAGCGTGCGTGTGCGCATGTTGTGTGTGTGTGTGTGTTTGTCTCTGCATGTGTGTGTGTGTCTCTGCATGTGTGTGTGTGTACGTGCGTGCGTGCGCGTGTGCGTGTGCGTGTGTGTGTGTGTGTGTGCGCGCGTGTGTGGCTGGGTGGCTGGGTGGCCCCCACGCCTCTTCTCCAGGGTGTTGCCAGGCTCTTGCTCCTCCCTAGTGGCTTTCCATATTGCACAATTTCCCTTGGATGTGAGAACAGCGATTTCCTTGGTTTGTGCCCGATTGCTGAGGTGCTGCGGACGCAGTAAATGGTTGATTTTAACGTATTACATTTTAGCACGCGCTATATTTCAAAATTGTATAGCGCGATATCGCGCTATATCGCGCTATACGCGATATCGCGCTATAGGCCAACGCCGATCCCTATATATATATCATTATCATATATATATCATATCATATTATTATCATATTATATATATATTATATATTATATATATAATATGATAAATATATATAATATAATAAATAAGTAACATAAATAAGTAAATAAATAATATGTATAGACAGATACACACATACCTTAAATATATGTGCATAAATAAAGATATCTATGCACTGCAAGCATGCATGGGCATATGCAGGTTTACCTCTGGGCAGGACACACGGCAGTGGGATGACTTTTGTACATAGGGCATATGGGAACCCGCCCCAGTGGTCAGGCCGCACTGGCATTTGGGTGATGACCAACAGATTATGAGTGGTGATTGACCATGAATTGTTGCTAGGCTCATGTGACTTTGGTATGCAGGGCACATGGGAACCCGCCCCAGTGGTCAGGCCGCACTGGCATTTGGGTTATGACCAACAGATCTTCAGTGGTGACTGATCAAGAATTGTTGCTGGGCTCATGTGACTTTGGTATGCAGGGCAATCCGCCCCATTGGTTGAGGTGCACCAGCATTGGGTGATGACCACAGAAATTGAGGAGCAGCAATGCGAACGTGATGTTTGGCTTATGCTGAGCTCCTGCGCTTCATTTGCCATGCAGGGCACATGGCGATGACCACTGGGACGGGGCGCACAGGCACTGGGATGATGACTACCACCCAGGCTCATGGGACTATGACGACTACCACGGTGGGGCCCTGTTTTGTTTGTGGAAAAGCAAATCATGCTGTTTTTAGGGACCAAAGCAATAAGGGAAAAACAAACATACAGATTTGCATGTGTGCTTGAGTTTGTGAGACTGCAGCGCAGGTTTGCGTTGCATGTTTGATGGCACCTTGGAACGCACAAGTGTGAGTGAATCTTAATTTATGTGGTAGCGCCAGCGTAGTTTTTTGAGGACGGGCGCAGCAACGCAATGTTTTCCTAAATTTTGCCTGCTTGTTTGTTTGTTTGTTTGTTTGTTTGTTTGAAGTTTGCAGGTGAAGGCTTTCTTCAATTCTTTAATTGAAGCTCCACGCTTGTGCGACTGCCTTCTCATAATGGCCGGAATTTATCGAGACCATGATGTTTTCCTTTGATAATGATGTAAATCATGCTCCTAACCATGGCCTTCACCTTGGTCCTCAAAATGCTCTTGATCATAGTCTCTCTTGATCATGGCCGCAGGTGATTGGGACCACCATGGATGGGACAGATATGATGAAGATTATGGAGACCATCTGGACCCCCTTGACCAGGTGAGGGCACGCATCAGATTGCTTACCTTCAGGATTCAGACTCTTGAGACCTCTAGGGTCTCCTGGCAAAAAAGCAAGAAGTTGGAAGAAAATGGATTTCTTAGATGAGAGGTGATCACGCGCTGCATGTGTGTTGGCACCTCACATGTCTCCTAAGATGAAGAGTGTTGATGCGATGCATGTCTATCCTGGGTGACGTGTGATTATGCATCACGCGCCTCTTCTATAGGTTCAGTGCGTTGATGCACTGCATGCCGCTTCTGATGATGTGTGACCATGCATCACATTACTAGTCTGATTAGGTGTGAGCTTGCGTCACATTGCTAGTCTAGGTTAAGTGTGATCACACGTTGCATTCCTTGCCCTTTTTTTTAACCTTGTTGCAAAGGACATGGCTTGTCTTGTTGCCCTTTTTTTCTATAACCATGTTGCAAAGGACACAGCTTGTCTTGTTGTACCCTATGGTCTTAGCTCGGTTTGCCTGCAATCTCACATCGTGTGGTGCCTTCACTCTGCTCTTTGCCTATGTTACTCGAGCTTTTTGCTCCTCCAAGTGGAAGCGCTCGTGTGGTGTGATTCTTCATTTGCTCTAGGTAGCTGTCATCCTAAGCAGACCCCTTGTTTCAGCTGCAGTGTGCAGATTGTTGATTTGCAGCACACATTCTATATTTGTTCTGTTGCAGATTGCCTATGCAGACTGCACATACTGTTATTCTTCTGTGTGCATTCTATATTGGCATCTGCGCACAAGTTTTTCAGGGAAAGGCTGCTGCTTTTTGGTTGCATGGTGTGGCCTGCAAGCTGCGCACAGCTGGACAGTTAAGGCTGGTTTGAGAATACAGAGGATGGTCTGAAGCTTGTAAGAGTGTTAAACAGGCTGGTTATTGTGACCTTTGAGCCGCGTTAAATCTGGCCGGGAGAAGGCTGGCTTTTTATGCGGTAATTAGTTTGGTTTATGCAAGAAGTTGAACAGAGGTGCCGCGCGAATCCGGCCAGAAAAAGGCTCATCAAAAATTGTGAAAGATTTCCTTATGTATGCAAAAGTGAAAAGAGGGCTGTTGCGACCTGTAAGCTGCGCAGTAAATTGCTGGTTCTAAACTTGCTAGTAAAATGCTGGTTCTAAACTGCGGAAGATGGTCAAGTTATGCAAGATTTTAGAAGGAGGTGGCTGATTGTTTTGACCTGTGAGCCACGCAAAAGCTGTCTAGTAGATTGCTGCTTTGGGGTCGCTGCTACTTTGAGATGGGGACGAGTCTGATCAATTCAAGAGCAAGTAACAGATAGGCCATCTGGTGTAACAAGCAGCACATCATGTGCGTGCACATACACATACGCACGCGCGCACACACACACATACACACACACGCACGCACGCACGCACGCACGCATACATGCACACACAGTCATGCTTAAATGCATACACAGTCATGCTTCAATGCATGTTTGAGGGCATGCTGGCTCATTACTCTTCATGCGATTGTCACATTCATTCTTTTTTGTTTTTGCATGGCGCTTGTTTTTCAGTGCCTGTTGTTTTTGCATCTCAGGTGCAGACAAAGTTGAAGGCATGCGCAGAAGTAGCGACCTTGCTCACCTTGCGTGTATTTCTGATGACTGCGTGTTAGCTTTGCATGCTCAGATGATAGATCTGACGTGCCTGCAGCAGTCGTACTGGCTCCTTGAGGACTTGCGTTACCTTATCCACCACCAATTCGCACACACGTGATGGATATCAGCATCCACTGCCACTCCTTGAGTCTTGCAAACTCATGAAGGAGCAATGCAAAGGATGCACAATTTGATTATTCCATGTACTCCTTAAAGATTGTTCAAAGGAAAGAGCATCATTTGTCGTCTGCGTGCCCTCATGTATGTGCCACAGCACTGGCTCCACGACGATTTCGCGGCTGAGCACGAGGACTTCCATTACTAACGCCCCTCTGCCTTTGCGCCAGCTTTGTGCGTGTACGCACTGGTTAGTGCTGCAGCATCAAGGCCATCTCACCTGTGTTGTACAGCATGCAAAAAGAGAATTTGAATGTTTCTGGCACTGCTTGTTTGTTGTTTTTCCCAGGGACTAGAGCATCCACTGATTTGTTTCGCCTTGAGTGTTGGTTGCTGCTACCACAGCTCTTCATTGTAGCAACCACAGCTCTTCCTTGCTTGCAGTAACCTGCAGAGCATTGCACAAACAGACCATGCACCTTGCTCACATCTGCATGCGCACACCCTCCTCCCTGGCCCCCCCCACCCGCATGCATTGCACATGCACATCCTCAAGCCACACATACGACAGCATGCATGCTTGCACATAGGCTTTCCACACAGAGAGCATGCTCGCAGGTCCCTGCCTTCATGCAAGCGTGTGTGTTGGACACTTTGCAGGCGTGGATCAACGATGGTATTAACCCTGACGGTGGTGTTGGAGAGGGCGGTAATTGGCCCGGCAGCCACCCACATGCGGATGGTGGGGACCATGGAGGGGGCCATGGAGGGGACCATCCCCACCACAACCTCCACCACCGACACTTCCACTACAACCACCAAGACCTGCCTCCCGAGCAGCAGCAGCAGGGGGGGCCGGATGGTGCCGGGTCCAATGTACATGTGGAGGGGGGTGATGGTGGGTTGCCTGTGTTGGGCAGGGAGGTCCTGGCCCCGGTGCTCGGGAAGGAGGAGATTCCGGTTTTGGGCAGAGAGGAGCTGCCGGTGTTAGGCAAGGATGACCCCCCGCCTGTGCTAGGGAGAGAGGAAATTCCGGTGTTGGGCAGGGACCCCCAAAAAGGTGCGCCAGCGGGTGAGGATCCTGCGACTCGAGGCTCGGGGGAGAAGGGAGGACCTAGTAGATGGCAGAGGATGCAGGAGGCGGCCATGCCTGGCCGATTCCGCCATGGGCGATGAGGGAGAGGGTGCACACACGTGTTGTTGACGGACCAGCTAAGGGTGATGGTGGGTGCAGGTGAATGCTGATGTTGTCGAGGGGCGAGCATGCTGGGGGTTAGGGGCTTTCAGGTGGGAGGTAATAGGGTTGGGTGAGAAAAGAAAAGAAGAGACTATGCCAAGTTGGGTAAAAGCTGTGTCAAAAAGAAAGGTAGCTGTACCTTCTATTTTGATCATGCGTTCTAGGATGTGCGCAGGCATGAGGAGAGATGCACACACTGGTTCGGGTGAGCAAGGGGGGTCTTCATCTGTGTCATCCACAATACGTTATCTGGGAGTGGCAACCACGGGTGCTCTGTGCATGAGAGGCAGGGTTCGTTAGCCAAAGGTTCTGTGTCAGTCACCCAGCCAGTGCTCGCATAAATGAGAGGCAGGGCTGGCTAATCAGCCAACAGTACTGTGTCAGTAAGGCTGATCAAGAAGTGGCAGGTAGTACGGTGCTGAAGCTCAGATACATGTCTTAGTGGCTGCCATTTTTACTGCTTTGCTCAATTTGTTCCCCTGAAAAAAAAAAAACTCCGTAGGCAGTGAGAACACTCCCTACATCAATTAAGCAAAATTTGTGATTTTATTATGTTTTATTTGTTTTTGGTGCTCGAGGGGTGTGGTAAGTGTCTTCTTTGGGATCGTGCAGTGATGCACATTGGACACACCTTTTGCCCAGCACAGCCATGTGACCAGACCATTTTGGTGCACAGATTTGAGGCACACAAATTTTGTGTGTTGCACGCGCAGTGGCATTCAGTGTTTATGGTTACAATGGTTAGATTGAGGCGTGACCTTCAGCCAAGTCGTTTGGCTTATCGGCTTGTGGCTGGTCCCAGCCAGCCAGAAACAAATCCATAAGCTTAGACACACACAAAAAGTATAAACTTTATGTTTTGCTGATGAAGGACTCCAGTTTGAAACTGAGAATCAATTTAAGAGTTTACTCAATGCAGCAAAAAATATTGTGTCAGAAATTATGGAAGTAAGGTTCAAAAAGCAGGTTTTACTCGCGGCGCAGCGTTTGAGTGTTTACAAAGCGGAGTGGAAAAAAGGAAAAACGTGCTAGGTCCTAGTATGGAGCAATGCTGGGCCTTAGCGCAATGCACAGAGTTCAAGCACTATTCGGAGCAAGCAGTTTCAATAGTGTAATGCAAGTAGTCCTAGCAAAGATTATATTAGATTGCACAGGGAGTCCTAATCTAATCTAATTTAATCTGTTCTAGCACAGAGTGATGCTGGGCCACGGTGCATGGATGAGCTGTGTAGCTGCTTGCACATCCTCTGGCTGGCAAGTGCTTGCTGAGCATAGCACAGAGCCCAGCAACCACAACCAGCAAGCCAAGTCCTTACAGATTTCAAGCTGCCTCGTTAGTGGATTGGAAAAGGTTGCACAGCTGTACCTGCCTACAAGGGCAGCCTAAGGGAAGGGAAGGATTACATAGCTGTACATGCCTGCAGGGGCAGCTTAGCTGAAGCGAAACGCGCCTGCAACCAAACCAGTCCAATCTAAAAAACAATATGAGCTAGAAGCTCAGTCACAGCATTTCAGACAAGCAGACACGAACTACAAGGGCAGCTTAGCTGAAGCAAAAGGTGCCTTTAACCAAACCAAACCAATCTTGTGTACAAACGTCAACTGGAGAAGGAGACAAGTCCTAATGATTTATTAGTGTCAATTTCGTGAACAATCACACACTGTCACTCTTCATGAAACAAGCATGAAAAATGTGTCCACTCACACTCTATCGGGATGCAGAAAAGGTCAGATTTCAGAAAACACACTTCCGTGTTCCCACATGATATAAAGTGGATTGGCTGCCTGGACAGCCTGTTACAGATTAAAGGGGGCTTTTTGCAGGGCTGAAGAAGAATAAAGGAGACGTACGTCAAGAAATTTGGAGGATTCCCTGTAACATGGGTTTACATTTGTAATTTACAGCCCGAATCTCTAGGAAAAGGAAAAGCTCTGCAAGCGACCCACACCACAAGCGTTGTATTAAGGAAGGGTTGATCCCCACCTATTTAGCTGATCAATTGCTGGGACATTCTCAACCAGCTTTCACAAGGTCAACGACAAGTAAACAAATTTCTACAAGTGTTTATGCCTAGCACCCACTGAAGAACATTAGGGACATGAGCAAGAAGGTCTTTCTTTACTACCATGGAAAAGGCTCCGCCCTGCAGGGCCCAAAGCAAAATTGCTTGGGGCTTCAGTTGCCATGACATGACTTTGTAAGCTCACCTCCTCAGCACAGATGTAGGGGGAAAACTCCTCCTCCCAGAAAAGGGTAACATAAAGGGAAGGAAAGGTTGCCTGTCTACAAGAAGAGCTTAGCTGGAGTAAAAAAGTGCCTGTGACCAAACCAGTCTGATCTGGAGAACAAAGCAGCACGTATGACTCAGCCACAGCATGAAGTTTTAGGCAAGCTGATGCGAATTTGGTTAACCCTAGGACATCAGCCTATTTCATGAAGTCTTCAAGGCTTGATCCACTACTTGGGTAACAAGGGGGTTATAAGGGGTTGGCCTACAGAACGAGACTCTGGCTGACCAGCTGCTGATGAAACATTTCCAACCAGCACAAAAAATTGAAACCACCTTTGACAAAAACTTTAAAAGGAAAGGAAAGTTAAGGGGTTACATGGTTGTAACTGCTTTTGAGGGCAGCCAAGCTGACGCATAAAAAGAGAGACCTGCAACCAAACCAGACCTAAGTTCAAAAGTACACTAGAAAAAGATTGGAAATCTGTACGAGCCTTGATTTAAAAAGCATTGATCTCAGGATGAGATGTAATGTGAAAGCTCGCCGAGAAATTTCTATTAAGGGATGAAATCATTGTTTTGAAGCCGGGAAGTATGCAAAGGCTTAAAAAGGTTAACAAAAAGATCTTGGAATTTTCTGCGCAGCTCATGATGCACCACTGGGAGTGCAGGACTAATACAGTCTGGAATTGAACAAGCAGATTTGTCAGAATTTGAGTAGGGCAATCAAGGGATGATGCACTCTTCATCTGGTACAGGGTGCTCATCACATGTGTTGATAAGACTGGTCGTCGGGCACCTAGTTCCATGCTGTTGGGTTTTCTTTCGAAGATTGCGCCTGGAAAGGTGCAAGTGTGGCGTCAGTCACGTACAATCTTGATAAGCATACTGTCATCTCAGCAATGACAACAATCTATTGTGACATTTAATGAAAATCAGGAGTGTTTTTCAGCAGTACTTTACCTGATCCTGCCTTCAGAGTTGAAAAAAGCTGAAGAATTCAGATTTCTGCAGATCTGACGCACACAGAAATTGAAGAACGTGCCGGCTGCTGCCTTTTTTATATGCAAAACGGAATGATCAGCACAAGCAAAAGTACCCAGTAGAGGCAGAGGGAAATTCACCGTGTCTGAATGCAAGGCTTAACTTGGAGGCCAGGCTTTTACAGGCAGGAAAGAAGAACGAGGCCAGCAACCTCAGTGCAAGAAACAATCAAGCACAAAAATCAGACACAATGTTAGAGAGGATATAGGTCGGCGACGTGAGCCTGCTGAGACGATTTATGGCAAGTGTTTTTAAGCGAACACGGATAAAATGGTCCCTGTAAATGCGTCAGGTTTCAAAGTCTTTTATATTATTTTTAAGTTGTATTGAGGAAGCAAGAAGGAGATCCAGCAATGTCTGTCATCCACTTCGTGTGGCCAGGTCCCCCAGGCAAGTGGCCTTTGAATGTGTATACTTGTTTTGGTGTGGACATGATACTGTGCTAGGGATTTGAATCTGAGGGATCTGCCCCTCATTCTGGAGGAACCTGCGGTCTTCCGGCACCTATGAGCAGAACAAAAGCTCATGGGACCTCTTCTTGATGGTTGATCATCAGTGTTGCACCATTTTCCCATGGTACTAAGAGCATCATGCATAAAGCTCCGCGCGCGCGCACACGCACGCACGCACGCGCACACACACACACACACACACACACACACACACACACACACACACACACACACACACACACACACACACACGCACACACACACGCATGCACGCACGCACGCACGCAACACACATATTCACACACATACATACAAGCACACAAACATACATACACGTATACACACACGCTCACACAAACACCTTTTTTTCAACACGTGTGTGCCCTCATGTAGAGCAGCGCGCTTCCGTAAAGCTGACTGCCATGCAACCCATCAGCGTCGGCTTAGCGGAGGCATGCTCGAAGCTCAAGCCCGCCCTTGACCCTGGCACACTGCGTGTAACGCTCAACAAGAAGCCAGTGAGTGTTGTGATTGTGACCACTGATGGTTAGTGTTGAGGGTTCAGCATGCACCAATGGGTGCAGGTTGGACATGCTTGGGGTGCTCCTATCTTAACGTCTAGGTAGTACGAAATTGTACAGTGCACCAGTTGATGCTGCCATTAGGTCTGTGGTGCAAACAAGGAGAGTGCCTGACTTGCGGGTGTCAAGCCCTGCCTGAAAATGTGTTTGCAACACAATCGGTGTTCTTTGTGCGCAACATAACCGCTGCACCAGGTGGATATCTCCTCGCCTTGGCGCCTGGCCTGGAAATGAGTTTGTGTTGCAACGCAAAAGTTTTTTCTTCCACTCTTGCAACATAACCACTGCACCAGGTGGATGTGTCCTTGCCTTGGCGCCTGGCCAACATCCCAGCTGGCACGTCATTGCGCTTGGAGCCCCTCGGTGCTGCCGCACCACCACCATCACCATTTCCACGCGCTCCCCATGCAGCACCCCCTCAGCCTCCTCAGCCTGCAGTAGCAGCAGCAGCACCACCACCACCACCACCACAAGCAGCGCCCGCAGCAGCACCAGGAACTTTTGCAGCTCCTCCTCCTCCAGCAACACAGTCAGCACCTCAAGCAGCACCACAAGTCCCTACGCCCAAGGCATCGACAGCAGCAGTGGGCCAAGCCCAAGTGCTATCCCCGCCAGCACCAGCATCAGCAGTAGCTGCGCCAGCAAACGTGCTTAGTGGTGGTGCTGAGGGTGCTGAGCCCATGGAGGGCATAGTGGAGGCATCCCAGCAAGCAGCACAAGGCGCTGGAGGAGCTCCACCAGCAGCACAAGGGATGGAAGCAGCTGCGCCAGCAATGCAACCTTCACCAATCTTGCAGCAGCCAGCGGATCAGCCAATCACTGCACTTGCCAGCCAACAAGCGCAGCCACCTCAATCCCAAGGTCTTCATGAACCACAACCTCAGGCGCTGCTCTCTCAAGCCGGAGCAGCCCCTTCTCAAACACCAGTAACGCAAGCAGCACCTCCACCAAGCTCCCCCCTTTCTCTGGCACTAGGTGTTAGCCGGGAGGCAGTCCTGCTCACAGAGGAAGCGCTGCACCAGGTAGGCAAAATGGAGGAGAGCGTTGGGTGTTACGAAACAGGAAAAGTGGAGTAAGGTGCATGGCAACCATGCCACAGCATCTGATGATTCAAAGGGATCCTGGGCTGCAGGTTCAGCATGAGATGAAGCAGTGAATGGCCCGTTGCAGTGCTGATCAGAGGTGTGAGGAGCAATGCTCACATCTGACGTATTGGGGGCCAACATGCCCTGCACCTAATATAAATAAACGAGAGATCGCACCCATGCTACAACTTACTTAGCCACATGCTCCAAAATGGCATTCCTGATACGTAAATCCATGTCGTCAAATGAGTCAAGTTGTGTGTTCCTTTCCCTTTTTCCTCACATTGGCCGGCATTGCTCTTTAGCTAAGGGCACTGCTGCGCTGAAGATGGGTGCTGCATTGAGCTCCAGGGCACTCAGTAAAGAGCCTAAGCCTTTAGCTTGGAGCCTTCAGTGAAGTGGTGCAAGCCAAGCCCCTTCGCTGGAAGAATCAAAGGATTGCGTGCTGCGTCCTTGAAATACTGAAGCTGGCTGAGCATGTGCATACATAGGGGGCCCTATTAGGGGCTGTCAAAGTCCGGGAGGTATTGTGCCATGCCATGCGTGCTTGCAGCGCTGTAAGCTGCATCAAATATAATACGAATAGATTGAAGTGGTGCGAGCCAAGCCCCTTTGCTGGAAGAATCAAATGACTGCGTGCTGCGTCCTTGAAATACTGAAGCTGGCTGAGCATGTGCATACATAGGGGCTGTCAAAGTCCGGGGGGTATTGTGCCATGCCATGCATGCTTGCAGCGCTTGGCATCAAATATAACGTGTATAGTTATAAAGTACATTGTACACACCTGTCATGGTGTGAGGGCTTGCCTCACTGATTCATCGCCTCAGGATCAGTAATATCTCATACCTCATAGGGATTATGCCATGCCATGCTTGCAGCGCTGTAAGCTGCATCAAATATAACGTGTATAGTTATAAAGTACATTGTACACACCTGTCATGGTGTGAGGACTTGCCTCACTTTTTCATCGCCTCAGGATCAGTAATATCTCATATCTCATAGGGATTATGCCATGCTTGCTTGTGCGCACACAGCTAGTCGCTACAGATGTAAGTCTATGCTGGCGATTAAGCTGCTTGTATGAAAATGGACCCAACAGCTAACACACACACACACACAAACAGTGCATCCCAAAGGGGGCTATGGCATTGGCTGCAAGGAGTGTCCATGAAATGAACGACTTGCAGAAGTCAGTCTTGCGCCAAAAATTCACACAAATGCAAGCGTGCCCTTGTGAACCCAATGGGGTTCGAACACGCCGGCGTGCTCACGTATATACACACATACACACATATGCTGGTCACTGCAATAAGTGCAGGGACCTCTAGTGCACCCCTGCAGGCAAACTGAGCTCACACACACGCACACACACATACATACACACGCACACACGTACACGTACACACACACACGCACACACACACGCACACGCACACGTACACACACACGCATACATGTATACACACACATATACAAACACACAAACACACGCATGTCATGTTGCTGCATAACACATTGCAGGTCACTGCAAGCAGTGCAGGGACCTCTGGCGTGCCCCCTGCTGGCACCGAGCTGCCAGATGAGTTCTTCGAGTTGACGGCAGAGGATTATGCGGCATGGGCGCGGGCGGCAGAGGCCAAGAAACGGGTGAGGGAGAGACTGTGGGTTGGGCATTGATCACGTGATCACAATGAGTGACAGCTGCCATCATAAAGGCCATGAGGGTAATATTTAGGCTTGGCCTCCTCTACATAATATATATACGCCATGTATATTGTGTTTTCCCTGCCATAAAGCTGATAATAAGGCGTACTCATACGGTATGTTGGCCAACCCTGGTCATTTTGAAAAGCATGCAACGGTGTAGCCGTGAGGGTTGCAAAGGATAAAGTCTGCTATCGGGTGTATCTGTTTGTGGAATTGGAAAAAAAGGTGGTGGTGAGAAATGGGCAGGGGCTGCGGGTGTATGAAAGTGGAGAGGTTTATGAGTGCGGGGAGGCCAAGGGCACGGGTTGGAGACAGTAGGAAAGTTTATGAGGCAGGCCTGACAATGCCAGGCGGCTAAGCAAGAGACAGGAGGAGAACTCAGGGTGCAGACCTGACAAGGATGACAGGAGGCCGAATAAAGAAAGGGGGATAACCTGGAGGATCAAACCGTAGGCTTTATATCTGAGGGGCCCCAGGACTGAATAGCTTGCCAAGGGCAGCAGTCCCCCTTGGCCCACTTGTTACCTCTGCACCAACTTATTTTGAATGTCTCTCTGATACGCGTCCAAGGCTTGTACTTGATACAACAAGCACTCTTTCTGGACATCTAAATCGACTTCAAGTGGATTTGGGGATCCCTGCAGCATAAGTTCGATCATTTGTCAGTGAACCCCCCACTTTCAGTGCTCCTCTGCTTAAGCAAGACTGGCATTGACTGCTTTTGCCGATTCAGACCTCATAAATGGGAGTATAAAAAGATTACATCAAAAGGAAGGAAGGAAAAAGGACACATTGTGTTACAGAAGGCAAGAGAATGAGCAGGCAGGAGAAGAAAAAAGGACCCATGGTGTTACAAAAGTGGTGGAAGGAAAAAGGCCCATGGTGTTACCTATCACCATAGGTGGTGTTACAGAAGACAGGAGAGATGGTTGTGAAGACAGGACAGGAGACATGGATGGTGAAGACAGGAGACATGGAGGGTGAAGACAGGAGACATGATGGTGAAAAGGACACATGGTGTTACAGAAGTGGTGGAAGGAAAAAGGATCCATGGTGTTACAGAAGGCAAGAGAATGAGCAATGGGAGGCCCACAGACAGACCAGCTGGGAAGCTAGGGAACTAATCTTTGGAAAAGAGAAGGAACGAACACGAAGATGTGGAGACTGCATTGACTCCCAAATATTCAAAAATTTTCCGTTGCTGCCATGGTACTGGGCGCGGATGGATGTCATTTGCTGTTGGCATGCAGGAAGCGAGCGCTGCTGACATTTGTTTTGCTACTGGCATGTAGGAAGAGAACGCTGGTTTCAAGACAAAGGCCATGAGGGAACAAGAAGCACGAGCCAAGGCGGAGGTGCGTGTGTGTGCGTGTGTGTGTGTGTGTGTGTGTGCGTGTGCGTGTGCGTGCTCGTGTGTGTGTATGTGTGTGTGTGCGTGTGTGTGCGTGTTTGTGCTCGTGTGTGTGTGTGTGTGTGCCTGTGGATGCCTGAAATGCTTGGGGGTCACAAAATGCGGTTCCTCATGCATGCAGAGATGTGTGTGTTTGAGTGTGTGCACTGGAAATGTATGAAGGCACTATCTGCAAAAATGCGTGGGAGGGCAGCATTCACGTGGTCCCGTCATTTTTGAGGGGATGCAGATGGCCGGCCTGAGAAGTGTATGAAAACAAACAAGCAGTCCATAGATGATGACACCACCTCCCTCCCCCACACAAAGAAGCTGTCACAAAACACCTGGTGCCCACATTGGTTTGGGCCATGCATGAAATCCCTTTGCGCACCCTCCTTGCATTGAAAGCAAGTGCTCTCAGCTTCATGTTCTCCTCTTTCCCCCTTGGTCAAGCACCAAAGCCTGCACAGTTTTGTGTGCGTCTTTTCAGGCGTTTGGGTCTGTGCCAGTGCGTGTGCATTTGCCAGCCGGGAAGCTGGTGCTGCAAGCTGCCTTCGCTGCCACAGAGACCATCGGTGCCCTGCAGGTGCGGCTCTTCTGTAAGAGGATGCACTGCTTGTTGTTGGGAATGATAGTCATGGTTGGTGCTGCCTTCGCTGCCACAGAGACCATCGGTGCCCTGCAGGTGCGGCTCTTCTTTAATGGGATGCGCTGCTTGTTTTGGGGAATGATAATCATGGCTGGTGCTGCAACCTGCCTTCGCTGCAACAGAGGCCATCAGTGCCCTGCAGGTGCAGCCCTTCTGTAAGAGGATGCACTGCTTGTTGTTGGGAATGGTAATCATGGCTGGTGCTGCAAGCTGCCTTAGCTGCCACAGAGGCCATCAGTGTAGTGAGGCCCTGCAGTCGTGGCCTTTTTGTAAGACAAATGCACGCTTCATTTTGTACGCATTGATCTCCAGGGCTGGCACCTGTGGCATGGCAGAGATGTTTGTTTGGAAAAGTGGCAGGCCTAACAGCAACAGCAGCTCTTCAGAGGCATGCGTGACAGGGAGCACGATGGAGCCAGCCTGCGTGAAACGTATGCAAAACCTCAAACAACCCCTTAACACTTCATGTTTGCTTGGCTGTGTCGTTGCTCGCCGCAAGTCTGTGCAAGGGCAGGAAAAGCTTGTAAGCCACTTGCGGCATCATTAGCATGGAACAAGGGATTCTTGCATATCATTAAGGACAGTGGAATTCCTGCGACAGTTTCAAGGGGACGGGGATCATACATCGTCACTCGGGACCAGGGCATCCATGACGCAGAAGGTGCTAGGCAGGCAAAAGCCAAACGGATGCAATTGGTAAGTGCAGCACGGTACTTGCAGAACGTGAGTGCTGGCATTACCGAGTGCTTGTGTCCGACGTGCATCCCTGCCTGCTCTTGCTATCTGTGAAGCCTCTCAGGTGGACCCCCCCCCGATCAATCTCCATTCTGAGTTATGAAGCAAAGAGCACAATTGACACACAGTTCCGGTCTCAATTTGAGTTGAGGCAGGCAAGGTTTCAAGCAATGGAGAATGGCCAGGGAAATGCCAAAGCGTAAACAGCAGGCGCATGAACGTGACTTCATTGTTTCCTGCTCTCATTGCCCCTCACTTCTTTCCCACTCCTTCAGGCTTTGGTTAGACAAACCTTGTTGCCTAGCATGGCGAACGCTTTCTACCTTTACACAACACCTCCAAGACAGGTGAGCTGCTGTTGGCCATGGTGCTATGTCACATGGTTATAATTTGCAGAAGCAAAAAGCCTGCACCCAAAATGACTGACTTCTAGCCTATACAACATTCTATAGCCTATACACCAAGACAGGTGAGCCACTAGTGCCGATGGTGTTATGTCGTCAACAGAGAACACAAGCCGGCAAGAATGATTGGTATGGGTGAAACACTTGAGGCCATGCTGAGGCCAGCTTTTACTCATGGCAAAGAACTCCTGCTCATATCCAAGGCATTAGGATCAGATGCTGTTACTGCCATGATCTTGTGATCCCAAATGACGTTGCAAATCGCGTAGTTCAAGCATGACACGTGATGCTTTGGGAATCCACACAACCCTGAGAGACCAAGCCTGCTCCGGAGCATGTTTGGTCTAGCAATTAGGAAAGTCTTTTTAACTCCAGGAATCTCCTGCAGTTTGCAAAATGCGACGTCATTGGGGGGCAAAGGGTCAGTAACAGGAATGGTTGACAAGGGCATTGGCGCGTGTTGCCATGCGTTGCTGCAGGTGCTGAAAGACCAGGACGCCACCCTGTACCAATCAGGGCTTGTGCCTGCAGCACATGTGCATCTGGGGTTGGATGCAAAGAAAGGTGAGCACCAGTGGCTTAGGCTGTATAGGTTAAGGTTTTCGTTTTAGGGTTGTCGCACATGTGGACTTGGCATTGGACATAGAAAGAGGTATGCTGTAATAGGGCCCATGTCACTTACAAAGAGAGGCAAGCTCAGATAGGGCCAGTGCCACCTACAAAGTTCAGCCCATCCAGCATCCATCCTTGGTGGGCTTGGAGCCTCTTTCCTTTGGAGTGCTTGGCACTTGCAAGTATGCGGGAAGAGGAGGCTTGCTCAGAGTTTTCACTGACTGATGAGGCCCATTGCATGTGAGCCTGGGTCAGCCTGCGCTGGCCTGTGCTGTGCACAATACCAACAGGTAGGTGAAGGCCGTTGCCTGTGAGCCTATGTCACCCTGCGCTGCTTTGGGCTGCGCATCACCTACTTGTGTGATCCTTGGTATGTGGTCCTAAAGGTGTGTGATCGGCCCTACGTGACATGCAGGTGGCTCCTTGTGGTGGCCTGGTTTGGGTGATAGGTCTCAGCATGTTGCAAGCTTTTCAGGGCAGGAAAAACACGTGCTTTGCAACACTCTGGGTGGCCACAAAACATGTTATGATCACCAGGGCAGGGAATGCACGTCCTCTGCAACTTCCTGATTGACCGCAAGCGCTGCAAACGTCAGTGCTCGCCTTGCAGTTCACCTAACGTGATGGATTCGCTAAATGTCAAGGTTTGCAAAGAGCACAATGTGCCAACTGTGGACAGCCCATCAATGCTTCCCAAACAAGAACCCGTGTTCCGGTCCAGACTTGTTTTTTGCGCTTTCCTGCACAGCGCAATGCTCGTGCCTCCTCCCATGCAGCACTAGCTCCAGTGCGGATGACTGTCGTGATTCCTCTCATGCAGATGATTATCATGTTTCCTGCCACGCAGCACTAGCTCAATGCAGCATTTGAGGTGACTCTGTCCTCCTCCCACGCAGCACCTGCTCCAATGCAGACAACTCTTGCGCTTCCTCCAATGCAGATGACTCTCGCGCCTCCTCCCATGCAGCACTAACTCCTTGCAGCATTTGAGATAACACCCACGCCTCCTCCTAAGTCCAGCCCTTTACTCTTGTTTCCACAGCGCTGCTTCCGCAGCAGCCGGCACCCCCCTCATGTGCTTGGCGACTGTCCTGTCACTGCCTCTGCATTCGGAACTCAGCCTCAGATCTGTTCTGACTTTGTGCAGTAGTCTCTCTCAGGATCTCAAAGGTAATGAGGGCACAGAATTGTGTCCTTAATTGCAAGAAGTTCTAGATCAGACTCTTGCAGAAACGACCAATCTAGGGCTACCAAGGGGGCAAAGATTGCATCCTGTTCCTTATTCATTCATCCCGCAATGGCTTACATCGTCCCTTTCTTTCCTTTCCTTCTATCAGCAATGCCCGTCGCTAGCAAAGGATTGACCAAGCTTTGTGTTCTCTTTGTTAAAGCTGATACTAGAAACATAATTCCACTACTTTCTGTCCATTGTCCTCAGTGCCTGGGGGCTCAGGCTCTGTTTCTCCGGAGGGTCTGCTTCGACCAGAGGCGCTGCAGCATGCCATCTACTCACCTCCCGCTGCAGCAGAGGGACAACTGCAGCTGCCAGGGCAGCAGAGTGAGGGTGAGTTGCAAAAATGGGTTCCAAAACAGACAGGCAGGAAAGCTGTTCTGCGGCAGGACCTACAGGCTGCGCTCTCAAAGCCCATAGAACAACAGAGTAAGCTTGGATCTACCACATGACTGGCCCAGATTCATAATGCGGGTGACAAATTCAGAATCTCCAAACTTTTTGTATGTGCAGTGGAGGCGGAGCGGGAGCAACGGCAGAAGCAGCTGGACAGGGCCCAAGCACGGCAGAGTTTGCAAGGCCTAAGTGAGTAGTGTCCCTTTTTCTGCAGCTGTTAGGGTTTGGGATGCATGGTTTCGTTTTGAAACAGTGTGTGAGGTCATTCCATGGTTTCAGGTCTTATGGCGAGTGTTTCGCCCCCTAAAACTGGTTTGTCAGGTCCCTGCAAAGTAGAAAGAAACATGAAGCTGTGCGGGGTAACAGGTGAATCGCTGTGCTCTAGCGGTCTCAAGCTGTATGGTCTGTTCCAATGGTTCTGCGCAAAAGCTGTGTAGGGTTGCAGGTAGGCCGCCTTGCTAAAGCGGCTGCATCAATTTGTTGAGTCGTCAAGCACTCAAAATAGGATGCTCTTGGGTCAGCTGAGAGTGATCCTGAGATGATCAAAGGCTAGAGAGTCTGTATCCAGCTGCAACCCATCCGACTCCTCTCAGTTATCCTCCTCAAGTACTTCCAGTTTTTTTTTGGTCCCGCTAAGGAAAGGGAGCTCCGGAAGAAAGATGAGGCAGAGCAGGTCCCTTTGGCTTTGGCATGCTTCTCGGCAGAGGGCCTGCTCTCAGTGAGGGGTTTGGAGCCGGATGCGTTGCCCTGCTCCTGGCAGGGTAGCTACAGCCTTGCTACCCATCAACCTTGTCATCTGTCGATACTCCCTGCTGACACAGTGACAGTGAAGCCCTTGTCATCTGTCGGTACTCCCTGTCTGACACGGTGACAGTGAAGCCCTTGTCATCTGTCGGTACTCCCTGTCTGACACAGTGACAGTGAAGCCCTTGTCATCTGTCGGTACTCCCTGTCTGACACAATGATATCATTACATCCCTGCTTTCAGCTTCTTGCAGTGAGTCCTTAGGTGGCGCTTGGCCTCAACAGGCGTGCCCTGCAGGATCCCGTGTACACCATATTGTGCACATTGGCACCAATCCATCTGGATCCTATTGTTCTACCTTATGCATCACCTTTCCATCTGCTGCATATTGGCATCATCTTGACCCTTGACAGTGCATGTGCAGAAACTGACAATACGGATTTTATGAAGGTCGCCAGCATTTGTTATTAAGGTTGATAATTTGTTTATGATGTTAGTCGGGCATCTTGTACCAATGATGCTGGTTCTTGTCTTACGTTAGCTGTGCAAGAACAGTTCCTTTGGAAGTGCATGTTCTTTACATTGAGGCAAGCGTTGCTGTATCCATGTTAAATTGGAAAGCTCTGAATACAAATTGATTCCCTGCATGTCCCTGAGCGACTCGTGCACTGGAAATTGGAAGCAAATTGAGGGCAAGCCTTTTCCTCGGCTTCTATAGAAAGTGCTTGTTACACAGCCGATACAAAGTTAGGCCCTGCACGTCTTGTGTGAGTTTGCAGAGGCATTAGAAGCTTAATTTCCTCAGTGTGCATTTCAGCAATTTAGTTTCCTCAGCCTGCATCTTAGGTTCCTCAGAGTGCATTCCTTGGTGTGCATTTCATATGCTAGTTTCAGGCGAGCAGCTGGGAAGATTCTACATACTGTCTTACGTGCAGGTGGGGTAGCTGCAGGAGCATCCTCATCATCAGCTGGAAGGCCTGGTCATGCCCATGGAAGTGAGGGGGGACCTAAGGTACCCAAATGGCTGAAGCTGAAATAGATGAGGCTCTGGTTTCTTGTTTTGAAGCGTTTCTTGTTTTGAAGCATCTTCAATGTCCTTTTCCCTGCTCTGTTCTGCTTAAAACTTCTGGGCTTATTTATGATGAAATGTTTGGAACGTAGCAAGATGTCGAAATGAATTCATGTGTCCTTTGCAAAAAATGCGTGGGTTTCTTGTTCTGTTTTACAATAAAGGCAATGTTGGTAAATCTTGTGGACAGCACTTGCAAGATTCACACTTTCAAAGGAATATCAGAGGTGGACCCCCCCCCCCCAAAAGGTCTCTTTATGATGCACATTGCATAGGATGCCCTAAACCTTAGACACTCCAACTTGGTTGCAAAAGGCGCGTATTGCACAAGATCTGATTAGGGTTGGGTCAAATACAGGTATGGGAGAAGCCGTGCATTTTCCAACGCGTGAAATGTGCATGCGTTGCAAATATACGCATTTTGGGGGAGCAATTTTTGGGAGGGAGGGTCTCGGGTAGTTGGGGCCTCCAGAGGGGTTCCCAACCACCCCCAATCACCCCCCCTGCTTTCCCGAAGGCCCCCGTTGAACATGATGAAAGAGTTCTGAGTGGAATTTTGCTCAATTAGGCAGTGAAAGAGCCGGACGAAGCAGAGGGAGAGCGCACAACCAGGAACCGCCTCACAGCCAGCAATGCCACTGACAAGGTGCAGCTAGCAAGATCCGTTACTCAAGTGCACCTAGGACCTGCAGCAGCTGTGGCAGGCTCAACTCTGGATGGCTGGATGAGGAGGGGGAGGAGGAGATGGGGCAGTTTGCTCAAGAGGGGTCCATTGGAAGGGAGCACTCGTTTACAGGCGTTGAGGACGATGCAGAGTAGGATTTGGGCCCCAAAATGTCCAAATTGCTGAAGGGGAGCAGCGAAACTTGAAATGAGGCCCACGTCGGGCCTGTGAGGCACTGCATGCAGACATATTTTTTTGTTGTGTGGCAAACAGCCTTTCTTAGCGCACGCACATAAACGTCATTTTAATGACACGTTGAAATACGCGCCTCTCGCATGACGCAACCCTGGAGTTGACTGTCCAAGATTTTAGGCATCCTGCCGAATTAGTTGCAGCATGAACCCTACTTTTTGGGCCACCGATCCTGCATACCCGATCACCCATTGCACCAGGTTGGGTAGTTTTAGGTGATTTGCAGTCCTTGTAGAAAAAGAATGCCATTGCAAAAAATGGAGTGAAAAGACCCAGTGGTTGGTCAGATACAGAATTCTAGCCATTTCCCTGAAGGAAATCTAGCATAGGGGGTGCCAAAAGGTAGTTTTTGACCTCCTCCTTTTTCTGGATAAACAGGGAATTAAATTGGTACATAAAGGTAAAGTATGCATATATATTGGGAATGTAACTCAAGTGGAGCTGTTTTTTTGTGTGAACCGAGGCCAGGAGAGTGAGTCTGGGGTCCTCCGTTTTTATCATTTTTATTATGGAAGTGATATTGATGAAATAACAATGGTTGGCATGGTTAGCTTCAAGAAATAAAACCGGGAAAGAGCACGTCCAGCGCAATAGGGAAGTTGTCCACCTGAAGGTATAAACTTGACATTTATAAAGCCACCAAGCTTGCCCTGAAGCTTCATGCTCATTCTGCGCAGTACGCTTATAGACTTGCTAGCACCAGACACGTCCTTGAGAAGGGTTACAAGGGGTTGGCCTACAGCCCGAGAATCTGGCTGATCGGCTGCTGGTAAAACATTATCATCCAGCATCAAGAATTGAAACCAATTCTGACAAACATTTTGAAAACCTGTACGAGTCTTGATTTAGAAAAGCATTGACCTCAAAATCAGTCGAAATGTGAAAGCTCGCCAAGAAAGGAATAAAATCAGTGTTTGGAAGCTGGGCAAAAGCTTGTAATGGTTTAAAAAGATCAATGAACAGGTCCTTGTATTTTCTGCACAGCTCACACAACTCACAGCAATTGCAATACAAAAGAACATGTTTCTCGTCCTGGACTTCAGCACATCCACACTTATCACAAATATTTGAACCACCCAACCATTTACAGGACTCAACCTTCAAGCAGTGGGCACGAAGCCTGAACCTACTCGCATTCCTCATGACTCCTTTATCCAGATCCTTAAATAGATATGATGGGATACAGAAGGGTGTGCGTGCTGTTTGGTTCAAAGGTATTCCACACCAATGATGGTAAGTCACTGTTTTCCTGTTCACCTCTCGGGGACTCAGGGCGTCCGCTTCCCTCCAAACCTTCTGCTGTCTGTACCTCAAATCCCCTAAAACATCCTGCATGAGAATCTTGGAAGCACTCAGCATTTTCTGTTTAAACACCTCCTCATTGCGCATGCCATTAAATGACTTAAATACATGTGCAGACCAACAAGACTCATCCATATCAGCAAGGTGTAAATCTGCCTTCAGCACTTGGCGTAGTGTTTCGCTGTTAGAAACAAGCATATTGCTGAAAAATCTAACAGTAGCCCTAAACCAATAAAACTGTAAGGGCTCTTGACCACACTCTCTCAATACTGGCCAGTTCGTGGCAGTACTCTTCACACCTAGAAAACGCCTTAAAGAGCATAATTGCCTTTTTTGTAATTGGCTTTTGAACTCACTGCCTTCTCGTAAGTACCCTGTACCCCACACTTGGCACGCATACATCCTAGCCGGAATGCCATACACCTTAGAGAGCCAAATTAGAGCACACGGCCTATTCCTTAGATCATGTCCTTGAGAAGACTTTTTTTTCAAATTTCATCACTGAGATCTGGCACGGGCTACTGCCAATAACCCTTTTGATCCCCATTGACTTCTTTCTTTTGTTTTTCTTGGTGAATCGGATTTGCAGTGCCCTGTCCCTAGGTATCCTCTTTTCCTTTATTGATCTACGGAGCGTTTTCACTGCCTGAAAAGAAAAGAAAGGAAAAAAAACTACGCAGGCAGTGTAAGCACTCCCCACATCAATAAAGGAAAAGAGGATACCTAGGGCAGAGGCACCGTGAATCCCCTTCACTGTCTGCATAGTAAAAAAAAGGATTGTACATGGTAGGTAAGTATAAGTCGAGTAGGAACACCTGCGGCTGTCCGCAAGAGGAAGCACAATGGAGAGTCGTAAGGGACGCCTTAAACTGCTATGTAGTACTTGAGGCACACAGGGCAGATGTTGATGGTGTGCATTTTAAACACATTCTTGAGTTTAGACAAGTCACAATCCCCCTCCCCTGAAGGGAAGTGGATGAATCACAGGCAGCCTGATTGATTCCGAGGGTAAGGATTTGCAAGCAAGCAATCTAGACACAGTTCAAGACATCATTGGGAAGGTCAAGGCAATGGGAAAACTGTTCTTTATGTGACAATTGGGCCTCTAGTGGGGAGAGCACTGTAATCTTGGAATGCAAGCTTTATGCTGTTAAGTTCTCGAGGGTCTTAAAAGAGAAATCGTGCCCATTAAGAGAGGAGCCAACCTGGGATCCATCACAAATTGGCTGAGGTTAACAGAATTGACTGCTTTTCAAGCATGCCAGGCATGAAAAGGAAAAACTACGTAGGCAGAGGAAATTCTCCCTACATCAATTAAGGAAAAGGAGACACATTGGCTCAGAAGAGCCGTGAGTCTCCTCCACCACAAAGCTACAAAGAAGAGAAAGCTAATGGGGATCTGGAGGGTTACTGGAAGCACCCAGCTCCAGAACCTGGCTGTGAGAAGTATTACTATTTTCCATAGCACGTCTAGTGGTAACAAGCTTGTTAGCACACTGAACCGAATGGGCATGGAATTTTTGAGCAAGTTTTTGGGCCCGTTGATGGTCCAGTCAAAGTTCTTTAAACTGCCACGCATGATGGTGCAAGAAAACAAAAAAAGTATGTGCCACCCAAAGAGCCGCGTGCACTAGGGAGAGATTTCCTAACTAGCAAGCTATCTAGAGCCTTACCAAAGAGGCTCACCCAGGCCCAGCCTGAAGTATGCTAGGAGCCGAGGAGCAGAAGTGACATGCGTCCCCATTTCCTTCCTTTCCCTGATTGTGTACTACGCAATTAGCAATTGGTTCAGGCTAGGTATAAGACCTTCTTTGCAGGGCTCTCGCAAGCTGTGGAGGGCTCAGCTGACTTCCTAACAGGGAGGTTTTGCAAGCTTGGAGATACACGCATTGGATGATCCTTTGGTTCATAGGTTATGATAAATAATCCTTTCTCGATGCCCCCTTGCAGGGAACGAGGATTTGAAGCACCAGCGAGCTCGCTTTTTTCTTGAGAAAAAACCTGTTTGTTCAAAGCATGGCAATATCCATGCAAAAGAAGGTGAATGGTTTGAACTGGTCCCTCTCAATGCCCTTGCCTGACAGCAGGAAGAGAAGGAAAAGCAACAAGGTTTCAAGTCCATTCCGAGGACAACCAGAAAGCAAAAGGCCTTACCCATTTCAACCAGCAGCATAACGAATGAAGTTCTAAAAAATGATAGCCCCACTGGGGCACTTGAAAGGTCGTGAAGTGCTTGTACATTCCAACATACATCCTGCAGCGGCTCTCTTCGCAACATATGCAGTTATCACCCTCAAAATGTTGTTGCAACTCCTTATGCAAAAACAAAGCCCTGCATATCTCAGCAGACACTTGCTAGGCGCAAGTATTCAGAGCAGTCTGCCACCTCTAAGGCAGGAAGAAGACAAGGCTTCAATGGGAGAAGCTTCACTGAAGGACCTTCACTCAATTCTGGGAGAGCAAGCCCTCTGCCTGTTTGCTTTTGAAAGAAGACAACCTTGAGTCACAAAGCCTTCCAATACGTGGAAGAAAATGCATGGGCCAAACACCTTTTGGGCCTGTGTACCTGCAGCACATGCCTCTGTGTCAGAAAACTTCCAATTTATTGAATTCAACAAAATGCATTGGCCAAACAGGCAGTCCTTGAATGATCGTGCATGAGCTAGCCCATCTACACAGGTTGTGCAGTTGCATATACCCAAAAGATACTGGAGTTAAGAACCTGCAGCCACAGGGATCTTGTGTAAATGCTGTCAGGCATGACCAAGCCTCTGCAACAGTTCTCTAGCAATATCTGGTAATTGACCGAGCCTCCTTCACCTTGCCAGGTGTTAATGCCTTGAAAAGCCTCCTCATATGCTACAACTAACACATCAACTTGCACACGCGGGCTGCCTTTATTGACCGTGACTCATGCAGTTGCTGCTGGCATCGCCAGATAGCTAGCTATACCAATGTCGTCTTAGCTGTCATCTTTCTGCTTAAGCTAAGCTGCCCACGTAGGCAGGTACAGCTATGTAACTGTCTCCTTTCCTTCCCTCAGCTGTCTTCTGTCCCTGGCCAGGGCGATTGACCTTGACTCATGAATTTGCTGTTGGTGTTGGTGGATGGCTATGCCGACGTCTTCTTAGCTGTCTTCCATCCCTGGCCATCGCGTTACTTGGGCCCCAGAGATAAGCTGCACCCTGCATAAACGATTGCATGGAGTTGTATGCTCGGAAATTGCTGACAATAGATGGATTGCAACCTGAGCATATACAGACACACAACCAATGCAAACTTCTGGAGCCTTTTTGGAGGCACATGACGCTCAATTGCTTGCTTCAAAGGGGCGCAGTGAGTGCGAGTGTGCAAAATGAATGGTCTGAGTGCTTGGGTGCGCCATGGATGCACAATGGTGGAGGAAGAAAACAGAGCCAAATGGATGCACAATAATGAAGAAAAGAAAACAACACGTGAAATTTTTGTGCAAAGAAAGGATCGGAGGGCAGAGGGCAAGGGACAAAGAGAAGTAGATGAAGGTGGTGGTGATGGTGGTGGTGGTAGGATTAAAGCATCACAAAGCAGGGTAAGGGATAAAGAGAAGTAGATGAAGGTGGTGGGGGGAATTGAAGCATAACGGAGCAGGGTACGGGACAAGGAGAAGTAGATGCTTACCCCTCCCTACCTCGCTTACCCAGCTCCGTGATGCTTAATCAGAGAGAGAGAGAGAGAGAGAGAGAGAGAGAGAGAGAGAGAGAGAGAGAGAGAGAGAGAAAGAGAGAGAGAGAGAGATGAAGGTGGTGGGGTGAGGATTAAGGCATCACAGAGCAAACACAGAAAGATGTTGCACAAGCAGAAGCAAGCAGCTTGAGCCGGCATTGTGAAATGCTGGGACGCATGGTGAAATACTATGTGCATGGTGCAATGCACAATTGCCAAGGAGGGTGCGTGAAAGGGGAGCACACGGATTTCAAAAATCTGGGTGCACAAGGGCTGGGTATCGGCCTTGCAAAGGAAAGGTTGAGAGGGGGTTGCTAGGGCATTGGCCATCCAAAGGAAAGCTTTGAAGGGGGTTCGCTTTGTAAGTCGCATTGCTGTCATGAATCTGTACATAACTGCATATGATGATGCATGTATGAAATCGCTGACATAAGATGGGCTGCACCTTGCATGCCAAATTCCAAAGAGGCAGGTTTGTAGATTTCTAATGAAATAACTGCAAGGCAAAGTCAATTTTAGGCTATATCCTGCACAAAATCTGTGAAAAATGGCCAATCCAGGACATTTGGTTCTGTATGATAAGGTGGAATGTCCATGTGACCAATTTATGATGATGCGCATGATAAGGTGATCATCCCGCACCACAAAATAATCCATTTTCTGAATCCCACCCTTATTCTGTATTTGCCCTTTGGATATTCATTCTGTAGTACCCCCCCATACATGCCCGGAGGGGCCAACAGGCCCTGGTCGCCTGCAAACATCCCCCCCTTGCCTGCACACTTTCCAAATGTCCAGCATATGCACGGGGAGTAGTAATTGCTTGCTTGCTTGCAAAAGCTGCCATTGAAAGGGGGGGCACTTCATCTTTGCTCTATGTTTCTCCCCCCCCTCATCCCCTCTGTCTCCAGTGCCTAAATTTGAGTCATGGAAGGAGGGGGCCTGAAGGAGCTGTGCATTCCCAGCTTGAGGCGTCCTTCCAAGGCTTTGGGGCCTACCTGCTCACTCATTTCTTTAAAATATCTACTTCTCACATTCCCGTGCTTTCCAGAAGCCCGCAAAATATTTCTTGGGGTGCACATCCTGCACCCCTCAGAAAAGACATTTTGGCGGGTTGGTTGACTGGCTGTACGAAACGCCAAAAATGCTGACAAGGTCCACATCACTAGTCTCGGCTGATCAGCACAACGAGGACATCAGTTCTTCAAGGACACCAGGACTCCAGCAAAATAGACTGGGGGTGCAAGAGACTGAGCAAAAGGCGGTATAGGACTGCTTATTTGATGCAGCCTGCCCTGCATGCGCGGGTGCTGTTTTTCCTCGAGGGGTGGTGATTGCTTTTTACTTTGACTGCACAAGTTGTGGCAGCATAAGTTGGCAAACCAGCAGTTGACTGACTGATTGATAAATGCATCACGTGTCAGCCTTTCCTCAACTTAACCCCACTTTGATAGATGCACCTGCACTCGTTTAGAACACACCTCCTCTGTTGGACAGTCAAGTGCTTTGTACACCACATCTCCAAAGTATGCTCAACAGCACAACATTTCAATCCCACACAGCCTGTCCAAGTTACAGTTCCACAAGAAAAAAGGGAGCTCACACGTCACACCAGGGGCCCGCGCTTGCTCCCAATGCCACCTTTTTCTCTGACAGCAGTAAAGGGAAAGGAAACCCCTTCCTTTGGCACCACTCACCCCTCAGTCATCCAAGAGCCCACGCTGGGGGGCCCTTGCCTTTTCACATCCCACAGGTACACAAGGCTGACCGACTTGCCCTCCAGGCCTGTGTTGCTGCTGGTCACGGCCACCAGCTGCGTAGACAGTGACAGTGGAAGTCTGCACTGGACACCAACTTGCGTGCATTCAACAAAGCAAACGGTCATGACGCACACCAGCAGCAAGTCCTACCAGCTGCGCGAGCTCACGACAATGGCATCATGCAATGATGAGCTCAAGAAGAGCCCATCAGGTTTGTGACAAGCTTGCGGGTCCAGACGATTTCCCGACTGACAGGTGTTGCATACGTGAAGCAGTGCAGACACGATTGTGTATAAGGCACACGGAAGCAGTGCAGACACAGTTTTGTACAAGGCACACAGTGTTGCACACATGAAGCAGTGCAGACACAGTTATGTATAAGGCACAGTGTTACACACGTGAAGCAGTGCAGACACAATTGTGTGTAAGGCACAATATCAGCATAGCACCAATGTTACAAGCCCCCAAACAATTGGCAACAAGTTGAACTCAGCACCAATGCTGCCCGACACAATTCAACTTTCGGATACTTCCAACCATTTCATAACAAGTGCACAGTGAAGGCATGGTTGTGAAAGGCACAGCATCAGAAGCACCGGCTCGTCATTGCTCAATCATGGTACCTGGCCAGCGAGAGCGGCTGTATAGATGCATTGGTGATGTTGCTCCATGTTTACACATGGCCCTGGCCTAGCAAAGCTTCTTACAGATTGTATACATCTTTATGCAACTCATGATACTTCATGCAACAGAGGAAAAGGGCAGAGATGGTGCTTTATGCACATGATTAAAAAACTATGCTTTATACAAATGGAGCAGCACGGAAGAAAGCATGTGCTTGCACATTAAGCAACATGGGAGGCTGACAGCATGAACATGAAGCAACACATGGCTTGCACATGCATGCACATACAGCAGTACGGAAATAAGCATGTGCCTGCACACGAAGTAGCATGGGAGGCTGACAGCATGAACATGAAGTAACACATGGCTTGCACATGCATGCACGTACAGCAGCACGGAAGAAAGCATGTGCCTGCACACGAAGCAGCATGAGAGGCTGACAGCATGGACATGAAGCAACACATGGCTTGCACATGCATGCACAAACAGCAGCACAGGGGGCTGACAGCATGTATGTAAAGCAGCACGGGGTTTCCCCACAAATGCATGCAAATGAAGCAGCACGGAGGAGAGTGTGTGCTTGCGTACGAAGCAGCTCTCTAGAGAGGTGCACATGCATGCACGTGAAGCAGCATGGGGAGAGCGCATGCATGCACATGAAGCAGCACAAGGAGTTAGCAGCTACAAATGTGTGTGACCTGGATTACAAGCTTCATACACTTCATTCTTTGCTAGACCTTGACCTTGTTACATGACCTAGACCTGGAACCTTGTTACATGTGTGACGTGTGGGATGAACCCCAGCTGGTCTCAAAGGCGCACAAGCACAGCTGCTTTATAATAGAAACTCAAGGGCCAATCACCGCAAGTCCCACTTTCAACACCGCACCTCAAAGTACGCATCTGCTGTGTGCATGCAGCGCTTCAGCACTTTGCTCTGGGAGTGTGCAAGGAGGGGCCGGTACTGAGGTACCTGTACAGATTGAAGCATGGGAGCAATGACAACTTGTGGAGGCTGCGCAGGCTCATCTCCACAGCAGGCAAGTCCTGAAAAAGATATGAATTGGGAAATGAGAGGACAAAGGCAAGCGGTGAAGGAAAGGGAAGGAAAGGAAAGGAAAGAGAAGACTTTAAAAAAAAAAAAAGCATGCCACAAAAGCCACGTGCAGAAGGGAAAGGTTCCCTAGCTAGCGAGCTAGCAAGGGCCTTCCTGGAGGCAAGAAGTGAAGACCCGGACCCAGAATACAGCCGAGACCAGCAAATAAAGTGCTCTGGCAGAGCTTGACTTGCGCAGCCAAGGCAGCGTTCCAGCCCTGTTGCGCACACCAACTATGCACATACATTATGAAGCATCTCTGTGGCCACGCGAGCCTCAGCAGAGAACCTGTTTCATCTTGCCTGCCAGATGACAGAAGCACTTAACAACGATCGAACGTGCGACCCAAGCCACACTGACAGGCATGACTGCAGAATAAAAACAAGGGGGAGGAACCTTTGCATCCGCAGCAATAAAAAAAAAACACTGTTCAGCGGTCGAGGGAAAGGGGATGCACGAGGCCCCAGTGCGGAGACGCACCTCGAGCATGCGAGCAAAGTTGTCTAAGGGCCCGGTGGCTGCTTTGTTCCTCGGTGCAGCAAACTCCCACACCCTCTCCACATCCTTCGCCTTCAGCGCATCAAGTTGTGCCTGCAGCAGTGGCAATGCACGTACTCAGCCTTCAGCGCAACCAATTGTGCCTGCAGCAGTGGCAATGCACGTACTCAGCCTTCAGCACAACCATTTGCGCCTGCAGCAATGGCAATGCACGCATTCAGCTTTCAGCGCATCTGATTGTGCCTGCAGCAGTGGCATTGCACGCACTCTGCCTTCAGCGCATCCAAGTGTGCCTTTATTGCCTTTGCATTTGCGTCCGATCGTGCCTCAGCGCTCCTTACCTTGAGCGCATCCAACTGTGCCTCAAAAGCCTTTTCCCTCAGTGCATGCAGCGGTGCCTTGACATCCTTTGCCTTTTATGCTCCCACATGTGCTCCAATGGCCTTTTCCCTTGGTGCATACAGTGGTGCCTCAATGTCCTTCGCCTTCTGTGCTTCTAAAAGTGGCTCACTGGCCTTTTCCCTTGGTGCATACAGTGGTGCCTCAATGTTTTTTGCCTTCTGTGCTTTCAAATGCGCCCCACTGGCCTTTGCCTTCGTGCATACAGCGGTGCCTCAATGTTTCTTGCCTTCTGTGCTTCCAAGTGTGCCTCAATCGCCATTGCCCTCAGTGTATCCAACTGTTCCTCAGCAGCCTTTGCCTTTTGTGCACCCAAATGTGCCTCACTGCCTTTGCCCTCGTGCATGCAGTGGTGCCTCAATGTCCTCTGCCTCCAGCGCATCCAAACGGGCCTCAAAATAGCTTTTGCCTGGATGGTGAGCTTTCACTGAAAGTTTCAGGGGCCACCATAATGGTGATCACACAAGTTGGTCACAGCAGCGCGCTTGCAGCTCTGCGTCCTCATAAGCACCATCACATCTGTATGAACCAGCGCGCTTGCAGCTCTGCGTCCTCATAAGCACCATCACATCTGTATGAACCAGCGCGCTTGCAGCTCTGCGTCCTCATAAGCACCATCACATCTGTATGAACCAGCGCGCTTGCAGCTCTGCGTCCTCATAAGCACCATCACATCTGTATGAACCAGCGCGCTTGCAGCTCTGCGTCCTCATAAGCACCATCACATCTGTATGAACCAGCGCGCTTGCAGCTCTGCGTCCTCATAAGCACCATCACATCTGTATGAACCAGCGCGCTTGCAGCTCTGCGTCCTCATAAGCACCATCACATCTGTATGAACCAGCGCGCTTGCAGCTCTGCGTCCTCATAAGCACCATCACATCTGTATGAACCAGCGCACTTGCAGCTCTGCGTCCTCATAAGCACCATCACATCTGTATGAACCAGCGCGCTTGCAGCTCTGCGTCCTCATAAGCACCATCACATCTGTATGAACCAGCGCACTTGCAGCTCTGCGTCCTCATAAGCACCATCACATCTGTATGAACCAGCGCGCTTGCAGCTCTGCGTCCTCATAAGCACCATCACATCTGTATGAACCAGCGCGCTTGCAGCTCTGCGTCCTCATAAGCACCATCACATCTGTATGAACCAGCGCGCTTGCAGCTCTGCGTCCTCATAAGCACCATCACATCTGTATGAACCAGCGCGCTTGCAGCTCTGCGTCCTCATAAGCACCATCACATCTGTATGAACCCGCGCGCTTGCAGCTCTGCATCCTCATAAGCACCATCACATCTGTATGAACCAGCGCGCTTGCAGCTCTGCGTCCTCATAAGCACCATCACATCTGTATGAACCAGCGCGCTTGCAGCTCTGCGTCCTCATAAGCACCATCACATCTGTATGAACCAGCGCGCTTGCAGCTCTGCGTCCTCATAAGCACCATCACATCTGTATGAACCAGCGCGCTTGCAGCTCTGCGTCCTCATAAGCACCATCACATCTGTATGAACCAGCGCAATCCAGTACACCGTTCCCGCTTTGCACGCTCATGCACAAGCAAAGGCATTGCTCCAGCCTCGCACAAACCAACACAGAAAATACACTTCTGCCCTAAACTAATTGCACCTGCCAAAGCATCGGCACTGTTTCGGTCCCACGCAAAGCTACACAGACAACTGCACTTCTACCGAAGCAAGTGCACTGTTTCGGTCCCACGCAAAGCTACACAGAAAACTGCACTTCTACCGAAGCAAGTGCACTGTTTTGGTCGCACGCAAACCTACACAGACAACTGCACAGCTGCCAAAGCAAGGGCACTGTTTCGGTCTCGCGCAAACCTACACAGACAACTGCACAGCTGCCCTCCCATTTGCGCCTGCAAAAGCAAAAGTGCACTGTGTCCTTCCCACACCCGCCTGCACCACCAGGTGCACTGTCTCCCTGTGCAGGTGCACTGTCTCCTACACGCACCTGCACCACCTGTTCCGGGCCTGCAGCGGGACTGGGCGAGGATGGCAGGTCTTCTGAAGTGGGCTCTGCTGTGACTGACCTCAGCCTCCACACTTTTGAGATGCGCGGCGCGCTGCGATATCTGCACATTCAAGCAACCCCACAAAATGAATGCAAGCACAGCTGAGGTGGGCTTTGTCGTGACTGACCTCAGCCCCCACGCTTTCGAGATGTGCGGTGTGCTGCGGCACTGATCAAGTTTTATGGGCATGGTTTGGCGCGCTGATGCAACTACAAGGCACCTCGTCAAGAGACCAGCCTCATTCAGGAAATCTGCTGAATACAAATTTATGTACATAGATACACACACATATATACACAGGTGTGATCAGGAATTATGATATATTCATATAGGGAGAGAGAGAGAGAGAGAGAGAGAGAGAGAGAGAGAGAGAGAGAGAGAGAGAATACATATAGCTACGCAAGCATTGGTGGCAGCTCATTATGAGACCATGGCCATGGGATGTGTTCAGGCACTTTCCAGACGAGGCACAGTCAGGTAGGCTTGTCGGCAGGGTGGATGCTCTTGTGAGGCTTGTGGCCACAAGATGATGCCATGGGATTCTCCCAGGTTGCTGACAGGAAGTGTGCATTCCTGATCAAAGAATGGTGGCACTCTTTTTTTGCAATCTCGCCACAAGACGGTGCCAGGTCTACCGCTACTTAAAAACAGTCCCACCCACCTCCTCTTACCCTGCACTCCTATGTGAAGGTATGGTAGTGCGCTACAGGGAGAGAAGACAGCCAGTGCGCTCTTCAGCATACGCATGCCTTAGCTAAAGATCCTGAAACGAGACTGCTTGACAATAAGGCTGCTGAACAAGTCAGGACCACAACACATCAAACAATTTGAGCAAGAGTAAACACTTTTCTAAATTTGAGCATGAGCAAACGCTTTGCTAAATTAGAGCAAGAGCAAACGCTTTGCAACAAATGAGCAAAAGAGCAAACACTTTGCAACATTTGAGCAAGAGCAAATGCTGCGCAAAATTTGAGCAAGAGAGCAAACAATATGCAAAATTTGAGCAAAAGAGCAAATGCTGCGCAAAATTTGAGCAAAAAAGCAAACACTTGGCCAAGCGTAGCACCCGAGGCCGGACAAAGGGTCCACCAGGTTTAGCAAGGGACGGCAACATGAAAAGGGGAGTAGGGTGCTTCTATCATCAACATATTTTTCAGGGTTACTTAACAAGATTACTTAACTGGTTAACAGGTTAATTATAGTTTGCTTCTACCATCACCATTCTTGACCACAACATGAACAGGGGAGTGGGGTGCTTCTACAATCACCTTACTTTACAGGGCTGCTTCACAGGTTACTTTACAGGGTGCTTATTTTCCATCACCATACTTGACCACAGCATGAACAGGGGAGTAGGGTGCTTCTACAATCACCTTACTTTACAGGGCTGCTTCACAGGTTACTTTACAGGGTGCTTATTTTCCATCACCATACTTGACCACAGCATGAACAGGGGAGTAGGGTGCTTCTACAATCACCTTACTTTACAGGGCTGCTTCACAGGTTACTTTACAGGGTGCTTATTTTCCATCACCATACTTGACCACAGCATGAACAGGGGAGTAGGGTGCTTCTATCATCACCATAATTGATAATAACATGAAAAGAGGAGCAGGGCGGTCCTACCATCACCATGCATTGCAGGCTGAGCCGCTTTCTGTCCCACCTTTTAACAGGTCTGGCTTTTTAGACAAGCAAGCTTTTTCCTTGCCCCGCATGTATGCTTGCACGTTTTGACATATTATTTGCTTACAGCCCTTTTGGCTTCCTCAACCAACAGGCATGAGCACATTCATCATTCCTGCTTATTCACTGACCATTGTCTTTTTTCGCTTCCCTTAATTGTCCAGCCCTCAAAGCTTCCTCATCCAATAGGCATGTGTTCGTTGGGCTCAATTGCCTGCTGAGTGACACTGACTGCCTATTCACAAGCAGCGAAACGCACATGACAGTTTGCCTGCTGAGTGACACCGACTGCCTATTCACAAGCAGCAAAACGCACATGACATTACCCCTCAACTTTCTTGGAGCCACAACACCCACGCACTGGCACAGGCACAATGCAGGCACACTCCAGAGCATACCACGGACTGAAAGCATGTAGGCAAACAATGTATAGTCAAGAAACCACAAAAGTACTCACTGGCTTTGCAGCGTGTCCTACTGAACTCTTACTAGCTCACTGGCTTTGCAGCGTGTCCTATCCATTACTCACTGGCTTTGCAGTAAATCCTACCCAGTACTCACTGGCTTTGCAGCGTGTCCTGGTGCTCAAGCACAATTGTCACAACAGCCTCCTCTCCACTAGCTTCAACAAGGTACCTGCAGTGACGTGGCAAGGTATGGGCACATGTCAGTAACACTCCACAATGGCACAGAAAGTGCAGGGAGTACAAACCTACAAAGAAAGGCTTTCCTCCCTGCTTGAAAGTGGAGGGCAGGCTACGCTCACTGCCTCATTAAGAATGTACAAGAGAGTCTGATATCCATGCATGACGGGGCTTTCCAACAGCGCGGCAAGTGCCATACATTAAACGCATAGATGGCTTGCATGAAGCAATGGACCTCTATGGTCCTAGCCATCTGTGGGCCTCATAATGGACTACAAAGTATTGCATGAAGCAAGTCCACCACAGCCCCAGCTGCTGGAAACTCAAGGCAATGATTGAGAACAATGGTCATCAGACTGTTAAACTGGATTGTCATCAGACTGCCTGCTTGCGTTGGACAGGATGCAGCAGGAGTTAGCATGACATACAAAAGGCGCACTCTGCTTCTCAGGGAGAAGCATGAGGTCCTCTGGATAGGTGCAAACCATGGACTGCAAGACACACCCTACAAATCTATCTAACAAACATCTCCAGGAGGGCAAAGCTCATATGTACACAGCGCGTGCACCCTACCAGACGGGAATATGTGCAAAGTTGGTCTTAACTGAGATGGTGGCTGCTTTGGAGTTTCTAAAAACACACGGCCATGAGCCTGACCATCCTCAGTTTTGCTTCTGTGTAGCTGCCCTCATGGGCAGGTACAGCTAGGTGACCGTTCCTACCTGTTCGCTTTCCCTTTGAAAGTCCACAGCCACTGTCCTTGTCATTGCCAAATCCCCAGAGCATGCTCTACCCTGAGCTAAAACTTTTAGCTGCTTTTAGTAAAAGCACTGGTGTCCTTGTCAAAGCAGGACACATATGTAACTCTTTGCCCAGAGTATGCTCTACCCTGAGCTAAATTCACTGGTGTCCTTGTCAAAGCAGGACACCTATGCAACTCTTTGACCACCTTGCCATTTATTTTACGGCAGGGACACCCAGCAGCAGAAGTGTGTGGAATCCCTGATGTCATAATTTAGGCTGAGGCGGAGGACGCCCAGGGCATTTCGAGAACCATGCATCCGCAACCATGACACCCTGCTCGTGGAAACTGTGATCGTTTAGGCTACTGACTTGATGAAATCGAGTCCTCCATTGATGCTATCCATTGCTATGATACTGATAGCAAGAAGGTCGCCGACAAGCACTGGTGTCCTTGTTTTTTCCCTGGAACCTTTGATACCCCTCTCCAACAAGCACACTCACAGAGTACAGCGCCATGGGCTATCATCCATGACACAGTTTGACACCCCTCGTAGAAGCGCCATGGGCTGTCATCCATAACACGGTTTGACACCCCTCATAGTGCACCAAATGTATCATAGCGATCATTAACCCACCGGTGCACGCTACGCCCTGGGTTGACCAGCATGCTGCTAAGGGGCTGTGTGCTGCTTGCTGGCGACAGGACCAGCAGGCGGTGCGCCATGGAGTCCAGCATGAGACCTGAAGAGTGCCACAGAGGGCAGGAACAAGTGTGCCATAGAGGGCAGGAAGAGGCCTCAGGAGTGCTAGGAAGAAGTCTGTCACAGAGTGCGGCATGAGACCTGAAGAGTGCCACAAAGAGGAACAAGTGTGCCATAGAGGGCAGGAAGAAGCCTCAGGAGTGCTAGGAAGAAGTCTGTCACAGAGTGCGGCATGAGACCTGAAGAGTGCCACAGAGGGCAGGAACAAGTGTGCCATAGAGGGCAGGAAGAGGCCTCAGGAGTGCTAGGAAGAAGTCTGTCACAGAGTGCAGCATGAGACCTGAAGAGTGCCACAAAGAGGAACAAGTGTGCCATAGAGGGCAGGAAGAGGCCTCAGGAGTGCTAGAAAGAAGTCTGTCACAGAGTGCGGCATGAGACCTGAAGACTGCCACAGAGGGCAGGAAGAAGTGTGCCATAAAGGGTAGGAAGAAGCCTAGAGAGTGCTGTAGAGGCGAGGAAGAAGTCTGTCACAGAGTGCAGCATGAGACCTGAAGAGTGCCACAGAGGCGAGGAAGAAGTGCGCCACAAAGGTCAGGCAGAAGCCAAAGGAGTGGCATAGAAGCAAGGAAGAAGTACGCCATGGAGACTAACATGAGACCTTAAGTATGCCATAGAGGGCAGGAAGAGGCCTAATCATCAGGCCATGAGGTGTCAGGCCAACATCAAGCCCTCGCACATTTCTAGGCCAAAAAAGTGTCAACATCAAGCCTTCGCACATTTCTAGGCCAAAATAGTGTCAACACCAAGCCCTCGCACATTTATAGGCCAAAATAGTGTCAACATCAAGCCCTCGCACATTTCTAGGCCAAAATAGTGTCAACACCAAGCCCTCGCACATTTATAGGCCAAAATAGTGTCAGCACCAAGCCCTCGCACATTTCTAGGCCAAAATAGTGTCAACACCAAGCCCTCGCACATTTCTAGGCCAAAAAAGTGTCAACATCAAGCCCTCGCACATTTCTAGGCCAAAATAGTGTCAACACCAAGCCCTCGCACATTTCTAGGCCAAAATAGTGTCAACACCAAGCCCTCGCACATTTCTAGGCCAAAATAGTGTCAACACCAAGCCCTCGCACATTTCTAGGCCAAAATAGTGTCAACACTGAGCCCTCGCACATTTCTAGGCCAAAAAAGTGTCAACACCAAGCCCTCGCACATTTCTAGGCCAAAATAGTGTCAACACCAAGCCCTCGCACATTTCTAGGCCAAAATAGTGTCAACACCAAGCCCTCGCACATTTCTAGGCCAAAATAGTGTCAACATCAAGCCCTCAAACAACATGAAGTCTGCCGAGGTTAGAATCACACAAATGCAAGCTAAAATCACACAAATGCAAGCGCTGTTGCGCCAGAGTGTGAGGCGATTCACTGTCTACACTTTTCACCTCAGTGTGCTGGAAGGTACCAGCACCAGGCCTATCAGCCCACCTTTGTGGCTGCCAGTCCATTTTCTGAATCTAAATCTAAATCTTTGCGCCAGAGTGTGAGGCAGTTTACTGTTTACACTTTTCACCTCAGTCACTGAGTGTGCTGGAAGGTACCAGCACCAGGCCTATCAGTCCACCTTTGTGGCTGCCGTTCCAGTTTCTGAATCTAAATCTAAATCTTTGCGCCAGAGTGTGAGGCTTGAAGGGGATGACAGGCGCCACCCAAAATGACTCAGGTGTGCATGATGTGTCGGAGGAGAGCTTCGGCATGATTGTACAGGCAACCTATGAAGTTACATAAGTGAGCGCTTGGCTAACACGCACCTGCGCCTGCTGCCATGCTGCATGGAAATGAGGAGTCGTGCAGAGCACAGATCTGAGGGATTACACAAAATGCAGAATCCTACGACACCAGAAGAAGGCGGAGGCTGTAGCACATTTGTGGTGAAAGTGTGCAGGCACAAAATCTGCAACTCTCCTTTGACTTCTCATCCTCCCTCTCCTTTTCCTGTCCTCTCTGGCGCGCACACACACATGGACATATGCACACACTCTCTCTCCCCGTACCTAATTCTTGAGAAGGGTCTGGGACGGTGGCAATCAGCTCAATAATATCCTGGAAGGTAAGGGGTGATACCCCATCCTCTCTGTCAAAGCAGATGTGTGTGTATGTGTGCACGTATGTGTGTGTGTGTGTATGTGTGTGTGTGTGTGTGTGCATGTGTGTGTATGTGTGTTTGAGTGTATGTGTGTGTGTGTGTGTGTGTGTGTGTGCGGGCGTGCATGTGGTGGTGTGGTGGTGGTGGTGTGTGTGTATGTGTGTGTGTATGTGTGTGTGTGTGTGTGAGTTCTCGTGCGTATGTGTTAGTTATTGATGCACACAATTCGATAGACATAACTCTTCACATTAATGCTTCGAACTTGCGTGCACTGACTCACCCAGTGGTCTTGCGTGCAGCAATGACTGCGTCCAGTGCCTTGTCTGGCACGAAATCAAGCAGGCCCACTGAAGCATTCTGTGGGGAAGACGCCTGCTGCTCTGGGTCTGTGCTGACCAGGCTCAGGAAACAGGCTGCAGCCTCGCTGGCTTTCTGCAACGTGCCTTCAGAGACAGAGCCAGAGGTGGATCCAGACGCTGACTCAGGGATTTCGCTGTCTCCTCCTGGCACGGCCTGTGGTGTGTCCAAGCGAGATTTCAACAAACGCTTCCTGCATCTGCCTTGTGCTACAGCTTTACTTAGTGGGCCGTGCAGCTTCCATGGTGAGGCACACTCTCTGGTGAAAGCTGGTAAATGCTGGGGAGGGCATATGCGTGCGCTGCGTGCGCTTGCTGTGTGCAGGGAGTGGCAGGGCAGCAGCATACGTTTCTTCAATCACAGCTGAAAATTATTAAATTACTAGTAAGTCTAGTGTCTCTAGCGTGCCTTAAAGTTCGAAACTGAAATCATGCAGAGCTGAGTTCTGTATCAGAGAAAAACATACTGGGTCAACGCGCTCCACCAGACAATATTTGTTTAGTGTTTTTTAAAGTAACTTATCCGGGTGATGTCAGCGTTTGGCAAGCGAGGTATAGAGCTGCTCAAAGAAGTGGTGAACCATGAGCCTGATACACTCCCCTCCTACAACGTCAGTGGACATTGGGAAATGTGACAGATGCACTTAAGATGCATACTTGTGTGCAAACCTGGTTCCTTTGCCTCTGCGCTGAAGCCCCAGCTGTCGTTGTCTGTACTAACTCAGGAGGAGCTGGTGCGCTTGGTCTTCAGCGAGATTGATGAGCACTATGTCCAGGCTCAAAGGGTGTTGAGGTGAGGATATGGAAGAAAGAAAGAAATGGGTTCTGGAGCCACACGCTTGTTGCAAGTTGCTTACGCAAATGAAGTCAAGGTGATGCGAGCATCATGGCACTCTATTTTTTCCTAAACTTGCTGATTGCAAGTAAACATCAGTTTCCTTTGTAGCGCAGAGGAAGATGCCTGATGCCAACCCTGTTGTTGCACAATAGTCAATTGCTGAGCTCAGCATTTGAGAGAGAATGCCACGTGCAGGTGATTGTGTGCACATGCGCCACAATGCAAAAGTCAAAGAAATCCTTGTGCATTTCTCCCTGTATGGTCTTTCCTGCACCGCAGTGCTGTCAACAGCAACCAGCAGTCACAACAAGAGGGGGAAGAGGAGGACACTGGAGAGCAGGCAGAGGGAGGGGGCCTGCAGGACAAGCCAGCTGATGCAGTCGCCATGGTGATCCACTACGAGAGCATCGCGCGCAACAAGCGCCTTTTGCTTTCATACATGTGAGTGGTAAGCCAGCTGATGCAGTCGCCATGGTGATCCACTACGAGAGCATCGCGCGCAACAAGCGCCTTATGCTTTCATACATGTAACGAACCAGCTGATGCAGTGGGCAAAGAATGCACTATGAGAGCATGGTGCGTACAAGCGCCTTCTGCTTTCGTATATGTGATTGACCCTGTTTCGCAGGGATGGGCAGTGTGTGTACCCATTGAATGACAACTGATGGCAACATAAGCACTCAACCCGAAAAGCTGAAAAGAAGACGGGCGCTCATTTCATGCTGGTTGAGACCCTGCACATATTTCATGATCAGCTTTTCTCAAGTCAGCTGTAATAGCCGGATGCCCCGCCATGGTCAGACACAAGCCAATCCGATGAAATCCAGCCTGATTGGGGCTGATTTTGGCCTATCATCACCATGACTTATTTTAAACATCAAATCAGGAGGGCCAAAAAAAGCAGTCACTGATTGGACACCACGCAAATTTTTTTTAGTGGCGTCCCTTGACCCATCTCCCTACCCCCCTGGCCAGTGCCCCAATCCAGACCCAAAGTGTACCCATCTGCCCTTCTTTGATTCCCCCATCCATCTGCATACTCATGATAACCAAAAAGTGACCCATAGCAGAGCCATGGCAAAAACTGAGTCTCAGACGCTCTTGCATGCCTGTTCTGTCAGGCATCCACACCTGGCTTGCAAGCTTACTAACTGCCTATTCTAACTTCACCAAGCATACACACATCTTAAAGTGTCAAAATCCTGGGAGTATTGGTTGATTTGCTGCACCTTTGCCTCCATATATATCCACCGCCGATCACTCATAAGCATGTGGCACTGACTTTTGGTCATGCACATTGACTCCCCCTTCCATCCACTTTGCTCCAAAAAGGTGCCAATCAGCCGGACTTGAGTTCGCCTAGCAGTATGGCATGTTCAAGACTCGGTAGCATTGTCCTAAAATGTTTGAAACAGAGGGGGCAGGACCGTGATATATGTCAGTGGACATCATGTCAACATATGGGCCCAGACCCCTGGACCCCTCCCAAAAAAAACCTTCCAGTGCCCCTCCAAGGCAATAAGGATACTAATTTGCACCTCTTTCAATTCCCCATCCACCTGCGTATTCACTTCATTGTCCAAGTGAGGTGCAGCAGAGTTATGGGGCAAAAATTGAGCAGCTGAGGCCATGCACCTGCCCTGCCAGGCACTCATAACTGGCCAAATTTTCAAACTGCCCTCCTGACTTCACCAAGCTATAACACTTTGTGTTGTCACTCTTCTGCCAGTTTGGATTGGTTTGCCTCCACGCCCCCCACGGCCTACACCAGTGCGCATGTACCATTGACCCTGAGTCGTGCACACAGACCCCCCTTTTATCCAATTCGCACCAAAAGGGTGCCAATTGACAGGGCTTGAGCTTATGACTCCGATGATATTTTTCAAATTATGTAGAAACGTCTCAGGAAAATGTTTGGGTTATACCCCCCTGACACACACCCCTGACCCCCTCCGATTGGACCCATTTACCCATTGATAGCTCTTACTCTCAGGATCTTGAATATATTGTTCCTCATAGGATTTGTATGTGACAACCAAAAGTCATGCTTTCTGACGTCCCCTGGGGGGGATTGGACCCAAATATGTACCAACAGATAGCGCTTGAGGTCAGGATACCAAATCTATAGTTGTTTTTATTAAGAATGACCGTTGGTGTCCAAAAGTTGGGTTTTTTACGCCTCCTGATCAAATTGTATTAATTCACTAATCAATTTGTTACGCCAGGAGGTGTCCGGAAGCATAATTGTTGGACGGCACGAGTTGATCCCTTTAAGAATGATACATTTAGAATCCTGAGTTCAAGAGCTATCAATTGGTATGTATATGAACCCAATTGGAGGGTGTGGGAGGGTGGTGGGTGGTTAGGGGAGGCCCAGTCTTTTTGGGACTTCCCCTCCAGGACTTTTCTCAGCCACTCTTACATAATTCTAAATGTTGATCGGATTCCTGGTCTCAAGAGCTGTTGATTGGCACCCTTTTGGTGCAAATTGGATGAAAAGGGGGTCTATGTGCACGATTCAGTGCAGTCAGTGCCACATGCGCGTGGGTGTGGGCGGCGGAGTGTGAGGAGGCAAACACGCAAACCAACTCAAACTTCCAAAAGACAACAAAGAGTGTGTCATTGCTTGGTGAAGTTGGGGGGGCAGCTCATGGACGTGCAAGCCTCTTGAGGGTGCCTGGCAGGTCTGTTATGCATGGCCGTTCGCTGCTCAGTTTTTGCTCCATAACTCTGCCACAACTCACATTTAAAGTGCAGTGAATATGCAGATGAATGGGCAATTTAACCAGGAGCAGATTAAGACACTTCTCCTCTTGATGGGGGCTCTGGGAGGGAGGTATTGGGGTGGGTGGGTGGGTGAGTGAGAGGGGTCCAACCCACAATTTACACGTGCCTTCCACTAGTTTTTTTCACCTCCTGTTTGTTACCATCATTATTTATTTGGTCATTTTGTTCTTGTGATGTGCCATGCTGTCCCTTGCATTGCATTTGATTGCAATGAGCCTCAATCATGGCATGATACGAGCAAAGCCCAAACAATGAACCACGATGCTAGTGTTCTTGTGGTGTGCCATGTTCCTTGCATTGCGTTTAATTTTGAAGCGGCCTGTGTGCCAAAAACCTTGTGAGAATAGAAAAGCCAGCACTGCTGAGTGTACGCATGTCATCAATACCAGACACACACTCACACACACAGTGCTGTCACATATTCCCCCGTGACAGCAGAGCGTGGCAGGAACATCTTTGTGAAGACCATCTTGAGCCATTTATTGCTATATACTGCTGCTGCTGCTGTTGCTCCTGCTGCAGAGCACAGCTTTGTTCCTCGCTACTTATTGCTACTTATTGATGGGCCAACTCTGCTATATGCTGCTGCTGCTGCCGCAGAGCACAGCTTTGTTGCTGTATACTTCATGCGTCATCTTAACGTACCATTTATTGACCTTTGATTGTTGCCACATCTTGAAAGGGCACTTATTGCTGTATACTGCTGCTGCTGCTGCTGCTGCTGCAGAGCACAGCGGGTGGAGCGTTTGAAGAATGTGCGATGGCAGCATAGAGAGTTGCCAGAGTCAGTTGCAGAAGCATGCAGTCCACAGGAATTAGAGGTGGGATGGATGCATGCGCCTTTGTCTGTTTTGTCAGTGCTTGAGGCTCTGATCTCGTCACTCTTGGAGGTGTGCTCTTGTCTGTTTTTGTCAGTGCTTGAGGCTTTGATCTTGTCGCTCTTGAAGATGTGCTCTTGTCTGTTTTTGTCAGTGCTTGAGGCTTTGGTCTCGTCACTCTTGACGATGTGCTCTTGAAATGGAGGAGTGACACATGTGCTCTTTCTAAAGGCTGCTAGATGGGTGTTTTCATTATGTTGCTGCCGAAAACATCCAAAAGAGCTTCCCATCGCACCTGGTCCATGGGTATCTAGCAACATAGTATCAGCTCTTATGGCAAAGGGTGGTTTGATACAGAGCTTCCTCAACCGTTGCTGTTCACATCCCATTACTTAATGCTATACAATGCATTCCAGCTAGCGCGACAAGCTAATGCAATCAATTTGGTCTGCAAAGACTTTCAGCTGCGAGGGCAATCCGTCATTTAAACCAGCCCATGCAATCACCTTGACCTGTAAATGCAGTCGGCGAATGAAACCAGCTAATGCAATCAGTTTGAGTAGATTACACAGGGAGACCTTCAGCCAGACTGTTCGGCTGATCAGCCGGCTGATCAGTAATCAGTTGAACTGCAAGAGCAAATTCTTAGGGCAACTAATTTTTGAAGGTTCAGCTCTGTGAAGGGTATTCTGAAAGAGTTTATAGCTCATCCATGCCTGCGTATGAGGAGCAGTTTGTGGCTGGTCTGGCAATCTTTCCATGAGTTTGTGTGCTTATGTCTTCATGCATGGTAGCACGCTCACAATTCATCTGAGGACATCGGACAGTGCTTTCACCATGCTCCGTACTGGCGCTGCTTGTAAATGATCAAACTGAAGAAAAAAGAAAAACAACGTAGGCAGTGAGAACACTTCCTACATAAGTTAAGGAAAAGGAGACAAATTGGCTCGAAGATCCATGAGTCTTCCTCACCAGAGGGTTGGAGGGATGCTAGTGTGGGTCTGGTGAGTTTCTGGCAGCACGCTTGTGAATGGTCAAACTGACCTTATGCACAGGCCTCAGTCGAAGTGCGGTTGAAAGGCTGCCTTTGTACGTTAATTGTCATAAGCCTGGAGACGCCCCTTCTGTTGCCCTCTGTGAGGCTTCATTTTGCACTGCTTGCACCTCAAAATGTTTTCTCCATGGCTAGCACCATGGTGGTGAGACCTCAGGGACCACATTTTTAGCAGACTTTCAACGCTGCTTGTGTGAGGATAGAGCTGACCCGGCGCAGGCTCACTTGGATGTTGATGGACACCACACTTTTATTTTTGTTTTCACGCGTATTCCCACATGCTCAAAAATGTCTTTTTTTCCGGTGTCCACAGCCGTCCCACACCCCTCAACAGCATTTTCCTTGGGGGATGTTATATTCCAACTAAAGTTTAAGCACGGCACATATAAGGCATGGCATGGCATTCACGTGGTATGGCATGGCATGGCATTCACGTGGCATGGCATGGCATGGCATTCGCATGCATCCTCCGTCATGGCATGTGTTCTACCTTCATGGCTCATGCTTGCACCCCTCCCTTCTCTCTGCCACTCTGCAGTTCTATCGCAAGTATGATCAACTGCTGACCAAGCACATGAGCAAGCATGAGGGCATCGGCCATGACCTGACCCTGGTGAGTCCACGCAATCATGCACAGTCCGTTCAATACATCATGAGTAGACACGATCAGAGTATGTATGCAGGATTTCTGAAATGTAATCGGTGGATGTCATGAGTCATGCACATTCAATGGTGTCATACTGCATTGATTGCGAGACAATGTTGATCCACAGTACAGGATTCAAGCCAAACGCAATTTCAATGAGGAGGCTCCGTAGGCATCAAAACCACTTCCTTGTGCTGATTGAGGAGGAAAGGAGCCTCTGATCCTCAACCGACACAATCCTCCTTGAGGGCTGTGCGCAAGAAGGGGTTGGCTGTTACGTATTTAGCTTCCTGAACGGAACACAAAGCTGTGATGACCAAGTTGGCAAGCTCCATGTAGAAGTCATGCTCTGCTTTGAGGAAGGCATTTGAACGTGTTTGTCAGTGGCTGCTGTGCCCTGCGCTTATTGCCATGGCTGGATCCTCCCCCTGCCAGATCCAGCACCGCCTCAGAGCACATGGCTTTTCTGGCAGCTCCTCAGCAGTGATGGTGCCAAAGCATTGCTTGTGCTCTTTGAGCTTGGTATGCTGCCCAAGTCGTGCAAGCGCCCCTTCTGGATTGTACCATGTGCCTAAATGCAACTGCTTCACCTACATCGCTGCCAATTTGGGAGCCTCTAACATTGAAATGTAACATCAAATTCTGACTCCTGACTTTCCAAGACGCGCAAAATTCGTACTGAGCTCAGATCTCGGCGCACTGTGTTTCTGAGTTGAGTTGTGAAACTCCACTGGTATACGACGCCCCTAATATATAGTATCTACTAATGCACTATTACTAACCCTAACCATGAATTGATGCTGGTAGGCTGATGCAATTGTTGGCACTTACTGCTTGACCTTCGCTGACACAGCCCCAATGCTAAGCCAACACACCCCTTAATCCTGAGCCGACACACTCACGATCAACCAAGACCTGACCATCTGATGTGCTGAACAAATAATTAATTAACTAATTAACTAAACTGATAATTTTGACGTGTCATGGCGCGCCCTCCTAAGCACTGACTGGCCATGCACCAGAGAGCTGACATGTGCCTTGACACCTGAACACCACCCTTAACACCACCTTGACACTCTAACACCTCATCACTGACTGGCCATTCACTGGAGAGCTGACATGTACCTTGACACCTGAACACCACCCTTAACACCACCTTGACACTCTAACACCTCATCACTGACTGGCCATGCACCAGAGAGCTGACATGTGCCTTGACACCTGAACACCACCCTTAACACCACCTTGACACTCTAACACCTCATCACTGACTGGCCATGCACCAGAGAGCTGACGTGTGCCTTGACACCTGAACACCACCCTTAACACCACCTTGACACTCTAACACCTCATCACTGACTGGCCATGCACCAGAGAGCTGACGTGTGCCTTGACACCTGAACACCACCCTTAACACCACCTTGACACTCTAACACCTCATCACTGACTGGCCATGCACCAGAGAGCTGACATGTGCCTTGACACCTGAACACCACCCTTAACACCACCTTGACACTCTAACACCTCATCACTGACTGGCCATGCACCAGAGAGCTGACATGTGCCTTGACACCTGAACACCACCCTTAACACCACCTTGACACTCTAACACCTCATCACTGACTGGCCATGCACCAGAGAGCTGACATGTGCCTTGACACCTGAACACCGCCCTTAACACCACCTTGACACTCTAACACCTCATCACTGACTGGCCATGCACCAGAGAGCTGACATGTGCCTTGACACCTGAACACCACCTTAACACCTTAACATTCCAAATGTCTCACTGGGCCATTTGAATGGGAAAGAACAAGTGAATTAAGGTCGGCTACCGTATGAAGCAGTGTGCACGTCACAGGTAAATGATGGTATTGGATGAAAAGAAGGAGCAGTTAGGCAGGACTGCAAACACACCGGCTACGCCTCTTTTGTCTTTGCTTGCACATGAGGACATGTAAAGGATGTCTCTTGCAGAGATTTGCAGAGGTAAAGCTGCAAGCACCTGTGGGCTCCGCCTTTTTTCACATTACTTGCACACTACATGTGTACAGGTGATTCTTGCCATGCGCCTTTGGTTTGTCAGAAAGAGAAAGAAAGAAAAGATCCATTGGCATTGCAACAGTGGTTAGTCAAGGGAAAGGAGATGAAGGTTCAAAGCACATCCCAACCGCTTCGCCTCTTCCTCACTGCCTGTCTTGGCTTGCCCCTTTTCCCCTCTTGAAACTCTTAACTCTATGTACATATCTCGAAAAGACAAGGAAAAACTATGTAGGTAGAGAAACTCTCCCTACATCAATTAAGGAAAAGGAGACACATTGGCTCAGAAGAGCCGTGACTCCCCTCCACCATAAGATTAAAGACGGAAAAGGCTAATGTGGATCTGGAGGATTACTAGAAGCACTAGGCTCTAGAACCTGGCTATCGCTTCTCAAAGTCTCTGTAACGCTTTGTTCTTAGACCCTTTCTGCCCGTTGCCCACCCTTGCTTTCGACTTATTCCACATTACCTTGAGTCCCAACTCATACGTCATTGCCAAAAGTTCCTTCCTTACTCGCTCTACCCTGAGCACTTGTGTCCCAATTCCTTCGTTGTTGCCACACTAGTGTGCGCTGCAGGACATCCTGCCTCCAGGCAGTTTCTATCCCATCTTCTCATTCTGCCCGCCACTCACGCTTCTTGCTCTCAACCTAACCTGCATGACTTTGCTTCGTTGAACTGCAGGACATCCTGCCTCCAGACGACAACTTTGTTGCTGTGCGTGTTGTGCGGGACGCGGGCATGCAGCTGTTCAGCTCCGGCCCGTTGGGATTGCATGAAGGCGCCTGCCTCCGTCTCCCAGCTGATGAAGCGCAACCATTTCTCATTTCAGGTGGGGGGGCTTTGCAATGAAGGGAGGACTAAATTTCAGGAGGGGTACTTTGTGTGCTCAGCCTCCATGCCATTCCTCATTTCAGGTGGGGGGCATTGCAATGAAGAGAAGACTGCATCTCAGGCGGGGGGCCTGCATCGTAATAAAAGAGGATCGCATTTAAAATGGGGGGGACTGCATTTCTGGTGAGAGGGACTGCAATGGACGCAGTACTGCAAGGATGAGAATGTGAAGGAGAGAGGACTGCAAAGATGGAAATGTAAAGAAGAGAAACCTGTGAGGATGGTAATGTTATGGAGAGAGGACTGCAAGGATGGCGCTGTTGAGAAGGGAGGGGTGCAAGGATGGCGATGTAAGTAAGAGAGGACTGCAAGGAAGGCAACGTGCAGAAGAGAGGACTGCAAGGAAGGCAACATAAAGAAGAGAGGATTACAAGGATGGCAATGTTAAGGAGGGAGGACTGCAAGGATGGTAATGTAAAGAAGAAAGGGCTACAAGGACGGCAGCGTAATACGAGAAGACTGCCAGGAAGGCAATATAAAGAAAAGAGGACCGCAAGAATGGAAATGTAAAGAAGGGGGGTCTAGTAAAGAAGGGAGGATTACCAGGATGGCAATTTAAACAAGAGAGGACTGCGTGGTTGTCAGTATAAACAATGCGCTGCAACCAGGATTGTCCATATTGTTGTTATCCTGTGCAGATTTTCACAAAATTTGCCTTATGCGGTATTTAGCAGACTGCAAGTTTATGACAAGGCCCAAATTCTGATATGTGCATGATGCAGAGAATGTATGTACATTTGATAAAGATATGGCATGACAATATGGCCCATATTATGTGGGTGCTGAAAGGTATCATATTGATCCTCAGCATTCGTGATACAGCATCGGCCAACCTCAAGTGCAGGAGGTGGATGGAAACCCTCCTCTGCCATTTCTTAGGGCAGCACGCGTTGCAGGGGAGAAATGTAGGTAAGCATTTCTCCTCTGCCATTGCCCAGGGCAGCAATCATTGCTAAGGCAGCACGCTTCCACCTCTGCCATTTGTGGAGGGCAGCATGCGTTGCAGGGGAAAGGAGGTCTAAAGGGCAGGCAAACCTTTCTCTCCTCTGCCATTGCTGAAGGAAGCACACATTGCAGTGGGGGTGAAGGCAGGCAAACCTTTCTCTCCTCTGCCAGTGCTAAGGGAAGCACACATTGCAGGGGGGAAGGCGGGCAAGTTTTCCTCTTCTGCCATTGCTCAGGGCATCACGCATTGCAAGGGAGAAGCTGCGGTGCACACAGCACACACTCTAGATTTGCTAGCTTCCTCAGACTCTGGGCCCTCCATATGCTCCCTGCTGCATCTGTGAGCATAGAGACTTATTAGCATGTCCTTGACAACCCTGCCTGCACAAGTGGCTGATTGTCCTCAATGGAGAACAAAGCCTTCAGAGGTTTTCCATTCATAGTGGTGAAGCGCTTGTGAGAGCAAGGCAGGAATGCAACCAACTTATTATTTTAACTGATTTGACTTGTGGCTTGCCTTCATGAAATTTGGAACAACATTGTCTGTGGTGGTGCATAGCTACTTGACACATGTGCGTATATGTGCGCGCGAGCACGTGCAATCATGTACCTGCCCTTCTCCCTCAGAGTTTGTCCCAACCTTTGGCTTGCTCTTTCCAACTTTGAACTCCTGCAGGTGTCTTGAAGCTGGATAATCGGAAAGAGTTCATATAGGAATCAAGCTAGCTCAAGGTGCCATTCCATCTCCAATGCACCACTCTAAGGTCCTGTATCCATTTGGAACTGCTCTGTACATTTTTCTCATGCTTCATCAATTATTCCATTCCCAGAACGAGCTCAATTTTTAATTGGAAATTGTCAAGATTAGACACCAGTACTCTACTCAGCTGCTTTTGTGCAGAAATAACTGTGCATTTTCCATAAGTTTTTCTCTTCATGTTATTGATGAGCGGTGACTTTATGAGTGGTGAGTCTGTGAGCTTAGGAGAAAGCCAGGAAAAAAGTGAGTTTAGAGGAATTTCGATGCAGGAAGTAAATGCCTTCTTTTCCTCAATTTATGTAGGGGTGTTCTCACTGCCTACGTGGCTTTTCTCGTTGCCAATTATTTCTTTCTTATTTTTCCTTTGTAAATGTTGCACTCTGGACATTCAAAACTGCACGCAAATGCTCCACCATGACATGCAGTAGACAACAGGAGAAGGACAGTGTCTGCAGACAAGGCAAAAAACCCGCCACATCCACACTAGCTATGTTTCCTGGTCATGGGTTGTTAAGACACTGTTATGGCTGCGTCACTTTCTCAGCCTGACATGCCTCTTTCCTGGGCAAGCTTTGTCTGGTTTTGACTTGGACTTTTTTTTATACCTGCTTATTCTTCAAGAAGAGTCCTTTTAGCGCAAGCTATTTCATTTTCTTCATCAGGAGGACATACTGCTACAGTGGATTTGACCTTCAGTCAGGTCTTCGAACTTTGAAAATTAAAGTAAAATTTTTGCATCTAAAAAGATGTGTATGTTCCCTTCCAAGAAAACACAAAGTTTTCCTTTTTATGTTGAGGCCCGTTCATTTTTGGCGGCCGAAACCATCCACAAGCCATTAGGATAGGGTAGGATAGGGTTGCATAGCTGTACCTGCCTACAAGGGCAACTTAGCTGAAGCAAAAGATGCCTGTAACCAAACCAAACCAATCTTGTGTACGCATGTCAACTGAAGAAGGAGACAAGTCCTAATGCTGAGGTCATGAGTCTTCTATGAAGAATCACACACACTCACTCTTCATGAAAAGAAAAAAAAGACTACGCTTGCCAAGTCTGGCCGCGTGCATTAAGGAAAGGTCACCTGAAAGGCAGGGCCCCACCACACAGACCAAGAGGAAGAGGTGGCACAGAAGTCTACACCAGCAAGTTGGCCTCCACCATGGGACCTACAACACGACTGTCAGGCAGGCCCTGTCCAGCAAGCTCAAGACCCACCCCTAAGCCATAGAGCAAGCTTTCCAACATCTCAGCATGGGCCCCCCTCTTGCACAGGGGCCAACCAGGGCGGTGGGAGGTGAGCACGCAGTTATGCAGACCCAAGCTGAGACACTCCACCACTAGATACTCTTTATGAAACAAGCATGAAAACTTGAAGTGTATCCACTTGCGCTCTACCAGCACAAGCCATTAGACCAAGTGACCTGGCTCAACCTCAGCCACACCTTGAAGGTCATCCCCCATCCTGACCATTGAAACCGTTGGAAAGTTTTATTTTCTTATGGTGACAGAGATTTACAATACAATACAAAGGGGATTAAGCCTTCAGCCATAAAAGGTTGGCTGCTCAGCTTTCTCTTGGATACTGAAAAAAGTGAAGCAAAAAAACTGAAAGATATTTACGGCTCTTCAAGCCAACTGTCTTCAATTCTTCCTTTTTTTGCTTTGCGTTTCTTTCTAATCTAGCTAGGGTTTGACCCGCAAAGGTCTACCAAACTTGCACGGAAACTCCATGCCCATTCTGTGCAATATGCGCACAATCTTACATCTATTAGACGTGCAATTGAAAATTAAAACACCAACATAAATCGGGTACTCTGGGGCCGCGTTCTTCCAGAAACCCACCAGACCCACACTAGCTTCCCTCATACCCTCTGGTGCGGGAGACGCACGGCTCTTTGAGCCAATGTGTGTCCTTCCTCTTAGTTCATGTAGGGAGTGTCCTTCCTTGCAGCCTACGTGGTCTTTTTCTTTTCAATATTTGTTCCACAGGCATGAACTGGTAAGCGAAGCATCAGGCTGGCAAGCTTGGCACCCGTGTCAAAAAAAACAGTTTCTGCTGGATTAGGTATACCTTCAAAATGTGTGTTGTGGGTTGTATGGAAAGAGAGTGTGAATGTTTGCGGGCATAAGGACCGCGGCCTGCATATTGGAAGTAACCTGAGGATCCTCAGGATGATGCTTCTCCAGAATTGGAGAGCACAGCATGCTGTTTGGTTCGTCAAGAGCCTGTATCGCTGTGTTGCTGTCTTCCCAACTGTTTCTATCACGGTTTGGCTGCCGGTTTCGCGGTTTTGCGGTATCGTCATGTCACCAGATCAGCGCGCTGAGACATGAAGATAGGTACCATAACATAACAATTTACTCAGAGGACAAATGGCTGATCACAATGAAGTGCTTGCCAACTTCATGGCAATCACAGACTGTACTGACGATGGCCAAGCGCTAGCCACGCTGGAGGCGTCGGATTGGAAGCTTGAGGAGGCTGTCAACTTGTTTTTTGCCAGCAATGCAGGCGGTTCCGGTGGAGGGGGCGGGCCCCCGCAGATGCAGGAAGATGAGGGGTTCCAAGAACGAGCACCGATGCCAGCCATCGTTGATCGACTTGTGGACCACCCCATGCAGTTTGGTGGGCGGAGCTACGCAGCTGCCAGGGGCCTTGCATCGTCCAGCCGGGCTCAGCCTGCGGTGGACGCTTTTGGAAACTTTGAGGCAGCAGCAACCAACAGGCCTGGGCAAAACCCTACGCGCAGTGCAGCCCTGTCCAGCCTCTTCCAGGCCCCCACAGGCCTGCTCTTTCATGTGAGTGGCTTAGGCTTGCATCTCATTTGGTAGGGCTGAAGGTGGGGAAAGAGCCAGCCACTTCTACATCTGTCAACAATCAAATCCGATGTTCGAGCGTGCAAATCGCAGCATGCAACTGTGTGGCACGTAAATTTGCATGCATGCAGGGTGACTTTGAAGGTGCTAAGGCTCATGCTGCACAAGAGGGCAAGTGGTTGATGCTCAACGTGCAAGACAAGTCAGAATTTGCTTCCCATCGCCTGAACAGGGATACATGGTGAGGATGTTTCGCATGCCAAAATCTCAAAAACAGCAGGTGGGAAGCATGGCAAGGCTGATGCTCCATGTGTTGAGAACTTTGGAGCTGGCATCACCTTGCCAACGACACTGAGGTCTGTCCCGCACAAGGCATATGCAATGCTGTGCTTTTTGGGACACATGAACAACGTTTTGCGCTTCCTCACGGATGGGACAGCTGACTCTTGAGCACTTGCATCACTGCACAAGAAGCCTTTCAGCCCCAGGGCCAACGAATTACATCAACCTGTGGCTTATGAATTTGGAGGGTGAATGTTTAAGCTTCCCCTTTCGTTCAAGGCTTGTGCTTGCCCTTAAAGCAACACAGGAGATGGGCTCACGGGAATCATAGCTACGTCCTGTAAGTAACATGCAAAGCAGCTTTCAATACCAAGTTCTCTACGCCTCTATGGTTGTGTCGTTGTGCATACACTGTTCTAATGTGGTGGACGTGAGACTTCAGTACGCCTTGCGTGCGCTCTACACACACCCTCTGGCATATTTCTCTTTCAACTTCTGCATGTCACTACATGCAGCTTACGAAGTTGGGAGGCGGTGAACGTTTTAACTTCCCCTCTTGCTCAAGGCTAGTGCTTGCTCTTGAAGCAACACAGGAGATGGGCTCTCAGGAGTCATATATAGCTATTTCCTGTGTGGGTTCAGAGCAAGAAACATGGCAAAGCAGCTTCCGACATTATTGTTCTTCCATGTGCCTGCCTGGATGTGTCATTTCGTATACACTTTTTCCATGTGCCTATTTGGATGTGTCGTTTTGTAAACACATTTTACGTGATGGATGCAGGGCTTGAGCACACCTCGTTTGCGCTCTGCACGCATCGTCTGGGATGTTTTTTTTGTCAACTCCTGCATGTCACTCAACATTTTTTCTCTGTCCCTGGAGCGCATGCATGTACTGGAACCAAACCTGCCTGGCGAACTGAGATGCCTGCCCAACCCTTCCAATGCAATGATTGCACGTCGGAGGACAGGGTCCCCGTTCAAACACCACCGGCTTGCTGCAGGTTCTAATGGAGCCCGCTGCATTTTATGTTTGGTTTTGGCTCTCTGTTTGGTTCCAGGGCTGAAAGGCGCTTGTGTTACGAGGTACATACACCTCAAAAGGGAGCTAAAGGAACTGGTTGCCTATTGCCCCACGCAACAGCCTGTGTCCCTGCTTTGCTGCACAGGTCAAACGGCATCTTGCAAGAAATGATCAAGGGCATGTTGGTCTTCTTTCAGGTAAGTGACTGTTTGAGCACCAACAGGGTTGGTGGTGCTCAGATAACTCAAACAAGGCTCACAGCTCGACCCTGGGACCGTCCGTTATGCTAATATCCTGCATATTCAATACATGGAAAGAAGGAGGTCAAAAATTGACTTTTTTTGCACCCCTTGTGCTGGTTGTTTTCCAAGGGAAATGACTAAATCTCTGTGTTTGTCTCACCACCTACAGGGTCTTTTCACTCCATGTCTTATTCAATGATATTTTCTTTAAACAGGGACTCCACATCACTAAAAACCATCCAATTTGGTGCAGTGAATGATTGGTTGCCATAGAGGGATGTACTCACCCTGTACCCCCAAGAAGATAAATATTTAATGCAACCATGCACCATCAACGCACCCCTACCATAAATGTATTTCACGACTGTGCATCAACCATGCAGGGGGTTCTGCCCCGTTTTGCCCTTAAAAAGCACAATTTGATGATTAGCAAGGTTCCCTGAAGCTGTAGTGAAGGCCACAAACAAACTGGTTACATACAGTTGTTTGGGAACCCCCTCCACGCACTCCCCCTTTGCAAAAAAGTCCTGCCTATCCCCCGCTTCACCAATGCTGCCTTCCATCACTGCTGCCCCCCTACTGCTGCCACTGCTTTCCTCCATGCTGCTTTCATGCTGCAGTGCTCTTTGCTGCTCCATGCTGCTACTCCATGCTACTGCTTTGATGGTGCTTCATGCCACTGCTCCATGCCGCTGTATTCATGCCGTGTGGAGAAGGAGCTGCTGCAGGGGGATTAAGGACTGCAGAGGCGCTCCTGCCGAACTCATCGCCCAAAGCCACCCAATCTTGCGTTTTCACAACCTCGCACAACCATGCACCCTCAAGATAAATGTGTATTTAACAACCACGCAGTCACTGCGCAGGGCAAAATCAATACTCATGCGCTGGGATATAAGTTCTGCACGGTATGGAGATTTGATGGTCAAAAAGTAGGGTTCATGCTGCGGCTAACTTGGCAGGGTGCCCCATTTCTGGGACTGACAAGCTCAAGGACTCCAGGCTCATGCTTCCTGCAAATTTGTTCGCAGGTGTTCTTAGTCTGCCTCCGCTGACATGCAAACACCCTGCCCTTCCGTTCATAAATGTCCCTCACCAAGCTCATGCTTCCTGCAAATTTGTTCGCAGATGTTCTTAGTCTGCCTCCGCTGACATGCAAACACCCTGCCCTTCCGTTCATAAATGTCCCTCACCAGAGGCTCTTGCTTCCTGCAAACAAGCTGGCAGATGTTCTTAGCCTGGCTCCGCTGACATGCAAACACCCTGCCCTTACGTTCATTAATGTCCCTCACCAAGCTCATGCTTCCTGCAAACAAGCTGGCAGATATCCTTAGCCTGGCTCCGCTGACATGCAAACACCCTGCCCTTCCGTTCATTGATGTCCCTCACCAGAGGCTCTTGCTTCCTGCAAACAAGCCCGCAATTGTATTTTTAGTTTGGCTCCTCTGACATGGACAGAGGCAAAAGGCCTTTAGTCAAAACGAGCATCTACTAGCTCGGCCTGACATGTACATCTATGCTGAGATCCAGGATGAGTGTGGCAAACCGTCGTGGTTACATGAATGAGGGTAGCGAGCTGTCGTACACACATTGTACTTCACACATTTTCAACTGACATGTACATCAGGCTCAGGCAGAGGATGAGGGCGGCAAGCCATTGGAAATGCAAGAGTGCACGCATACACACACAAGCACACCATAATTTACACACTTTCTGCTTCAGGCCCAGGCAGAAGAAGAGGATGGCATGCTCTTGATCAACAGCTATCGCCTCAGGGGTGTGCCTGCTGTCTGCATCATCGACCCCATCACAGGTGCGCTTATTCCGTACCAGAGTTGCTTGAAAAAAAAGAAAAGAAAAGTCTACGCAGACCAAAGGTCGCTTGCCATAGTTGCCACAGGGGTGTGCCCAACGTTTGCATTGTTGACCCCATCACAGGTGCATTTCTGCCATGCCTGCCAAAGTGGCAAATCTACAACTCTGCCATTCATGCAAGGGAGCCGCCTTGGCTGCAGAGGAATGTACACAAGTGACCCATGGCAGGCTAACTGGGAACTATGATAAGTAAACTGTGCAGGCAACGTGAGACTAATGACGGGCACACTCTCATCTACTGGCCATGTTATTTAGTTGTGTATGGCTGTGTATTGTTAACAGGCTGTTGGTCCTGTTGCGGATGACACGCTCATGTGGGGCTCTGTGCTCCACTGTCTGAGTTGGACGAGCCCTTGTGTTCTGGAGTGATTGTGGTTGGCACGCAGGGCAGCCTCTGCTTGAAGTCTGGGGTGACTGTGGTTGGCACACAGGGCAGCTTACAGCCTCTGCTTCAAGTCATGTGGTGATGGAATGCAAAAATGTGTCATGGTGCAGAAATGCAACAGTGAATCATGGCGATGGAATGCAAAAGCAAGAATGTGAGTGGCCTGGTCACAAAAGCCGCCCCATGACTGGTCAAAAGGAGCACAAACACATGCCTTCACATGTCCCCCGCATTGCACACCTGTGGACTTGTTTTGACGAAAAAAGGTGCCTCTGCATTAAAACATTGCCGCGCCTGCCTTGCATCATAGATAAGATTACACAGGGAGACCTTCAGCCAGACTTTTCGGCTGATCAGCCTGTGGCTGGTCCTCGCCAGCCAACAGCAAATCCAAAAGCTCAGACACAAAAAAAGAAAAGCTTGTTTTTGTGTTGCGAGAGGAAATCAAATGCAGCTTGGACGCTGAGTTGTTGCCGCAAGAAAGGTTGCCTGCCTTGCATCATAGAGGAGAGGCACTGACACACCCAGGCAGGCACAGGATTCAAGACCTGCAAAGAAGAGGGTCGCCTGGTGCGTGCTCTCAAAGGAAGAGCAGCGCCTGAGCTGAGCACAGCCGCAGCCTACCCACGCTTTCTTTGCTGCTCTCAGGCAGGTTATGCAGTTGCTGCTTTTTGCTACTTGGGATGCCTCAGTTTGAACGGGTTGGGGATTGGGATGCCTGTGGGTCTTTTGGTGAGACCATCGGGACGCCCCTGGATTCTGATGGAACCCTTGTGATGTCTCTGGATCTCTGTGAGGCCCAGCAGGCTAGCTTGCTGATCAGGTGACCTTTCCCGAATGCACACAGCCTTTTTTGCCTGGCACAGTCTTTTCCTTTCCTTTCATTAGCGGCAGCGATGGCGCCTACTCTTTGATCTTGCTTGAGGGTGCCATGCTGAGCAGCTGATCCCATGCCTTGCCTGGCACGATGGTCCGGAGATGCAATCAGATGTGCTTCAACCTGCTTTGTGCTGCAGGGATGAAGCTGTTTGAGAGGCAGGGTTTTGAAGGCGCTGAACAGGTGCAAGAGGCGCGAGTGGTTTGGGGATGAGGTGAAACATGCTTCAACCTGCTCTGCCCTGCAGGGACCAAGCTGTTTGAGAGGCAGGGCTTTGTGCTGCAGGGGTTGAGCTGTTTGTGCTTCAACCTGCTCTGCCCTGCAGGGACCAAGCTGTTTGAGAGGCAGGGCTTTGTGCTGCAGGGGTTGAGCTGTTTGTGCTTCAACCTGCTCTGCCCTGCAGGGACCAAGCTGTTTGAGAGGCAGGGCTTTGTGCTGCAGGGGTTGAGCTGTTTGTGCTTCAACCTGCTCTGTCCTGCAGGGACCAAGCTGTTTGAGAGGCAGGGCTTTGTAGATGCTGAGCAGCTGATAGAGGACCTGGTTCCCTTTATGGACGTCGGCCCCAAGGTAAAGCCGTGTCATGCTACATTGGCGTAAGGTAGAGCCATGTCATGCCCTTAGAGCATGACATCTTGTTATGCTACTGGGGCTTAAGATGGCATCGTGTCAGGCTACAGGAAAGTGTCATGATACTAGGGCTTAAGGTGAACCTATGTCATCCTGCATTTCCCTTGTGCTGATTAGGAAGGGAAGGCCTTTTGCCTGTTGCAAAAGTTGACCTCTTTGGCACCCCTTGTGCTGGATTTTCACCAAGGGAAATGGCTGAAATTGTGTGTCTCACCAACCATCGGGTCTTTTCATGCCATTTCTTTTGCAATGATCTTTTTTTGGGTACAAAGACTTACTAAAGGTTTCCCATTTGGAGCGGTGGATGGTTTGTAGTGGAGATTTGGTGGTGAAAAGAAGGGTTCACGCCGCGGCTGGATTGGCATGCGCCCCCCACCTAGCAGGTTTAAAGTTTGAGTGCTGCCAGAGCCACAGAGCAAAGCTGCCAGTTTGGGGACACATATGCAGGGAGCATGCAAAAAACGGTTGTTTCCAGGCCTCAGCTAACCCCCTCTGGGCTTCTGCTTGTGATGGTGCCATGCTGCTAGGGCCAGGGTGAAAATATGTCATCCTGCATCTCCCTTCTACTGATTAGGAAAGGAAGGGCATTTGCTTGTGATCATGACATGCTATAACGGCTAACATGCTATACCGGCCAAAGGTGAAATCATGCTAATCTGCATCTCCCTTGTGCTGATGGAGTGGCGCAAGAGGGCCTTTTCAGCTCATGGCTGTGGCATGCTCGCAGCAGCGCAAGCAGAGCATGCTTACCGCTCGTGCTGCGTCCTCCGTTTGTGGTGTTGTGGCAGGGCCTGGGGGCAGGCAGACTGGCCCAGGTCATGGCAGGCAGCGGCTGCCAAAGCAGTAGCTCACTGGAGACATGCAGAGCCTTGCCATGTGTGCTTGTTTTGTTTTTTTTGCTCTGTCGTGGCAGGGCCTGGGGGCAGGCAGACTGGCCCAGGTCATGGCAGGCAGCGGCTGCCAAAGCAGTAGCTCACTGGAGACATGCAGAGCCTTGCCATGTGTGCTTGCTTTGTTTTTTTTGCTCTGTCGTGGCAGGGCCTGGGGGCAGGCAGACTGGCCCAGGTCATGGCAGGCAGCGGCTGCCAAAGCAGTAGCTCACTGGAGACATGCAGAGCCTTGCCATGTGTGCTTGCTTTGTTTTTTTTGCTCTGTCGTGGCAGGACCCGGGGGCAGGCAGACTGGCCCAGGTCATGGCTGTGAAGAGCAGGCAGCAGCCGGCGAAGCAGCAGCAGCGAGGGGGTGAGGCCGCTGCCCATGGGAAGCACCTCACAGAGGATGAGCAGATTGCTTTGGCGTTGGCGGCCTCGATGGAGCAAGGCACAAGTGCGTACATGTGTGTGTGCGTGCATGTGTGCTTGTGTGTGTGTGTGTGTTTGCACCTGCTTCTGGCTGAGGACAAGGGAAAAGAAAGGTGATGTAACATTATTCAGGCTTAGGTGATGTAACATTATCCAGGCTTAAGCATAGTAAAGAGGAGGAGGGCACATCATGGTGATGGCCTCTTCCATGGAGCAAGGCAAGTGCATGCAAGTGTGCACATGCGTGTGCACGCGTACACACCCGTGTGCGTGTGTGTGTGCTTTATGATTATAACTTATGCAGGCTAAGCACAGTGAAGCAGCTCCTTCTACTGCGGCAGAACTTGTTATACTATTGGTGTTGCAACGCCCCAGTACTGACAGGCATGCTCACAGTTGCCTCTCAACTCTCAACTTCTGCAGGCCAAGCCCAGCCAAGCAGCTCCCCCGCAGATGATGGTGGAGAGGATGAGGAGCTTGATGAAGCTGCTGTGTACGCGGCCATAGAGAGGGAGGACCAGCATCGGGCATTACAGGAGCAACAAAGAGCAGAGGAGCTAGCTAGACCGCCACCAGAAAAGGTGTGTGCTTTGATGGACCTTTATTTGGGGAGGATGAGGAGCTTGATCGTTGGTGCACAGGCTGTGCCCAGCCAGGGTGGAGGAGATACCTTGAAAGTGTGAGGGTTGCCTGGCTGTGAGTGAGAAGGATACTAGCATGTGGATGGCTCGTCTGACACAATTGAATGGGATTTGCTGGGTGGGTTAGATCATGCGCAATTGAAGGGAATTTTGGGGGGGGGGGGGGGCATGCACAATTGAATGCGATCTGCTGGGTGAGTCGGTGAAATTGTGGGTTGGTGGGTCTGCTTGGCGGGTTGGTGTGGATTGTGCTTGGCTAGAGCATGAAGGTATGCCGAGTCAGTAACAGAAGCGCCTTGTTAAAAAGAGTGAGGGCTGAGTCAGTGGCAGGAGTGCCTGTCAAGTAAGAAGTGAGCACCTTGTCAGATCAGTTCCATGCCGAGCAAGTGCCTTGTCATATATGGTGAATTCGTCAAAAAGTGAGTGAACAACAAGAGGCCCTTATCAGCAGCAAGTGCCTTTATGCCGTCTGCTCGATGCTCAGAGGATGTGGCAACATTTCTGAAGAAGAGTGCAGGAAGCAGGTCACCTTAAATGTACACAGAGTAGGAGTGGCAGTGAGCATAAGGGCTTCTGCTGCAACTGTTCAACCCTCCAGTAATTCGGCTAGGCAGGTTGTTTCTCTGTTTTTTGCTGAGGGGCCAGGTACCTGTGCACTTGGCACTGCATGCACATCAGCACTTGCTCACTTCGATAACATGCGTGCGTACTGCATGCATGTGCGCACAAGCGTGTGTTGTCTGTGTGTGTGTGTGTCAGCAGCAATGCTGCATTGGCCAGGAAGTAGCTCTGAATGTAATGCAGCTTATGAGGAGATGACAGGTCACATGCAAGGATGATGCATTGGTAGCAATGTCCAAAACGTCCTCATTTTGCATGCAAGTTACCTTATGTTCAGCATGTAACACCATATGGCACAGACAGACACAGACGCACGCACGCACGCACTCACGCACGCACACATACACACGTACAGGTGATGCAAGATGCTGAGGCGCGCTTGCCTGCGGAGCCGGACACCACAGACAGCAATGCGTGCAGGATAGCTGTGCGTCTGCCTACAGGTGGGTCCTTGAAAATGCTGCGTTCTTTATCTTGCAAGGCAGCAATGTTGCAAGGTTCAGACTGGCCATGTTTGCTCACCTGTGACCACAACAAGGGGTCCCTGATGCTATTTTCTCCCGCGTGTGCCTGTCTTTTTGTTACTTAATCTAGGTTCGTATCTGGAGCTAAAAGCACCTGCAAGTACGCTTGTATCAGTTATCTCCGAGATGTGGCATGTTTCAGTTTCAGTCAAGCTGCTGGCGTGAAATGATGTGATAGCTTGCATGGTGGTGCAGGTCTAGTTAAGCTCCTGGTGCCGTCGCATGCATTCTTCATTTGGCTGAGACTCCTCTTGCAGCAAGTGTAGTTGTGGTTTGAAATGCTTGCAATTCAGCTGGCTTGGTGATGCCGACATATGGCACGGTTTAGCCCTTAAACGTCTGCTTTACTCAGCGCAATTCCGTCTAAGAAGGCGTAACAGTGGTGAGCTGTGCTGGTGACAGGTCACCCACAGATCTGAGATGATCTTGGGAGTACTACCCCCACATTTTTGTCAGGCAATTTGGTTCATGACGTAGCTTTTTCGTGGTTCTTCAGATTGAGCTTGAGGGCGTATTTTGGTTTGAGGTGGTCTTTGACAAGGTGAAGAAAGATTATTGAGCCTCTGAAAGCACAAGTATATTTTATGAAAATGAATTGTGCTAACAAAGGTTGTTGAGCAAAAAGTAAGGTTTAGCAATTTCTACACCATCCTGCCCGGCTACACCTCTGATTGACCCCGCTCCTTTTTGGCAGTGACTTAAAACTTTCTGAACTTTGATTGCTGAATTAAGTGAGTCGGGTGCTGGATTCTTCTTGGCTTGTACTCCAGCCAGCCAGGAGCCAAGAAGGATCCTGCACCAACCCTGTTCACCCCTCCTCAGTCACCAAAGAGTGCAGGATGTCCCCCAAAAATGTTTTCTTCTACACGCTCAGGCGCCCAGATCAAAGACACAGGGAGTAGCGTCAATATCTATGCTCCCCCTTATCTGGCACACACTAATACGCAGACACGCAGGTAGCTCCTTATCTGGCACACTAAACGCAGGCATGCAGGCAGCTCCTTATCTGGCACACACTTAAACGCAGGCACAGAGGCAGCTCCTTGTGCAAATTAATACAAGGTTGTGCATTTGTAAGCTTTTGGTAGGATTGCATTTCAAGGCATGGGGATGACTAAGCCTCTTTGGGAGCCCAAACAGTTTTCATGGGGAAATTGAAACAGGATTACAGGATTGCTAGAAGCCTAAAGCCAGTCCCCTGGCTGATTAGGAAGTTGAAAGACTCAGGTAGGCCCCTGAAGGCTTATCAAAAGGAAGTCAAAAGAGACTCAGCCAGGCCTCTGAAGGCTTGAAACAAGGCTTGAAAGAGGGACTCAGCCCGGCCCCTGAAGGCTTGAAAGAAGGAGGTTGAAAGAGACTCGGCTATAGGCACTTCAAGCTGTCAGAGCCTGGATTGTTTATGTAAAAGAGGGGAATAATAAGCACCCTGTATTGCCTTATGTCTGCCATCAAAGCTCGTGCTCGGCTCCTCATCCTGTTTCCATCCTGTTCAGTTCCATCAATTATTTTGATCCAGTCTTCCCTCTAAATTATATTCCTGTCTTCCCTTTGTGTTGCTACCAGGGGTTACAAGAGGCCTACAGCCTGGTATCCTTAGTGTCACTGCTGCACGTTTTTTTGCACAGTGCTTGCCTCCTCTGTTGCAGTCCTGGATGTTCATGTTTGCACACATGTTGCGGAAGTGCACTCTGCATTGCCTTAGCAGCATGACCCTTGGATTGTATGTTCAGTGTTTGTGCGATCATTTGAGCCAGTGCGATCCCCCGGGGTGGCTGGTCTGCAGCTCAAGTGCGTAGCTGCAAAAAGTGCAAGGGCCCGGAGCATATTTGTGTGTGCACGCATTCTGTGCATCAAGAAAATATAAATATATATGTGTATATATACTCCAGAGCTGCCGAGAGCAAAGCTTAGTTGAGGCAATTTTTTTCATGGAAGGATGTGTGCCTCAGGATTGCTGGGCGACTCAAAAATATGAGCGACTCACAATATGAGCAACTCACAAAGAAAATGGGCCTTGTGTTTGTCAAAGGGTGTGTGCTTCGAAGTTGTAAAAAGCAAAAACTCTTTCAAAGAGTCTTTCAGACAGCAGTCCTCCAAGAGGTCACCACACCTCTGAAGCACAAATCGTTTGATCCACAGAAGGGCAGTAGACTTAAGCAGTATGTACATTAAGGGGCAATTCTAGCGTACACGTATGCAATGGCCTAGAGGACTTCACAATTAGAACCGCTCAACCATACCCGGAGAGCCCGGTCTCTTGCACAGGGGTCGTCCTCTTGTCATTTTTTTCAGGTTCTCTGGTTGGTTAACAGAGCCATGCCTACTGGTCATTGATTTCAATGACTGCTGGCCTTTTCATCTCCCTCTTCATGGCTTTTGCTGCAGGGGACCGAGCGCAGCGGCGCTTCCAAAAGACAGACTCTGTGCAGGTGTGGCATACCTTCATTGTTGTGCTCCACAATGCTGTGCAAGTGCGGCATGCCTTCATCTTTATACTGTACAGTGCTGTGCAAGTGCGGCGAAAAAAAGAAAAAAACTTCATGTTTGTGCTGTACAATACTGTGCAAATGCGCCATACCTTCATGTTTGTACTGTACAGTACTGTGCAAGTGCAGCGTGCCTTGTTTTTGGCCGCTGCGCTGTTTTACCACTGTTTGTAAAGAACTGTGCAGATGCGGTATGCCATTTCATTTGATCCTGCACACCGCATTCTGTGCAATGATGAGACGACATGTTGAGCTTGTGGGCACCATCTTGATGTGTGTCAATAAGGGGAGGGAACGGAAAAGAAGGGGAAGGAAAGGAGAGGAAAACACAGCCAAATCTGCCGTATGAGGGTAGCTTAGCTGAAACAAAAAGGTGTCTGTGACCTGTTGCTGTGTGACGCAGCGTGCTCTATGAGTGCGGGGGCCTATGTGCCTGGAATGGCAGAATGGCAACTTAATACCAGGCTTGGATGCAGCAAGCAAAGCACAAACAAACCTGCTGTTGTCTCTGCATAAACTTGAGATCTGCTGGAGCTCCAAAGCTTTGCTGGAAATGCAGCACATTGCCTTCATTCAAAGCCTCCCACAAATGCTTTCTTGTTGCCGCTTGTTGCCCTTAGCATATGTGATACATGTCCTGTGCTTTGCTATGTGCCAACGTAAAAAGATGTGGTGCTTTGAGTCTTAACATGAGCCAGGCTGTCAGATTCATCTATGCTGCCTCGAGCATCTCAAGAAAGGAACAGACTGCGGAGTGCAAAGCCACAGCCGGGTTCATCTGACACGTGTCTTAGTGCTTTGCTTTTTACACAAAAGCACACAGATCATGATGCTCTACTTCCCAACCGCAAAACTCATGTCCTGCCTTCATACCCTCATACAATTTGTATGATGGTACTTGCGGTATGTGATAAGATCCATACAATGTGCTCCAACTTTGCAACCTCAGGTGCTGATGGACCTGGTCTTGTCCAAGGTCCCGGAAGCAGCGGGGGGCAGGAAGTTCGATGTGGTGGCGTCCTTCCCAGGTGATGATCTCGTATGTGTTCAAGCTCGCAAGCAAGGCATCTGCTTGCTGTCGCTCCTCTGATTTCTTTGAATCCTGCCCTAGCTCAGCCAATGTGAACGTGGAGCTCACTTTGAACTAGGGCAGCTTTTATTTTCTCTCTCTTCCTTTGCGCTATTCCAAAAACAGATGCCCCTCTTTTCCGTGCCAGCCCTTCTTCTCCATGCCAGCCTAATGTGCAGCCAAGGCGCTTGAGGCATGTGTGGTGAGAGCCTGGATGCATGCATGGTGGGGGTTATGAAGCATGAGCAATGGGAGCCTTGAGGCATGTGTGGGGAGAGAGCCAACGTATGCAGATCATCTTCATCCAGAAAGCATTGTACACACTTAGGCTTTACTGCAGTTCAAAAAGCTGCGTAGAAGAGCAAGCACCCGTAGCTGCCGTTGGCAAAGGAAGCTCCCCTGCAGGTGCCAGAAGCAATGGAAGCCTCCTTTGCCTCCTGCACCCTGCCCACCTTGTAAGCGCAGTTTGCAGGACGATTTCCTCCTTTCTCCTCACACTCAGGCCTTTGAACTGCAATGTGCTCCAAATCCCCAATGTTGGCTGTTGTAAGCATGTCTGTAGTCATTTGAGTGCATAGGGTGCAGGATCTGAACACCGGGTACTCAGAGTAGGCATTGGGTGGCAGGGACCTTCTCAAAGGTGCCTTCCTCCTGGGCGCTTTTGGTTGCGTGCGCGCGCACACACACACACACACACACACACACACACACACACACACACACACACACACACACACACACACACACACACACATACACACACACATACACACACATACACACACACAGGCCCCCTCCCACCCCACACACACATACACACACACAGGCCCCCTCCCACTCCACACGCACATACACACACAGGCGCACACACATACACACACACAGATCCGTAAGCACAATATGCAAATGCTAGCAGATGTGCATGGCTTACCAGCATGAACACTTTAGCGTATGGTCATGCTTGGAACCCCAAAAAGAAAACATGCATCTAAACAATGTGCCAACACTCATGCTCAGGTGCACTGCCCTTGACGGATATGAGCGCAAGTTTGGAGAGTGCTGGTGTGGCAAATGCAATGCTGGTAGTGAAATGGAGGGATTAATTGGAGGAGGAAGAGCACTACAAGCGCTTTTGCTGTGATCGTCAGCTTTTGTTGCTTTAAATGCTTTTGTAGAGTGTCCTAGGTTCTTGATCATCGAGTTTTTCCAAAGCGCACACTTACATGCTTACGTTTCAAATGCAAATGCTTGGAAGCAGGCATGAAACTCAAACATACATTTTAAGCACGACTCACTCTGCAGAAGAGCATTTAGGTGACATGACTTCGAATGGTCAGAGCCCTTTCTAGAGAGCTTCCATGCAGGCGACACATGCCATAATTGATATAAAAACGAAGCTCAGGATGGGCTTGGCACCGTATGATGTGATGCTCAGTTCCCTTGAATTTTGGTGGAGTGGTCTTGTCGCTCATGCACTCGAGGTCTTTTGGGCTAAGACATTGATGTGACAAAGGAGCTCGGTTCACCTTACTGCCAGGTACAAACCATGCACCTATCATCCCTACTTTAAAGTAAGAGTTTCCTTCTTGCTGACAGCAACCTGCAAACCAAAGCTGCCAAATCGCCCAAGAACAAAAAATGAATAGAGCGACTTCTATGCAATCTTGCAGAAAATGTAGCAGGCAGTCCAAAATTAGCAATCCCAGGTTTCAGAAGTAATCAAGCTTCCTTTTTGGAAAGATAAGGAAGAAACGCTTATTTAGCTGTACCTGCGCGGAGCATGCTGATAGTATGCCTGTAACCAAACCGAAGCATAAAATTGTGTGCCAGGAATTCAAATGACAATGACCTGCTTCAAATCTGTGTTTGTGTTGCTCAAAATCACATTCTTTCGTTGAAGCAGGTGTTTTTTGACCAGAAGGATAAAAGCTTTTTTGTCTATGCTTCAAGTACCAGGTATGTCGCATTCACACTAGCAGCTTTCTTCTCCCCTACTCCAGGTGTGCCCCTTTCGCACTAGCTTTTAGCTTTTCTGGACATCTCCAGACAATTTTGCACAAATTTGCATAGTTGTCTTACGTGTGCAAAACCCACTAGCCCTAACCGGCAAGCACAAGCTCAATTGACACAGACTGTCGAACATAGAAGGGGCGAATAGCTTCGATCTGCCAAAGCTAAGTCCTTTCACCAACAGACTTTCAAATTAAGCTTACTGCAGACAATAAGTGACTCTGTTGAGAGAGGCTTGTAATAAAAAAAGTTGTTATTAAAGCATTTTCCAACTTTTAAAGCCATTCTAGCCAACGTACACCCTCTGAGACTCGTGTAGCCTTTTCCCTCCTTACATTCCCTTATTGCTACGGGTTACTTTAGGCCCCGGTCACACTGGCGGGATCACCCCCCGGGATCAGGGGTCGGATTTTGTTTATGCAAAAAAAAATTCTTTGAGCGTTCCACTAATTCCTTGCGCCGTATTTATTTAGATTGGATTTTTTTACCAGGTGATCCCAACCCCTGATCCCTGATCCGCCCCCCCCCCCTGATCAGGGGGGGTGATCCGAGGGGGTGATCCCGCCAGTGTGACCGGGGCCATATGGTGAGTCGCACCCGTAGTGTCCGGTAGCGAGTCAGAAAAAAGGAAAACAGGAGAGAAAGCGAAAAAGATATAATCAAGGGTTTACAAGGGTTTCAAGGGTTTACAATGGTGGCCTACAGCCCGAGACTCTGGCTGATGGCAGCTGGTGAAACAAGCTCAACCAGTATCAAAAATTGAGACTAAGTCTGACACAAATCTAAGAAGTCTGTATGAGTCTTGGTTTAGGAAAGCATTGATCTCAGAATCAGTGATAGTATGATGGCAAGCCAAGAATGGAATAAAGTTAGCGTTTGAAGGCGGAGCAAACACACGCAAAGTCTTAAACATCTCCTCAAAAAGGTCCTTGTATCTCCTGCGTAGCTCACGCACCTCAGTACATTTGCAAAAGAAAAGCACATGTTTTTCATCCTGGACTTCCCCACACTCACACTTATCACAGATACTTGAACCCCCAAGCCATTTACCAGACTCCACTCTCAAGTGATGAGCACGCAATCTAAATCTGCTAATGTTTCTCAAAACATGCTTGTCCAAATCCTTGAACAGATACGAGGGGATACAAAAAGGAGCACCTCTGGGACCACTCTCAGAATTCCCACACCACTTATGGTACGTCACTACCTTCTTGTTAACTGCACGAGGACAAAAAACATCGGCCCCTCTCCACACTTTCTGCTGTCTGTATCGCAAATCACCAATGAACTCTTGCATGGGGATTTTCTCAGCTCTCAGCATGTTCTGTTTGGACGAATCACCATTCCGCATCCCACCAAAAGCATTAGAGACTTCAGCAGCCCAGCAAGAGGAATCAAAAGAAGCTAGACTTAAATCAGCCCTCAGCACACGACGCAAGACTTCACTATTGGAGTCAAGCATGCTATTAAAAAACTTGATGGAGGCACGGAACCAGAAGAACTGCAGAGGCTCCTGGCCACACTCTCTCAACACCGGCCAATTTGTAGTACTGTTCTTTACTCCAAGAATGCGCCTCAAGGAACACAGATGTCTTTTCTGCAATTGACTATCAAACTCACTGCCTTCTCTCAAGTAATGAGTTCCCCACACCTGGCACGCATACATCCCAGCAGGAATGCCATACACCTTAGATAACCAGAGCATAGCATGAGGCCTGTTTTTCAGGTCATGACCCTTGGCAAACTCCGAAATCCTTCTCTGTGCAGCCATATAAGGCCGCACCGCATGCTCCTCAGCTACCTTAAAATCCATCTTTTTATCCAACAGCACTCCCAAATATTTGAACCTGTCCTTCTCTGGAAGGACCACTCCATCATACGTAAAAGGATTCTGCAGAAGAGAGACAGACGTACTGTTGAAGTGCACCACCTCAGACTTAGCTGTGTTTACAGTCAACCCTTTTCTCTGGGCATACACACGGAGTCTGTCCAGCATCTTCTGCATTTCACCAGGGTCATTCGTAGTTAATCCAAGGTCATCAGCGTACATCATGTGGGACACACCATTCACTCTATCACCAGTCACAGCACCCTCAATGCCCTCACTTATCTCTCTGCCCATATCATTGATGTACAGAGAGAAAAGAAGGGGGGACAAAGGACAATCTTGCTTAACACCGTTCGATGGCTGCACGCGCGCCCTTTTCTCACCATCCATTAGAATGTACTCATCATTATCATACATGTCTCTGATCACACTGAGCAGAGGAGTCGGCATTGCATTGCGCTGCAAGTGAGACCAAAGCTGCTGTCTGGGCACGGTGTCATAAGCTTGAGAAAAGTCAATGAAAGCAACGTGCAATCTGGAAGAATTCCGTGGCTTCAATTTTTTCGCAGCATGCTTGAGGTGCCTCAGAATGAACAGAGGATGCAGAGTGCTCCTTCCTGGAAAGAAGCCAAACTGCGTGTCCGGAATCTTTCCCTTTTTCATACACCAATCTGTCACCAGATTTTTCAGCACATTAGCATAAATCCTATACATTACACCGCTAACCGCAATCATCCTATAATTCCCAGGTTTCAGCACTTCCCCTTTTTTGTGAATGGGGCTCAACTTGGCAACCTTCCAGCACGCAGGCACTTTACTTTCAGTCAGCAACACTTTAAAAAGACAAGCCAACAGAGGCACCAGCACATTTACTTGTTTGGTTTTATTCCCACACTGCACTGGCAAGCACGCATGCTTAAGAAAAGGAATCGGGATCGCATCAAAGCCTGAAGAGGCACCAACATTCAACTTCTGAAATTCACTACCCAACAAACCTTCTAACACAGATACATCAGGGATCTCAAACTCATCTGGCTCCGGAGCCCAAAAAGATATAAATGTGCTTAATAAAGCGGTTGAGGTGAAAGGCAGGCGATTTGGTGGATATGCAAGCATGCAAGTCAAACCTGTCCATTTTTTTACAATGGACACCAGCAGCTGGGCATACACGCATTCCTGCCTTCTGTGCAAGAGGAAGCATCCCTTGCTGCTCTGGGGTACTCGAACATGGGTTTTACATTAACCTACAGCCCGAATATCTGGCTGACCAGTCGCTGGTGAAACATTCTCAACCAGCTATCACAAGGTTAACAAGTAAACAAGCTTCTACAAGAAGTTTAAAAAGAAAACTGCCGTATGCCATGCTGTGCTTGTTTCCGTTTTGTTCAAGTGCTGTGTTTTGCATATGCAAGATACGTGTGGCTTTGCTCATTCAAAGTGCTCAACGTAACTTTCCACACACAAATCCAATACAAAATGGGCAAGGTCAAGCTGGAGAACCATGAAGTACATTTTGGCCTACACTCAAAACACTCTGGGACCACAGAGTCTGCGTTGGCATTACCATGCAGCTGCAAAACGTACAACCATGAGCCGATCGGCTCATGGTTGTACGTTTTGCTTGTACCGGTCGCGACCGGTACAAGGCACATGATAGAGCACGTTCATGACAGCACCCGAACCACTTGGTGCGCACGGTAGTCCTTAAGGCAAGCTTGACTATGAGCACCGGTCACACTGGGGTGCCCGCTCAACCGCTCTGCAATCCCAGAGCACCAAGATACATATGAAGTATTCTTTCCCTCAAGTATAGTCCGTTTGGACGACGCAAGGGTGGCTGGATGGGCCCAAGGGATTGCATATCCATTAAATCACCCGTCTTTCATCTCAACCACTTTATGTATCTTATTTATGTATTTTTATTATTTTCCCTTTTCCCCGTTGTTTTTGACTCGCCACCGGACACTACGGGTGCGAACCGCCATATAAAACTTTACGGGAGTTTACTGTAAAAACTCGTCTAGGGAGTTTTCGCCAGGATGGACTCAAACCCAAAAGAGGAGCCCATGCCTCACAAGTCCATGGACCTTCCCAGCGTGTCGAGTTCAGGCGAATCTTTCCATGTTGGTGTGCCACTCACTGAAAAGGAGCAAGAGCTCGTTGAGCAGCTCAAGGAGGAGGTCAGGCCGGTCGTACAAGCGGACCATGCCCTGCAGCTCTTCTGCAATGATCACACATACGTGAGATACATGCGGGCCAGGTAAGACGCGTGGAGCCTGGAGGAGGATGTGTTGTTCAAACTGCTGCTCCTCAAAGTGTGCTCCTCCAAGTTGTTCAGCCCTGAACATAGACAGCAGGAAAGCATGTCTAGCAAAGTTTATACACAACACTGCTCATGCACTGGACATGCTCAGGTCATGGGACTTGAAGAAGGCCACCAAGATGCTCCTAGCCACCCTGGAATGGTGAGGAAGACTTTGATGAGACGTTCTGATCAGGTTAACTCAGCACTACCATCAACTCAGCAGGCGCGATGCACTGTGTGCAAGCTTAAACTCATCCTTCACGCAAACTTGAATGCATACGGATCGTTGCACCCATTGCAGCCTGGCCTACATAGGTAAATACCTATGTCGTCAAAAACAATCCCTTCTTGATGGCATGTGTTCACGCGCGCGCGCGCGCACGCACACACACACACACACACACACACACACACACACACACACACACACACACACACACACACACACACACACACACGCACGCACGCACGCACGCACGCACGAGTACACACACACACACGCACACGAATACACACACACACACACGCACACACATGCATGCCCACACAAAATTCTTACAAACCTGTTATATCATTATCTTGCAGGCAAAAGGCACAGCGCCGCGGCAAGTGTTAGGTTCCTCAAACATAACATCTCACAAGCAGACGTCCAACACTCCCCCGACCCCCACCACCTGCAACCCGACTCAACTCAAAAATCTGCTTGCTGTGTGTGCAGACAGACATGGATGCCTGCTCCTTCCAACAAAGATATTTATTAAAACATAGATTCAGAGAAGAAAACATGCACAGCTTTATCCAGGCGCTCCTGACATATCTGGTATGTGACAAAAAAGGCTTTTAACAAATACAGCGACACCCTCCTGCATCTGTGCAGGCGAAAGGATTACAAGCCTCACCTTATACGCTGGGAGGAGGTCAAACCTGAATCTGTGACGGGCAAGCAAATGATCTACCCTGTGCCAGACAAGTCGGGACGCCCCATCGTGCTGATGCGACCTAGGTGACTGTGGATGTGTTATGTGTGTGCGTGTGATGCCGCAAGCAAATTGTTCAGTAGTGCAAAGTGGCACAACTTTTTTTCTGCGCATTTGTGCAAGCCTGCATTGCTTTTCTTCTTCCGCTGTGGCCCTGTTGTTTGTTCTTCTGTGCAACCTCAGTATGCTGCACTGCAACACTATCAAAGGCCAGGGGCTTGTTAGGCAACTATTGCCCTTGAGTGGTGCTTTTGTGCTCTGTGCGCAGAAAGGGCTGCTCTTGGAAAAGAAAGGAGAGGAGAAGAAAGAAAGGAGAGGGGAGGAAAGGAAAGGAAAGGAAAGGAAAGGAAAAGTAGGAAAAAGGAAAGTAGGGAAAAGAAAAGGAAAGACAGGGAAGGGAAGGGAAGGGAAGGGAAGGGTAGGGTAGGGAAGTGAAGAGAAAGGACAGAGAAGGAATCGGAAGGGAAGGGAAGGGGAGAAGAAGAAAAGGACAGGACAGGACAGGGAAGGGTTGGGAAGGGAAGGGGAGGTTGCATAGCTCTGTACCTCTGCCTATAAGGGCTGTGCTTTGTGCAGCAAAGCCTTTTCAACCAAGGCTTCAACAATGAAATTGCGGCTGCTCTCACTTCCTGGACTTAGATTTTCTGGGATCTTTGACATCTTGCTCATTTTTGCGCAGGCTAGAGAACTCAAAACAAACTGAACGCCAGATCAAGTTCCTCATTTACCATTTAGAGATTGCCTCCCGCATGGCCGACAGAACAGGTGTGTGTGTGTTTATGTGCATGCGTGCGCTCTGCTAAATGATCTTTCCATCTCACTCTGATTAACTTGCTCAGAATATTTAATGTCTCTCAACTTTGAGGCCGTTAAAGTTGTTCACAATATTTAATGTCTTGACATGGCTTTAAAACTGTATGGTTTGCGATTGCTGTCACCTGTGTACCGCTCGAGGGCACAGGCAAAATTGGTTTTGCAATTCAGCAGAAGAAGGCAAGTGAAAGGTGTCTGTCGGGCCCTACAAATGAATTTCTGACCTGAAGCAGCTTCCACTTACAATCTCAGGGAAGGCGTCATGCTTTCTACGCTCATCATACTCATAATCTCTGGTCCCCCCTCATGTGTGTGTCGATTTTCAGTGCACATCATGGCACACATATGCTCATTTGCACCCACATGCGCCCCTTGTACACCCACATGTGCCTTTTTTTACACCCACATGTACCCCTTGTACACCCACGTGAACCCCTTGTACATGCCTGCCTGCGCTTTTACGTAGCAGGGCTAAGCACGTTGCGGCACCCTATCACATGTAGGGTTGGCCAATCCCGCACATGTGTTTATATGCATATATATATATATGTACATATGTGTGTGTCTGTGTATATACATGTGTGAGTATGAGTGTATGTGTATGTATATGCCGTATGTTCCAGCAATTTGCAGGGAAAGTGTGAAAAAGAAATAATATGATATGTTTGTATATGTGTATGTGCAAGAATGTACATGCGTATGTGTACAATATGAAGAAAAAAACATGTACATGCATGTATGTATGTAATGTCCAATGTGGGAAAAGGTGATAAACACAAGGTGATATATGTACGATATTCGTGTATAGGATTTGCCAACCCTACTCATATGTGCCCACATGTTCCCATGTACATGCTTCCCTGCACTGCGTGCATTGTGCAGGTGTGGGCAAGATGTGCTGGCTCCTAGACTTCACCTCCTACTCGCTATCCAACGCCCCCCCCCCTCAAAGTCTCCATCACCTGCAACAACATCCTGCAAAACCACTACCCGGAGCGCCTCGGCCTGGCTGTGTGCTGGCATGCGCCTACCCTGTTCTCGATGACATGGAAGGTGTGTGTGTATGTGTATGTGTGTGTGCATGCGTACACAGGCCTCCATTTGTGTGCATGCTGTTTGCCTGCATGCAACTGTACAAGCTGCTGGCCTGCATACAATTTCCTTTGAAAGGGAGGAATGTGAAGCTCTTTCCAAATATCCAAAGGGTGTGCGTCTTTGCAGCTTGCTACAAAAGCAAAGCATTTGGGACACACCAGTTCTTGAGTGGATTGTCGCTCGTGTCAACTGCAAAGGACATCATCTTTCCCTTTCTATTTTGACAATGCTCATGCGGATTATGGGTGATATGTTTGTGTTGTTGCGCACCCTTCACACACACACAAACACACAAACACACTGTTACACTTGTCTCCCCTGTCATGGAATGCAACACATTTTTCTGCAATCTGCAGGCTGTGCGCCCGTTCATTGACCCCAACACCCAGAAGAAGATCCACTTCATCAATGAAGGGCCCAAAGAGCCTGAGGAGATGAACGCCAGGTGGGGAAACACGTGTATTTTGTTTCATTGATAAAGGGCTCAAGGAGCCTGAGGCGGTGAACGCAAGGAGGGGAAAAAAAAAAGAGGAGAAAAGAAACGGTGGATGGGGGGAATGTTTGATGCATCCCATTTCATCAATGAAGGCCCACTGTCATGTTATATTATCCCATCACGCATTTCATGCATTCCATAACGACTTGTGAAAGGCCCAAGGAGCCTGTACATGTGAATGCCAGGTGGGAAATCAACAATTCATCTCGTCTCGTCAATGAAGGCCCACTTACGTCTTGTCCTTTTCCGCCATGCATCTCATGCAATCCATCCCAACCATTAAGACCCGCTTGCTGGACCTCCTCTGGGTCCCCCCTATACTCGCCGCCACCATCAGTGCCACCTTACTTCCACGCACACCCCCCAAACCTGCTGCTCTGCTGCCCTTGCTGCTGCCTCCCCTGCTTGCATTGCTGCTTTGATTGCTGGGATGCTGGTTGTCACCAAGAAGAGCAGCAGAAGTCAAACTGTCTGTATGGGCTGACAGCTGGGCAAGGGCAAGCTACCTTTCCACTAGCTCTGCAGGTGGTGCTTGCACATGCAGAGTGCATGCACTAGGCATATCCACTTGTCTCTTAGGGGCAGGAGCAGGGCGCGTTGCTGGACCCATGCACGGCATATCCACTTGTCTTTTAGGGGCAGGAGCAGGGCGTGTTGCTGGACCCATGCACGGCATATCCACTTGTCTCTTAGGGGCAGGAGCAGGGCGCGTTGCTGGACCCATGCACGGCATATCCACTTGTCTCTTAGGGGCAGGAGCAGGGCGCGTTGCTGGACCCATGCACGGCATATCCACTTGTCTCTTAGGGGCAGGAGCAGGGCGCGTTGCTGGACCCATGCACGGCCTGCCCACAGGCCTGACAGCTGGGGCATTTGGTCTTGCAGCCTCTGCCCTGAGCTCCATCTCCTGCTCCTGCTGCTGCATCCCTGCTTGCACCTCAGGTCTTGTGTGAACCTGGATTTGCTTGACACTGGGCAGGGGGCCATCCTCCTCAGTGCGGGGCCTCTTTAAAAAAGCCATACAAATTAAAGGCCTTTGTCCCTGCCAGGATGGGCCTCCATTCTTTGTTTAAATGCCTGATACACTTTTTTGGGGACCCCCAAACCTTTATTTTTTTGGATTTTCCAGTTTGGAGAGGGTCTCCTGATTACGTAGTTATATATGTACCATAGCAGCACTAACGTATTGCGAGACTGATTTATTGCAAGATCCCAAAAGGATTTCATAAATTTTCCTGCGAACATTTAAGGTTTGCGAGGTCTGTCAAAATCCTCAAAAATTGCAAACTTCCGCGTTTTTGTGTCTCATAGTATGATTCATACACTGGCTTCCAGTCTCTACTCATCCCCTTCCTCCATCTTTTCATTTGAGGAGTCCTCAGAGACCTCCCTCACACACGCTCGCCCCTCCCCCTCCTGCCCCCTTCTTCCCTCGCCAAGCTACAATTGCTGCTTCCTGATGTGTGTAATGCAAGCGCATGCTGACACCCTCCTCCCTGCCAGGAGGCTTGGATGGGGAGAAGCTTAACCCACATTACCTTAAGGGCATGTGATGCCTGGACCAAAGGCAGGATTCTGGGCCCTCTACAGGTGGGGTGGGGAGGAGAGGTGGCTGCAATGGCAGCAGCAGAGCTTCCTGGGCAGACCATCGTCCACCTTGTGCTTCCGCTTGGTACAGCCCATGACGAAAAGAGCCCTCTCCGATAGCAGCATGTGGCTGCATTCTGAGGCCCGGTTGATTGCTCAATACAAACCGACACTCTTTGCGAGGCCTTGCAAGAAAATTAATGTTTAGACGCACTCCACATTGCGAGAAACCCCAATAATGATTCAATTAATTGCAGTACCCCCAGTGCTGCTATGGTGATTATTTGCATAATTGAAAAGTTCCTACGGTAGCTTTTGCCTGCGCGTCCCCAGCCTGCCGGAAACCTCCCGGCCTTTCAGCATCGAAGTGCTTGGCAAAACATCATATGGGATCCTGCAGAATGCTCAATTGCATGATAGTGTTGTCTGAGCAAAAGGCTGTTCTATTACAAAACGCTCAATTTAATGGCAGTGTTGTCTGAGCAAAAGGCTGTTCTGTTACAAAACGCTCGATTTAATGACAGTGTTGTCTGAGCAAAAAGCAGTTCTGTTACAAAACGCTCAATAAAATGGCACTGTCGTCTGAGCAAAAGGCTGTTCTGTGACTCCCATAAGAACGGGCCTAAAATGTCAATCTTTAAACTACTTTGAGTATGCTCTTATTTATCCAGCCCATAACGGCCGTGCTTGCTGGCATCGAGCCAATGCCAATGGCTGTAGGGTAGAAAAATGAGGCAGTCCTAAACTCCTTGATCATGAAAGCTGCGCGCATCTGTGGGGCTTCTTGAGGCTGTGTACCCAGCATTCTCCTCAAAGCACTGCTGCCATGCTGCCCTGTCTGTTACGCACGCGGCAGCAGCTATCTTCTCCTCCTCACGCGCACACCTATGTATCCGAGTCATCGCCATACTGTGAACAAATGCGCCCCACATGTGGATGATTTCGTGCACTCCATCACACTCAGACGCCCAGATTGAATCAGGCCTATCTGCTGTCCTTGCTGACATACTGCTGCGCGGTCCTTGTGCTTCTCGCCCTTCTCATGCGTACTCGAACACACTGCTCTTCACTGGACTCTAGTCTGGCTGACCTCGGAGGATCATTGTGCCGAGTATTCATTGTTTTCATCAATGCAACCTTTTTTGAGCCAATGCTCACTTATGTTAGGGGCAGCTGAGGGGGTTGTACCAAGGCAACTCTTGGATTCTGTTGGTGAGGCCATAGCTTGCTTGCCTTGTACTCACCATCTTCTGCCCCCTTTTCATTCTTTTCCTGCTCTTCTCATGAATCATTGAAACCTTTTTTGATGGGTTACTGAACCCAAACTTTTGAGGCAGTCAAAGCATGATAAGCTGCTTCGAACCCCTTTCCACCAAAGCCCCTCGTGGCCCCAAAATCCCAGTGTAATCGCTTTCAGAAGTCTCTCCAAAAACCGAATTTTATAGCGGTAGATATAGTTCAGCGCCAAGAAGGAAGCACTCATGCGCATACACACACACTCACACTCGAGTGCATGCATACGGAATTCAGGTTCCACATGGAGGACATGGAGGAGTGCATGGGTGGCGGGAAGAAAGGCTTTGCTTTTGAGTTGGGGACCTACGAGCGGCGCATGCTCGAGTATGATGCTGACGTGGAGGCAGAGCTATCGCACATGGCCAAGGTATGTGTGTGTGTGTGTGCATGTGTGTGTTGTGTGTGCATGAGTGCACGCTTCTGTATGCAGGGGGTGAAGGGGGATGGCGGCGGAGGAGTGGGATGTATGATGCTACAGTGGAGGCAGAGCTATCAAGATCCTGTGTTCCAACACCTGTGAGTGGACTGGTTGTTAGTCTGTGTGCCAACATCTGTTTGTCAGTACCATGCATCAAACCTGGGGGCAGTCCGCTAATTAACCTGTGTGTGAAGCCAACCTGTGTGAGGAGGCAGAGCCGTCATCATTGCTGCACAGGTGCTTAGGGTTGGGGGGCCCTTGGGAGCACATGTGTCATTGCATTCATGTGCGGCTTGGTGCTTAAAAGATTCCTGGCTACCATCCAGCAGGCCGTGCTGAGGCTTTGTGGGGCATCGTACGATTCAGGCTTTGTAGTGCATTGTACGCTCATGATGCATTATACGCTTCAGGCTTTGTGATGCATTGTACGCTCGTGATGCATTGTACGCTTCAGGCTTTGTGTGCATTATACGCTTCAGGCTTTGTGATGCATTGTACGCTCGTGATGCATTGCACGCATGTGATGCATCGTACGCTTCAGGCTCAGCGCGTACATGTTTTGCTGGGTGTTGTGTTGGCTGTGCATGCCTGACCTGTGTGTGTGATTAGGGTCGCGCGTGTGTGAATGCTTGTCTTGCTGGGTGCTGTGTTGTTTGTGAGCCTCGCTGCTTGTTTGTGTGAGTCACGCTGCTTGTTTTTTGTGATTCACGCTGCTTGTTTGTGTGAGTCACGCTGCTTGTTTTTTGTGAGTCTTGCTGCTTGCTTCTTTGCGAGTCTCGCTGCTTGCTTGTTTTTGTGCATGCCGCATCTGTGTGCGTGCTTCAGATTCAGCGTGTGCTTATGTTGTGCGGCTTGATGTACTGCGGTTGTGCGCATGCCGCATCAGTATGCCTGCTCCAGATTCAGAGGAGATGTTTTGCTGTACAATTGTCAAGACTTGTTTGTGCACGTTGTGCATTCCGCAGCCTGAGTGGGAGAGCACAAGGTGGGGGGGTGGCTCTTGAAATTTCTGGGGCTGCTTTTTCCTCTTCTTCGGAGGCTTCACTCTTTGTTTGTCCTCAATGTCTGGGAGGCAAACCGCCATGGACTTCATTTCGTGCAGTTTAGAAAAAAGGATGATGTATATGCATGCATGTTTGAATGTATGTATGCATGTATGTATGCACGCATTTATGCATGTTCATCCGAGTGGAGAATCATGTTTTTTTGTTCCTACCATCCAAGTGGAGGATTGCTGCTTGTCCCACTCTGTTGTCAAGCAAAAGGGAAAGAAACCAAGCAAGGTTGTTCATTCTTGTCATTTGCTTCTATCCCCTTCACTGCCGCTGCAGCTGGCGAGCAGCAACGTCAAGCCAGACTACAAGCTTATCCCCCTGGCGACCGCAGCTGCTCAGCCCCCGGCCTGAGCCTTGCCAGCACCATCTCTTGCCCCCCAAAAGTGTACTTTTAGGGGATATCAGCTCCCCTGCATGCGGACAGCTTTTTTTCAGCAGGGGCTTTTCTGGCTCTTGAAATTGTGCGCGTGATCGTTGCCCTGCACTCAACGAAGCCCAAACGTTGTGTGCCCAGCGAGAGGCTATGCTGTGCCTGGCTGGTGCCGCTGGGAGGTAGGTGTCGCTTTGTGGTTGGTGTTCAAGCCCAGAAAGTGTGTGCCCAGCAAGAGGCTGCTGTGCCTGGCTGGTGCCACTGGGAGGTCGTTGCTGCTTTGTGGTTGGTGTCCAAGCACACAAAGGGTGTGCCTAGCAAGAAGTTGCTGCCTGGCTGGAGCCAAGCGGAGGTCATTGCCTAACATTAGATGTGATTGCTGGGCGGAGACAGGTTGCTGCCCTCGCGGACGTCATTGCTGCTGTGTGTTTGGTGGTGTTCTCCCCGGACCGTTTTGTGGCGCATGTGTGACAGTGCATGCTGGCGCTTGTGGAGAAATGCGCCACTGTTTGGTAGCGCTTGTGTATAAGTATATGTCACGACAGTTGTGTGTGGCAGTCGTGCGAATAGAGAGTGCAGAATGCTGTAGAGGGGAGGGTGGTGTGTGAGGCAGGCGAATGCAAAATGCAGCAGAGAGCCCTGTGTGAGGCAGGAGAGTGGGAATTGCTGCAGAGGGGAGGGCGCTGTGTGAGGCAGGAGAGTGGAAAATGCAGCAGAAGGGAGGGTGGTTGTGAGGGGAACAGGAGGTAGGGTCATGTTCTTGCCTTGCATGCTGGTTTGGCCCTCCTTTTGTGTCTGCCAGCATTTCAGCTTCACATACCTGAGCAGGCGAGGTCCCAGCACTCAATGGTTTAGAGGAGCCAACAAGGTGCCAGCATTTGCTGCTTTCTGTGAAAAGTGGTGCCAGCATTCCTGCTTCACCTGAGTAAGCAAGGTGCCAGCACTTTCTACTTTCTGTGAAATTTGGTGCCAGCATGCCTGTTTCACCTGAGTAAGCGAGGTGCCAGCACTTGATGGCTTATATGAGCAAGCGAGGTGCTAGTGCTTGCTGGTTGATGAAAGTCGGTGAGGTGGAAAGCAATGGGTCCAATGAGGCTGGAGCAGCACTATCAGCTGCCCATGGCCTGTGTGATTCTTTTGACGTGTGAGATTTGTGTGGTGCTGCTTGTCGCCTGTAGCTGGTGTGGACATCCCCTTGCACAATCGCAACCACATGTCCCGTTGTCAATCTTGGGCACACCCACATACACACACACTCCCCCCCTGTGAAACCCAAAACACAGAAAGAAAAGACGCTGACTGGTCTGCTTAGTTTTTAATTGGTGGGCGTAGTAGCAATCAACTCACTCCTGGCAATGGGGTATTCAAACACTGTTCTGGCTGCGTCACTTTCTCAGCCTGACACCGGGCTTCTCTTTGATGAGTGCTATTAACCTTCTGGCATGTTTAAGACTCTCCTTTCCCTCTTGCTTTATACAGCTCAGTCACTGCCCTCTGCGATACAAATAGCACATCCACTGCATTTCATTTTTTATCCCTTAGCCCTCAGGGCCTGCCTTCCCTTTTTTTAGAAACTGAATGTTGGGACAAAGTCGTGTAAAGAACTACAAGTGAGTGAAGCAGATACTCTGCCTGTCTCTTGTTGTTTCAAGCGGAGGCTCACTGCATGGAGGCTTTTGCTGTGTTCATCCCTACAGATGCCTGAAATTGCATACTTCCTTAACTGCGTAGATTTCCTTTTCTTTGCTTTAAGGAAACGCAAGGGTTACATAGCTGTACGTGCCTACGTGGGCAGCTTAGCTGCAGCAAAAACTTTTTCTTGCTTTACAAGCATGCCAGAAATGCGTGCCTCCCTTAATTGATGTGGGGAGTGCTTTCATGCCTGCAGTTTTCCTATTCTTTGCTTTACAAGTCAGAAGCGCATCTACATAGACGCTCATGAGACCAACCAGGTTTTAGAACAAGCGCTTTCATGATTTTGGATGCCTTCCCTTTTTTTGTAATTCAGGGAGATGCAAGGGTGCCACACACATACCTTAAGTGAACCAGGTAATGCGACATGAGTGGTTGTGATTTTACCATTTGGATTTTTACAAGGGTTACAAGGGGTTGGTTTTCAGCCCGGGACTCTGGCTAACCAGCTGCTGGTGATTCTTTCTTAACCAACACTAAAAATTGAAACCAACTCTGACAAAACCTTACAAAAAATCTAAGCAAGTCTTGATTCAGGAAAGCATTGATCTCAGGATCATTTATAATGTGAAAGCTTGCCAAGAAAGGAATTGAACATACCTGTTCAGGATCTGTACTACAGACTGTATAGTATACAGTTCGTACTCTTTGTCTGATTTCTCTAAATCTGACAAGAAAGGAAGAGAGTCTTTGATTGAATGCCGGGAAAAGAATGTAACGGCTCAAAAATGATGTAATTATTAATTAAAAGATAAATGAAAATATCCTTGTATTTCTGCGCAGCTCGCAATGGTTACAATGGTCACAATGTCAGGGACCTTCAGCCAGAGCGTTCGGCTGATCAGTCTGTGACTGGTCTACGCAAATGAAAAGTAATTCCATCAGCTCAGAAATGTAATGGAAAAGCTTGTTATTCTTCTGGGAAAGAAAATTAAAAACAATGGGCGTGGTGACAGGTGCACGCAAGGTTCAAGTTACAATGGGGTTTGACCTTCAGCCAGGTAGTTTGGCTGCTCGGCCTGCTCAACTGTTCCAACTGCACAGAAAATATCCATGAGATCGGAAATAAAACGATAAGTCTCATTAGTTTGCTTCTGCAAGAAATGAAAAACATCCTCAGAGCTAGCTTGAGAATAGTAGAAAGTGCCTGAATCATCCAGAAATTTTGTATGAGAAGAGGGGAAGTCAGAAAATAACTGTGCACTGCTGGCATAAGTCCTTCGAAGAGAACACACAGAAGCGCAAGAACAAAGGAACACGGCATGCTTTTCATCTTGGAGTCCTCCTTGGTCACACCTATCACAAGCACTGCTCTGGCAGATGTGTGCTCCTGCCAAAGTGATGTCTCAACTCTTTAAGTGTGAGCATGTATGAGAAAACGTGCTATGTTTCTCAGCGCACGCTTGCCCAAATCAAGATGCAAATACCTGGGGACAGAAAAGGGCGCGCCATGAACAGACAAAGGTCTCAAAGGATGTGCCATCCAGTGATGATACTCGGCTTATTTGTTCGTGTGTTCACCATGTTCTGCCAAGGCATCAGCATTCCACACACCTCGCAGCCTTTTTCTCAGATCAACAACAAACTCCCTCATGACTATAGGCTGCCCTGACCAAACACAATCAGTAAACACGTTGCACCTGTCCAAGCCTGTGCATGCAGCCAAAATTTCTGAGGTCCAGCATTTATGGGAAAGACTGCTCATTTCAACATCTGCTTGCAGTACCTTACTGAATGTATTGCTGTTGCTGCGCAGTAAAGCATTGTAAAACCTAACTGCTGCGCGAAACCAATAAAACTGTAAAGGTTCATGCCCACACTCACGCAGCACAGACCAATTAGGAGTGGTGCGCTTTACCCCAAGGATACGCTTCAATAAGCACAGGTGCACAGTTTGCAAAGAACAGTCCATTTCAGCTCCTTCTTTCATAAATCTAGTGTCCCAAATCTGGCATGCATACATGCTAGCAGGGAGAGCATGTGCTTTAGTCAGCCAGAGCATGGTATGCGGCCTGTCTGTCAGGCGGTGCTCAGATGCGAATTGCCTAATCCGTCTACAACCAGCTAGGAAAGGGGCACACATGTACTCAGCAGTGGCTTGCGGGTTGCGTTTGCAAAGTTCAGTTTGAGAGATACTGCCAGAGGCTATTGGTTGAAAGAGCTCGGAATACCTCTTACTCGGCACACCTCAGGGCATAAACACTTGATTTAAAGATTTACAGATTTAAATGGGGAGACCTTCAGCTAGACTGCCAACATCGGCTGGTTGGCCTGTGACTGGTCCTCGCCAGTCACATTTAGATTTAGATTTACACGGGGGGACCTTCAGCCAGACTGTTCGGCTGATCAGCCTGTGACTGGTCCTCGCCAGTCAACATAATGTCCATAAGCTCAAAAACAAACGAAAAAAGCTTGTTGTTGTGTTGCAAGAGGAAATCAAAAACATCCTGCCAGGGGACACTGGCTTGTTGTAAAAATGGTTGCTCCATAAAAAAATCACCAGAGAAACAGTTGAACACGTTAGCATACGTTATCCTCAAAACACAAACATCTGCGTCTCTGCACACCAGAAGGGCATGAGCTTCATCTTGAATCTCATCACAAGAAGAGCGATCACACAAAAAAGGGGTCATCAGTAAACTCTTGAATAGGAATAGGAGTGCCCTGGCGCACAGCTTGCACAAAGGAATCACAGCTCCGCAGGCCTTGGAAAGCATCTAAACCTAGAGCAGTCGAGCAGGAAGGCTCAGTTAATGAATGTTCTAATCCGCTTTCAGCACTCATCTCAATATCTCTTTGTTCGACCTCAGCACGCTTTCACACATTTTGACAACAGACCTTAACCAGTAAAATTGAAGCGGCTCATCCCCATTAGGATATTCTTTTTGTAGTCTTCGTGGTGGAGGGGACTCACGGCTCTTTTGAGCCAATGTGTCTCCTTTTCCTTAATTGATGTAGGGAGAGTTTCCTCTGCCTACGTGTTTTTTCTTTTCTTTTCTCTTCTTGAAGCGGCTCATGACCACACTCCCTCAGATCAGCCCACTTTGTCGTGGTACGCTTAACACCCAGCGTGCTCTTAAGATAACTCATGTGCCGCACTTGCAGCTCACTTGCAAATTCCTTGCCCGCTTTAATGTACTCAGTGCCCCACACTTGGTCTGCATACATTCCAGCTGGGACCACATACGTCTTCCCGAGCCACAGAGACACACACGGCCTATTTGCCAGAAATTTCTCACGAATAAATTGACAAACCTGAAAGCAGACGCCATGAAGGGGCCAGCAGCATGCTCAGAGGACTCGGCCATGCTCATGCACTTGTGAAACATCATGCCAAGATATTTGAAAGAGTCCTTGTGTGCCAGTGGCACCCCCCCAATACAAAATGCTGGCAGATCTGACCCAGAGAAATTGAAGTGCACCACCTCAAACTTGGCAGTGTTGATGATTAAGTGCTTCCTCTCAGCATACGCATGCAAGCGGTTCAGCATGGTCTGCAACGCAACAGGATTGTTGTCCATCAGAGTCAGGTCATCAGCATATACCATGTGCGTCACATAGAATCCAGTTGTACTTGTGACAGCACCCCTTCCGCAATTTCATCAATGTCATTAATATACAGATCTGTTGTGATCTGATTTTCTCTCTAGAGAGAAAAGCAGAGGGGACAAAGGGCAGCCCTCAGGAAACAGGCTGTTTCACACCCGTGTCAGGGTTCACCCGAGCAGTCTTCTCTCCATCCTTCAAAATATACTCATCAGCATCGTATATGATTTTAACAAACACTTGAAGAGGACATGGGCTTCATCTTGATCCTCATGCAGGTTGCATCTATCACAAACAACGGACTCCTCACCACGAGACCAAATTGCTCTGTCAACAGTGTTGACTCAACACGCAGGGTGTGTGCACGCAATCTAAAACGGCTAACATTACTTAAAACATGGCCAGAAAGGTTCAAAGACATGTGGCGAGGATTTCTCACTGGGGCGCGCAAATTCGAATCAAAAGGAACGCCAAAGTAAGACTGATAGAGGGACACAGAACTTTGAGGCACGCTCGCTGCATTGGTAGCAGCAGTGTTCCACACGTCACGCAGTCTGAGTCTCAAATCATCAGTGAACCCCTGAATCCTAATTAGGATTTGGAGTAGGTGCACTACTCCGTACTGCTTGCACATACTCATCACACTTCTGCAGCCCTTGAAATCCATCCAGCATCTGGGCAGTCCAGCATCCAAAGGCCCTGGAGTGCATATTACAAACAGCCTGAAACACCTTTTCAAGCGTTGTGCTATTGCAGCCCAGCATGCTGCTGTACAGCTTGACCACAGATCTGAACCAATAAAACTGCAAGGGCTCATGACCACACTTTCCAGTTCCTCCAAAACAAATAAACACAAAATGAAGTACGGATACTCAGCGATTGGCGACAGCTAAGGGTGAATGGCGCGGACATTTCTGTACAGCCCTTCACCCCGGCCTGGCCCGGAGGTTGGTGGTTCGCTTTGTGCCTTCTCTCTGCGTTTGCTTGTTGCTGCTGCATGAGCATTTGCATCGGTCAGGCCTTGAGTGACCAGAGTGGTCCGCTTAGGGGGAGCACGGGGTTTGCCTGTCTCCTATGGGGGTTAGCGGGGTTTGCCTGCGCCCACACCCAATGACCAATGCAACCTCTGGGTTTTGCCAAGTAGATCAGAGACCAAATCGTGTAACCCGCGCCTATACCAAGCACAACTGCATTCCCACTCCCTGGTCTTTTTGTGGGCCAGGGAGCTCCTTGCGCGTAACCGCACCATTTAAAAGAATGGGCGGTTCCTCATGCCTAAACCCCCGCTGCCCCCAGCAGCTCTTTCTATTAAATGCTTCGATCTCGGGAATGCAGCATTTCCTCTGCATCACCACCCAACTGCACAGCCCATTGGACCACCCTGGTGCCCCCCTTGTGGCACTTCCCACAGACAGCCACTCCCACCCATTCCAGAGCCCCTTGGTAGCCTAATGGCTTCTTTGTGTAAACCAGTCTAGACGGATAGCGATGTAACCTTCCCTTACCTTTAAGCCTTTGAGCATTATCTACCTCGTGGTATTCCATCAAACACCAGACCGCTACAAACATGGTTTATTATCTAATCGTTCCAGCCCGAGTTATGTGAGTTGAGCATTTCTTGGCCAGGCCTGGCTACAGGCCTCAGCGTTTACAGTTTTAATTTTTAAGGGTACCTGGGGTCTCACAGTATCTAATGGGGTTTCTGGAGTCTCAAGATAACTGCCTCTTGTTTAGCATTATGATGCACACACAACAGTGGACGCTGAGAATTAAAGTACAAAACATATCATGGACATACCTGACATGGACTCTTAAAACTTTCTTAGAGTTATGCTGTGAAAAAAGAAAAAAAAGTATAATTTTGCCCTGGAGTACCCTGACACCAGCTCCTTTGGGAGCACCTGTCAGGGAACACCGGGCACCATGTCGTTCATAAACACAGACCCCGAGTGCTACATGTCCTGGATGCGTGGGTCCCTCTCCTCTGTGTCGTCAGAGACGCGGCATCGTGTCAACCTTTGGGTGTGACAGTTCGAGAACAGAGAAAGCTAAGGAAGCCCTTGCTCGCGGAGCCCACTCCCAACCTTGCACGGCAAATCTTCAGCAGTGTCTTCCCCAACCCAAACAGCAGCAGCGTAACACACCCTGAGCACCAGCCCAAGGCACCTGCTTCTCAGGAGCACCAGCCTCAGGCACCAGCTCAGACAGGCCAACCCATGCCAAACAGCAGCAGCAGAGCACATCCTGAGCACTAGCCCAAGGCACCTGTTCCTCAGGAGCACCAGCCTCAGGCACCAGCTCAGACGGGCTCTGGAGACAATAAGAGGAAGAGAGAGCCCCAGGGGAGCACGTCTCGCGAGGTACCTGAGCACCAGCCAGTATATGCTGTTGCACCAGCTCCACAAGAGCACCAGTCACAGCGCGCACTGGCCTCGCGAGATGGTCCCTGTCGTGGTTCCGTCGTTTGTCATGGAGCCGGGCCAATGGGAAGTCCGCGGATTGGACGACATTCGGACGACGCTCTGCAGGCGCTCCGCTGCCAATTTCGCCTCTGAGGAAGAGCAGCAGAAGTACGCAGTGGAGCTGGTGTCATTCCTTGTATTTGAGGGGGCGCTGCCTCATACACCCACGCCCAGGAAGAGGGAGCGTGATGCGGCCAGGAATCTGAAACAGAGAGCAAATACATGACTGAGGTGTGTGCCTGGCTAGCTAGCTACTGTTGTAAGGAGGAGTGCATATAGTGAAACTCCAATCATACGTTCATGCAGCTCTTGGGTCTTCTTGTGATACTGGTCAGAACCTGGCCAGCCCTTCTGGTTTCAAGTAGAGCTGTTCATTTCTCCTCCCTTACTTCCTTGTTTTTACTGCTCCCTCTGTGAACTCATACGCTGAACTTCTAGGCTTCATCTTGTCTTCTTGTGACTTTCGGTTTTTCAGTGCTTGAGTTGCTCGTGTGTGCTCAACTAAGGACTTCATGCCGAGCAGCCAACCTTATGGCTGAAGGCTTAGATCCCATTGTAACATTGTAACATTATGCTGTTCTCTACTTGTCTGGACATCATGTGGTAACACGGAGGTGTATTTTCTGATATCTGACATTTTCTGCAATCCTGATGGAGTTAGTGTGCCTGGACTTTGCATGTTTGAATCATGGAAAGTGACGCAGTGTGTGTTTTCTTTATAGCAATTGGCACTTCTGAACTCAGCTCAAGGACTTGTTTCCTTCTCCAGTTGACACATTCGTTTACAAGTTTGGCTTGGTTTGGTTACATGTACAGGCACATTTTTGCTTCAGCTAAGCTGCCCTTGTAGGCAGGTACATCATTGCACTAACTATCCGTGGGAGCTGAACATACCTGCTTTTGGCCTGCCACTTATGGGTCTATACATTGCTAGTAGCATGTGCTTTGAGGCCTAACACACATAGTTGCACCTGTGCGCAAGGGTATTGTTGGGGCCACAAATGCTTTTCTTTTCATCCTGGTGCAGTACATGTGCTTCAACTCCAAAAAAGTCTGAGGTTGTCTGCTTCAATTCCAGAGCTGATAGTCTTCCCCAACTATTGTATAGTGGTGACAGCCTTCCTTACACTGATTCTTTCAAATTTCTGGGTATGGTCTGTTGATGGTCGACCTTCTCTGCCCCACTAGCACAATCCAGGACTTCAAAGTACAAGCCAGGAAACTCACTCTCTACTCTGACCGGGCAGCAAAAAAAAAGCAACGGGCATCTTACATAGTTATCTCCCCTCCGAGGACGGGAGGAATGACGTGTGAGAGACGGGGCGGGGACGCCACCGGGGACGCCTTGTTTTCAAACGCAAATGGGTTGACCTGCTTGGTGTAATGCTTAAGGATGGTTGAGAGATGATGCCCCGCGTGTTGGAACGCCGGGGGAGGGGCAAAAGGGCCACTGCAACCAAGAGGCCCGCGTGTTACAAAATTATTGAAGCACAAGAAACAAAGCATTCAACATAAACATTACTTGATATCATTGCCCAACAGCGCTTTGTAAAACGTTGACCACTCCAGCCAGCATGGAAAGGATGCATTACAAATCAAAAACTAAAATAATAATAATTAATTGAAAGAAAGCCTGTTGGTGCTCCCTGGCTTAGACGAGCTTACACTGTGAGTGCTTAGCGTACGTGTGAGCGAGCACGTTCAAGTATAAACCTATAAAAATAGTTGATACTTTGCGCGCTTGAGAACTTTCTGCTTTTCGAGAGAGGAAGATAGGGTAAAAGACAGTAGGATGAAGTCAATTCCTCCTTCGAAGGAGGATCATTGCAAGTTGTAAACTTAAGATTTATATTTCAGCAATTTGATACAATGCTTTCTAGCCCAGGATCGTATTGTCAAGAACCAGAACAAATCCACCCCCTCTAGCTAGAAGCATGCTCTAGTACTTTGCAACACAGCAGTTCTGGAAAGAAAATTGCACAATTCAAGAAGCATATTTAAACACTTCAATATTCGATCCAAATGGCTACTGCTTTTGAAATGTTTGAATAGCTGCAGGAATCAGCTGATTGCACTGCATAATTGATTACATATCTAGGCTGCTCCTTTCCTCCACATGCAGTCCTTTACACCTGTAAAAATGTTAAAAAAAAGGATTCAATGAGTATGCTAGGATGATTAAGAGTAATTGTATGCATCTTTAGGGCACTTTCCTTCACCTAGGTGCATCTGACTTTTTACAGGGGTATGGGTGGCCAACATGGTGAGTAACCCAGTACAAATCTTTCATGCTGCTTCTTTTCACCACATTCTGTCTTGAGCAGCTGATTATATACTTCATTTCTAGAGCACTTTCCTTCACCTGGGTGTACAAGCCTTAATACAGAGGTGTGTGTATAGAGTAACCCAGTACATATCTTTCATGCTGTCCCTTTCCTCCAAATGCTGTCTTTTGCAGCTGATTATATACTTCATAAGGGTTCCAGGAGTATGCTTGTGACACTTCGGGATTGAGTGTGTGCATTTCAAGAGCACTTTCCTCCACCTGGGTGTACAAGCCTTAATACAGAGGTGTGTGTATAGAGTAACCCAGTACATATCTTTCATGCTGCTTCTTTTCACCACATTATGTCTTGTGCAGCTGATTATATACTTCATAAGGGTTCCAGGAATATGCTTGTGACACTTTGGGATTGAGTGTGTGCATTTCTAGAGCACTTTCCTCCACCTGGGTGTACAAGCCTTAATACAGAGGTGTGTGTATAGAGTAACCCAGTACATATCTTTCATGCTGCTTCTTTTCACCACATTATGTCTTGTGCAGCTGATTATATACTTCATAAGGGTTCCAGGAATATGCTTGTGACACTTTGGGATTGAGTGTGTGCATTTCTAGAACACTTCCCTCCACCTGGGTGTACAAGCCTTAATACAGAGGTGTGTGTATAGAGTAACCCAGTACATATCTTTCATGCTGTCCCTTTCTTCAAAATGCTGTCTTTTGCAGCTGAATATATACTTCAAGAGGGTTCCAGGAGTATCCTTGTGACACTTTGGTATTGACTGTGTGCATTTCTAGAACACTTTCCTTCACCTGGGTGTACAAGCCTTAATACAGAGGTGTGTGTATGTAGTAAACCAGTACATATCTTTCATGCTGCTTCTTTTCACCACATTATGTCTTGTGCAGCTGATTATATATTTCATAAGGGTTCCAGGAGTATGCTTGTGACACTTTGGGATGGAGTGTGTGCATTTCTAGAGCACTTTCCTTCTCCTGGGTCCACAAGCCTTAATACAGAGGTGTGTGTGTATAGAGTAACCCAGTACATATCTTTCATGCTGTCCCTTTCCTCCAAATGCTGTCTTTTGCAGCTGATTATATACTTCAAGAGGGTTCCAGGAGTATCCTTGTGACACTTTGGTATTGACTGTGTGCATTTCTAGAACACTTTCCTTCACCTGGGTGTACAAGCCTTAATACAGAGGTGTGTGTATGGAGTAAACCAGTACATATCTTTCATGCTGCTTCTTTTCACCACATTATGTCTTGTGCAGCTGATTATATATTTCATAAGGGTTCCAGGAGTATGCTTGTGACACTTTGGGATGGAGTGTGTGCATTTTTAGAGCACTTTCCTTCTCCTGGGTCCACAAGCCTTAATACAGAGGTGTGTGTGTATAGAGTAACCCAGTACATATCTTTCATGCTGTCCCTTTCCTCCAAATGCTGTCTTTTGCAGCTGATTATATACTTCATAAGGGTTCCAGGAGTATGCTTGTGACACTTTGGGATTGAGTGTGTGCATTTCAAGAGCACTTTCCTCCACCTGGGTGTACAAGCCTTAATACAGAGGTGTGTGTATAGAGTAACCCAGTACATATCTTTCATGCTGTCCCTTTCTTCAAAATGCTGTCTTTTGCAGCTGAATATATACTTCAAGAGGGTTCCAGGAGTATCCTTGTGACACTTTGGTATTGACTGTGTGCATTTCTAGAACACTTTCCTTCACCTGGGTGTACAAGCCTTAATACAGAGGTGTGTGTATGTAGTAAACCAGTACATATCTTTCATGCTGCTTCTTTTCACCACATTATGTCTTGTGCAGCTGATTATATATTTCATAAGGGTTCCAGGAGTATGCTTGTGACACTTTGGGATGGAGTGTGTGCATTTTTAGAGCACTTTCCTTCTCCTGGGTCCACAAGCCTTAATACAGAGGTGTGTGTGTATAGAGTAACCAATACACATTTTCCATGCTGCTTCTTTACTCCACATTCTGTCTTTTGCAACTGAATATGTACTTCATAAAGGTTCCAGCAGTATGCTTGGAATGCTTTGTGATAGAGTATGTGCATTTTTAGAGCATTTTCCTTTACCTATGTGCACCAGACTTTTTACAGAGGCGTGTGTGTATTAAGTAACCCAGTTTATATCTTTCATGCTGCTTCTTTCCTCCACATGCTGTCTTTTGCAACTGAATATATACTTCATAAGGGTTACAGGAGTATGCTTGGAATGCTTTGGGATGGAGTGTGTGCATTTCTAGAGCACTTTCCTTCACCTTGGTGCACAAGCCTGAATACAGAGGTGTGTGTATAGGGTAACCCTGTACATATTTTCTAGGATACCCCTTTACTCCACATGCTGTCTTCTGCAACTGAATGTATACTTCATAAGGGTTCCAGGAGTATGCTTGGAATGCTTTGATATGGAGTGTGTGCATTTCCAGAGCACTTTCCTTCACCTTGGTGCACAAGCCTGAATACAGAGGTGTGTGTATAGGGTAACCCTGTACATATTTTCTAGGATACCCCTTTACTCCACATGCTGTCTTTTGCAACTGAATATATACTTCATAAGGGTTACAGGAGTATGCTTGGAATACTTTGGGATGGAGTGTGTGCATTTCTAGAGCACTTTCCTTCACCTTGGTGCACAAGCCTGAATACAGAGGTGTGTGTATAGGGTAACCCTGTACATATTTTCTAGGATACCCCTTTACTCCACATGCTGTCTTTTGCAACTGAATATATACTTCATAAAGGTTCCAGCAGTATGCTTGGAATGCTTTGTGATGGAGTATGTGCATTTTTAGAGCATTTTCCTTTACCTATGTGCACCAGACTTGCTACAGAGGTGTGTGTGTGTGTAGAGTTACTCAGTGCATATCTCCCAGACTGCTCCTTGGCCTGCACAGTGAGGGATAAAAGCAAAACCTGTTTTGCTGTGGTGTGCACACCAGAATCTCTGGAGGGGGTGCTTGCATGCAGCATGTTGCAGCAAAGATGGAATATTCATTACATGTCTTCATCATCTTCACTTGAGGTCTCCACATCAGACTCATCTGGGTCTGAAGCCATCTTGAAGGGGACGTGGGCTCAGGATGTTTATGTTATTTAAAACACTTTCAGCCCACTTCTTAAAGCATATTTTGCTTGATAACTCTACTTGAAAAGTTATTTTCTCACGGAGGACGAGGCCCCGTCCTCCGTCCCCGTCCCCGGTCCCACGTGCTCTCGTCCCCGGGACGGTGTATATTGAAAAGTTATCCTGGGAAAGAACAAAATGGAGTGACACCCTCTCAATCTATCTGTCAACAACTCGAAGGAAATTCAACAAACAAACAAAAGGCTCAAAAACAAAGGATGACAGGTTGGCGCAACACAGACTCCAAATCCCTGCACATGCATCAAACATAATTATACCCACTTACCTTTTTTCCCAAAAATTGTTTAAAGAGATCTAGACTCACCTCCAGCCGTCCTGATGCTACAATGATTACTCCCTATAAAGCCAAACCCACTCCTTATTCTCCTTTTTCCACCCGCTCACACCATGCGTTACGCAGCAGACACAACCCAACACAGAGGACCACACGAGCCAACCGTGTGAGACTGCCCCACCGGCTCAATGTAAATCAGCGGCACGTGCACTTGATTGAAATTAAGTACTGTGAAGACACGAGGCCTGGACAACAGTTGGAAACGGCACAGCGGCAGCATGCAGACATCTGCAAACTCATTAGTGCTAAAGTCGTGACTCTCCACACTATCCTCCTGGGTGTCGGTGGGGCCTGCTATACTGATCATACCTTGAACCAGTTGAAACAACTTGGACTGGACCATCAACGGGCCCATAAACTTGCTCAAAAACTCCATGCCCGTTCTGTTCAGTATGCTAACAAGCTTGTTACCACTAGACGTGCTAATGCTTCTCACAGCTAGGTTCTGGAGCCAGGTGCTTTTAGTTACCCTCCAGATCCCCATTAGCTTTTTATTCTTTGTAGCTTCGCAGTGGAGGAGACTCACGGCTCTTCTGAGCCATTGTGTCTCCTTTTCCTTAATTGATGTAGGGAGAGTTTCCTCTGCCTACGCAGTTTTTCTTTTCTTTTCTGTGACAAACGTCTCAGCCTTTCCACTGCTGCTGAGCTGCTCTGAAAACATGCATAGGGTTTACAGGGTTTTACATTGGTTAACCTACAGCCCGAATACCTGGCTGATCAGTCGCTGGTGAAACATTCTCAACCAGCTATCACAAGGTTAACAAGTAAACAAGCTTCTATAAGAACTTTAAAAAGAAAACTGCCGTATGGCATGCTGTGCTTTTTTCCATTTTGTTAAAGTGCCGTGTTTTGCATATGCAAGATACGTGTGGTTTTGCTCATTCTAAGTGCTCAACGTAACGTTCCACACACAAATCCAATACGAAAACATGCATAGCGGGGAGTTATCGTGTTAAGGCCTTTGCTAATGATTACAACCTCACAAATCGGCTGCATGCGTTCATCTGGATTTTGAAAACATACGCTATCCCAGCAGGAATGTGTGCCAGTCAGATATGGGCCACTCCTTTCTTACGGCTTGGCACAGAAATGGACAACCCGTTGCAGAGGTGGATTCTAAGCGTTTTGCGGCACCTCCTTGGGGTGAAAACCACTACATTATCTTGGAGCATTCTTTGAGGATGTGGCATTGAACCTTTTCAGGTTAACTGGTTTTGTGCCACTATGCATTTCTACAACTCGCTCACTAATTGCAACAGTCTACTCCTCAAGAAGGTTCTCCACGCAGACATCAGCCTTAGCTCCAGAACTGACTCTTGTTGGACATCACACCTCTTGTCTGCGCTGGATGGTCTGGCACGCTCGGACCTGATGAAACATCAAATTATGGCTTGTGACCCTGTGAACCTCAGTCAATTTGTGGTGGACTTGAGAATTAGGCACCTTGGCTACTGGCATTAATTCACAGCCCTTGATGCCAGAGTAAACAACAGTAAACGGCTGACTGATCATCAATGGTGCACACTTCCTGTCAGAAATGCACACGCCATCCACCCTCTCTATACAATGTACTTGGATCTTCCTCATCACATTCTTCGCAAAACTGCCAGATTCAGGCTGCGGGTACACACTCTTCGAGTTGAACAAGCTATTTGGTCCAATAGTGTTTCTTCCGTCTGTGATATCTGTGATTCTGATGACATACAAGATGAAAAACATGTGCTTCTCAGACGTTCCAATCCCCAGGTCTGCTCTCTCCGTCAGAAGTATGCCTCGCTTTTTGAGCACAACTTCTCTTCTCTACATCTTCATGTCTCCCACAGGATGCCCTGTCTAGGTACCATTCACCATATGAATTCCCAGGACGTTTATATTTTCAAACCAGGATAACAACAAACTTCCTTTTTTTCTTAGTATTAATATTGCCAGCAGAACCCTCCTTAAAGGTGTCAGCAAAGGCTCTCTTGGGGCAAGCCTTGCCTCCATGGACATTGGCAGTGCAGATCGTCTTGCTTTACAGAACCTGCAGATCCCTGAACACCCAACAAGTAGAACCCTTCCCAAATTCATTTTACCTTGTCGTTTCCCTGACAAACAAAGGCTCACTCCTAGTTGCTCTGATGCAATTTTAGTTGTTCCAATGAAAAGAGTGCCAAGGACCAATTCCCGGTATCCATTGAGAAGTAGAGGGGGGCGCGGGGGGAACAGGGAGCATTCAACGCCAGCCACAGCCACTCCACCTCCTTCCAAGGTCCGTCACCCTAGTCAGCTCCTTCCAGAACAGAGGCACGTCCATTTCGTGTCGGTCAAATACTGTGAAGACACCAGGCTCAAGAATCAGCTGGAGGCCTCCAAGCAACAGCACCACGACCTCTGCCGCGATCTTTCAAGGGCCTCAGCTCAAGTCACCCTCCATTCTGTTAGGTGTGGGAGGGGTCATCTACACCCCACACACTCTGGAGCCTCTTAAAAGGCTTGGTCTTGACACTCATACAGCCACCAGGCTTGCTCTGAAGCTTCATGCCCATTCCGTCCAGCATGCTTATACACCTTCTAGCACCAGACGCGCTCTTGAGGAGACTCCTCTCAACTCTCGTCAACAAGATCAGGCACGGGCTACTGCTAGTATCCCTCCTGATCCCCATTGACTTATTTGATTTGTTTCTCTTGGTGAAGGGGATACACGGTGCCTTGGCCCTAAGAAACCAGCCCGCTTGAATCAAATTTGTGGCCTCCCTGCCAGGGGAGCCGTTGAAAACATTGCCGATAAAATTGTAAATATTATCAAAGAGTGCCATGAGGTGGCTCTGCAGGTGTGCACCACCAAAACTAAACCTGCAACCTCCAAACACTTCAGAATCAGGAGGGTCAGTAACCTCCGCAAATCACTCTGCAACAAACTCAAATCTGTCCGCCACGTGCAGTACAATTTGCCCCAGGTCCACCTGGCCCTCACCTTTGATGAAGTCCTGGCCCTAAACAGCCACGACCCCAATCTCCATAAGGCCATCCTCTTTGTCCACAAATTCTCCCAAGCAGAAACAATGCCCACCAGCCCATCCTCAAACACCGCTTCACCCCCTCTGCCCCCGTTGGAGGCTGTCCTCCAAGCTCAACATAAGAACCTCAAGGAGCAAATCAACAAGATAGACTTTGACTACAGCACCCAGTGCCACATAAGAGCGCAAAGGCGACAACAGAGAAAAATTGCAAAGCACCCAGCCCGTGCCAATAAAGAAATATTAAGTGGCAAAAGCACCACCCCTTGCAAATCCAAGCACTCACAGACCCCAGCACAGGCGAGGTGGAAACAGACCCGTGCAAAGTAGCTGATATTGTGGAAAATTCTACACCGACAGTATGGCTGCCCCTTGCATAAAGACTGGGGCCTATCTTCCATCTGACCCCCAAGCCAGACGCAACTACCCCTGGATGGAACAGCAGTGCGAGGACCACTTCCTCCTAGAAACTCCCATCACCTGGGCTGAAAATGATACCCAAAGGAAGAGGGAATGGCTCCACAGCTCCATCTTGGATAGCTGCTCCTTTCAAAACACCTGCCCCAAGAATATAAGGAATCCATCCACAAACTCTTTATTATTATGTGGGCGACTGGTATCACTCCCAAAGCCTGGAAAAAGAGTGATACAATTCTTGTTTTCAAAGAGAAAGGCTCTCAAACGGACATCACATCCTACCGGCCTATTGGCCTAGCCAACACCCTATATAAACTCTGGACACGTCTTGTCACAACTGCCCTGTACGAATATGCAGAGAGACACTCCCTCCTGAGCTCTATGCAAGCGGGTTTTTGCAAACACACAGACACCATACACCAACTCCAAAACTTAATCATGACTCTTGAGGATTCCAAACTCTTCAATAGAGATGTGTATGCACTGAGTGTAGACTTTACCTCTGCCTTCAATACAACTGACCACGACAAACTGCTCTGGATCATGTATGACCTTGGCTTCCCCACCGATGCCATTGACACAGTAAAAAACTTGTACCAGGAGGCACACACCAGAGTCCGTCTCCCTACTGGTCAATATACAAGACATCCCCATAGAGAGGGGGACCATCCAGGGGGATACCCTCTCTCCCTTCCTCTTCCTCATATACATGGAACCCCTGCTGCGCTGGCTCCATGCTGGCGGGCGTGGCTATGAATATGAGTGCCTCAACAGAAGTCCACAAACTATTGAAGAGAAAGCCCAAAACAAAATCAGCAGTGGGGCCTTTGCAGATGACCTCATCTGCGTCACAGGCACTTATGCCAATCTTTGCATTCAAGCCAAGAAATTAACTCTTTACGCGGATTGGGCCCACCTTATCATATCTGGCAACAAGACTAAGGTGACCTGCAACCTCACTAGCCCACAAACTATGCACATCAGGGGCAATACGTCTATGGCAGATTTCGCTCGACATCTGCTCAAAGACAAGGTCCTGGTACAAGGCAAACCAGCCCAGTTCATAAGCCCTGGGGATCCCTTTACCTACCTGGGTGTAGAAGTCACTATGACCCTGGACTGGAAACCCCAACATACTAAAATGACAGAAAAGTTTACCAAAAAACTTACAAACCTAGCTTGCTCTTTTGCCACACCTAGACAAACTATGGAAATAATTCGAACAGCAATCATCCCAAGCATTGCCTATGCCTTTCCAGTCACGCCCTGCTCTGAGAATGACCTTGCATGCTGGGATAGACTTGCCCTTAACACCATTAAAGGGAGTTACAAGCTCTGGCAATGCACTGCCACAGCCATCCTGCGGGAAGACAAAATTAACTTTGGACTTGGATGTACATCTATCGCAGTAGAATATAATGCAAGGTGTGCAGCGGCCCTCGCCACTAGCCTCAATGACACTGGCAGACACGGCCGGGTCACCAAGTCATTACTGGAATCCCAAATCCATCAACTCAGATACTTTATTCTCAGGAGCATCAACCCATCACACCACCACCCTAACTTCCTCCTCAAGCAATTACCCTATATGCTCCGTGTTAGGCAATACCTCTGCATCAGCAACAGCGCTCTTGACATCTCCTTTCAAGGTGCACCCTACCTTCTTTCCAGCATCACTCTCGTATTAAATGTTCTCTCAATGCCAATGCAACCCACCCTTAGGACCCTAGCCTGCCACTGCACTTATCCCCTCATGGAACTAGGCATATCTAGGCTCTCCTCTCTGCTAAATGACAACCTTACCCATATTATTGACGGAAATAAACTCACATCCCTGTTCGGCCGCAAAATCAGGACCAGACATATCGTGGCCCTTAATAAGCTCTCCCATGCTCTCAACACTCACAATCTGACATCTGATCTTATCAGCACAATCATACAGAGCCAAGATAGCTCGCCCAATAAACCCCCTGAATCACGCTGCATAAATAACACGACATATGCAGAATTGATGAAAACAGAACATACACCAACAGGCTGGAACTGGTCAAAGCTCTACACAGGACATGCTACCCCAAACCCCCCCAACTGCAACCCAGTCAATGGGGGCCATGCCCCTAACACACACATACATCCTGACTCCAGGACTTACAGGAACCCCCTCTTTGATTCTCAGGATATGGAAGTAGAAAATGCTCTCCCCCACAGCCAGGACAGCCCGTCCCCAAACAGTCAACCACATACAGAGACGCACGTGTGCCAAGTCAGGCGTACTCGCAAAGTAAACAACTCTCATGTGGAAGGACCACAAGCACAAGCATATGACACAGATCCCACCCAACCCCTTCTGACACCCCTCACACAGGCCCTGCCCCTGGAACCCACACAGACCCCCAAAATTGGGGTCAGGAGGCCCAGAGGGAGCCGAGATCCAACAACGTACCTAGAATACCACACAGAACCCATTATAACCCCATGCCCCCTACCTCCAAACACACCAGGCACTGACGCTGCCCAGTGGCTCTGGAACTATAAGCAGGATAAGGCTGCTGAATTCAGCGCTGAACAAGTTAGCAACACCATCTTCCGCTATGACCATGTCATCCTAAAAATTTTGGGCTGGCAACATTTACGGAAATCCAAGAGATCCTCTCAAGAGAAGCAGCAAACTCAATACAAAGTCCAATGGCACCCTGTAACAATTGAAAAGTGGGCCTTACCCTTTTTCCAAAATGATGGGCTGAAAGTAGTAGTAGTAGTTATATATATTCAAAGCATGTACCTAGAAGGATTAAAGAAGACCCGTGCTGCCAACTCTGTTAGACTCCCAAAAAGCACGAATGAGCCCTGTGAGCAAAGAACACACCCATGAATCTCAATGCTACGACGACATGCCCACCTGTGATACCTGCTACCGCACTTACCATTGGGGCTGCCTCATAGATGTCAAAGCATGCTCCCAAAATGACCGGGCACTGAGCAAACCAAATGAGCACTGGGACTGCCCCGCGTGTGCCCCTCTGTTAGACTCCCAAAAAGCAGAAAGGATCAACTTTTCTGAAGATTGTGAAATGATCCATATGGAATGGCATCCCAAATGGGAAGCTGCTGATATGTTACAAATGCATCCAGATCTACATGCCCATGTGCAAGCCTTTGAGGAGGAAAGACTGGAACACACAGTAGACCCCTTGGACGATGAGGTAGACCTGGACAATCTTGTCAACCAAGGCTTTGAAGGCAACCCCCAGAGCCTTTCTGACTCTCCATGGCTCTCAACTACCGGCTGCGCTATTCGTAAAAACGTCACCTTTGACTTCCAACCTACCAACCCCCAGACAGATATCATGCCAACATGGCAATGTGATATTATCATTAAAAGTGTTGACCTCATGAAGGAAAGTCTCCAACCTGACACATCTGATGGGGTCGCCATGCCAGCACAAATGCCGGAAGTTATCACCTCTGAATGTGCCTGTACTTACAATGCCCATGGCAAGTGCGTTGGTATGCTGACTATAGACAGACTCCAGACCCTGCTTGAGGCTTATGAAGCAGCCAAAAAGGCAGGCATCCACACCACCATCCAGCCCCCTGTCAAAGATACAGCAACTGAAATCATGGGACTGCTCTCACGTCAAAAGGCTCAACAGAAACATCTCTTTGCCCAGATCAAAAAGGTCCACAATTCTAACACGCTAATCACACCTCCCCACATTCGATCAGCCCTACACAGATGGTGCATGGTTTCAACAGAGAGGTTCTCCAACCCTCTTGAGTTTGACGGTACCTTCAACACTTATTTCAGCACAAGTATCCGTGACCAGGTCTTCGGGGCACACACAGACGCCCTCTCTGTACGCTACAATGGCTTCTCCTTCTGCCATCCCCCTCATGATGATGAAATTATGTTCAGACTCCTGCGCCACGTAGTACACTCCTCCCTCCAAACCACCGAGCCAGTTGCCACCTTCATGCTTCTGCCCCACTGGAGAGGCTTCAGCTGCAATGCCTACATGAGTTGGCTTAACCATTACCCAGATCTTGCAAAAGTGCTTGCCAAATTCCCTGCAGGAAACATCCAATTCCAGACACCCCAACACTGGTTCGATACCATGCCCAACCCCACCCTACCTTCTTATCCTATGCAGCTCATTGTTGTCTGGAATTGTAATGCTAAAGAAGCACTTGACAGTGCAAACAAAGAGTGGTTCCAACTCCTTAACCAAGATGTATCAGAAGCTCACTGGCTACCCCTGGCTCGTCCTAATCCTGCCATGCCACTGCGTATCCACCAACACCTCGCATCAAACACTTGGAAAAAGAAGTTCCAATCACTTCCCCCTGACACCCACAGTTGTTCACACAAGTGCCCTCAGGCAAGGGCAGCCTTCCTTCCTGCCAACTACAAGAAGATGTTCACACCTAAGATTAAAGACTGGAAAGAAATCACCTACACTGATGGCAGTATAATCAAACACAAAGATGATGACTCCTCACCACATTCTGGCTCAGGTGTATACAAGCCGGGGAGGGACACTAGTCTATCCTGCCAACACTTGCAGCTGCACATAAAACCCAACGGCCGTGGACCTACAAATACCATCAACAGAGCAGAACTTGCAGGTATTCTTGTGGCACTCCAACAAGGGTAAACTGACATTGCCTCTGATAGTGCATCCTGCCTTTCCCAGATTTCTAAACAAACTCTCAATCCGATGCGCATGAGGTACCACCTACATGCAGAGCTCATTCGTGCTATATCAATCATATTAGAGCACTCCCCTCATCCTATTCATTTCTACAAAGTCAAAGCTCACTCTGGCATCATTGGCAATGAGGGGGCTGATGCCTGCGCACGGTCTGCAGCCCTCACGGCCATCACAGATGTTGAACTCCCACATGCCTAGGACCCATTCCACAATTTATACTGGCTCTCATTGAAGACCTCACGCAGACAAAATGATAGTCTGCACCGCTCCCACGCTTTCCCAACCCACTACCTCAACAACCTGACCAACAAACCTAAATTACACATGCACAAAAAACACAAGCTAGGCTGTGCTGATATCTCTGGCTACCATTACAATAGCTGGCAGAGGCTCAACCATGCCATACAACCCACTTCCCCAATCACCCCTGCCAATATAGGAGCTCGCAACCCAACCTGTCAACTTGCTAACAAGGAAATCAGCAACTCCTTCTGGTCTACTCCTAAGATTACTCTTAAACAACAGATAAATGTAATCAAATACCGCACAGGGACAATCTACACACAAAAGCATGCCATCAGATTCAGTAGGTCTTCCATCGATGGAAGATACCCGCTGTGTGATGATATGGACAGCATTAATCATGTTGTCCTCAAATGTCCAAATCCAACTATGAGTGGTATGCACACCAACAGACACCATGTTGGCCTTAGCTTCTGTGTTAAAGCCCTTAGCAAAGGCAGGTTTGGCTCATCCCTTATTGGTATGGATGCCTGCCGTAATGAGAGACTCATGGATCAGGGGATACAAGTCCCAGAAAACATCTCACAAGCCATTCCAGACTGGGTTTTTCCTAATGGTACTGGCTCCTCTGCCCGGCACCAGAGCCGCCCTGATGTTATCTTTGTGAGATCTATCCCAGGCAGACAAGCTAACCTTGATCCTACTAAGATCCCTCCTCAAGACAGAGACATTCACCTTGTTAAAAGAAAAGAAAAGAAAAGTCTACGCAGTCTCGAGGCCGCGTGCATTAAGGAAAGAACCCCTAACTTAAAGTCAGAGGCCTCACCATAGGGCCCTACAAACCTACACTAGACACAGCTAGTCTAGGAGAGAGAGCCATAAGCAAAATCTAATGGGGATCCGGGGGATTGGCCGCCATGCCCCTGAGCGCTCGGACTCTTCTTCTGCCATCCTCAGCCGTTGCCGCGCGCCCAGCAAACCCTCCCCTCCCAGATGCTCCCTGAAAACAAAGTGCATGTCTAGTGTTAATTATGGTGGATAATCTTTGGATGGCATGGACACTGAGTTGGGAAGCTAGTGATTCAGCTTTTTGTTTGGTCAATCCCAGATTTATGAGAGGTGTAATAGTATTATTGTTATAAATCGTGCCACCAACACCAATTAAGATGATGTGCAAAGTCACTTTATTATTCCTGTTTGGGTTTCTTAAGCTGCGTGTTTTAAGTCTGTTAATGATGGGGGAATGTTGAGTTTGTGCACGCTCCAAGGTGCTGACAGGATTAGTGTCGGAGCAGAATTTAAGTTCAACAAGGTGAATGTCTCTATTTTGTGGTAGGATCTTGGTAGGATCAAGGTGGGCTTGTCTGCCTGGGATGTGTCGCACAAAAAGAGCATCAGGGCGGCTTGTATGCCGTACAGGTGAGGCAGCGCCTGTTGAACTGAAATTCTGCCCTGACACCAACCCCTCCGTTGCTCTGGAAACTGCAGCAACTCAACATGCTCACACTATAACCAGACTTAAAACCCGCAGCTCAAGGAATCCAAACAGGAACAACAAAGTGACTCTACATATCATCCTGATTGGTGTGGCTGGCACTATTTACAATGAGTACACGATCAAACCTCTTGTCAATTTGGGCCTATCCAAACACAAAGCAAAATCCCTAGCTTCCAAGCTGAGCTGTCATGCCATACAGAGACCAACCACTATCATTAACACCAGACATGCTCTTTGCTTACTGGGGGCTTCGGGGGGGGGGGGTGGGGGGGTTGCTGGGCGCGCGGAGGTGGATACAAGGAGAAGGAGAGTCCGGGCGTCTCGGGGCATGGCCGACAACCCGCCCAATCCTCATTAGTTCAGTCTCTTTCCCTCTCCTAGGCTAGCTGTAGCTAGTGTAGTTCTGAGGGACCTCTGGTGGGGCCCTTGCTAGCTTGCTAGTTAAGGGACCTTTCCTTAATGCACGCGGCCTGTGGCCTGCATAGACTTTTCTTTTCTTTTTTCTTTTCTTTTCTTTTCCTTGGCCCTAGGTATCCTCTTTTCCTTCATTGATGTGGGGAGTGTTTTCACTGCCTGCGTAGTTTTTCTTTTCTTTTCTTTCCTTTTCTCTTCCTGACCTCAAGTGCATTTATGAATAGGCTAGCAATCAAGCATCTTGACTGGGGCCTTTTTCCCTTGTAACCCTTGTAACCCCTTGTACATGTACTTCAACTAGAAGGACTTGTCTCCTTCTCCAGTTGACACAATTGTTCACAAGTTTGGTTTGGTCTGGTTACAGGCACATCTTTGCTTCAGCTAAGCTGCCCTTGTAGGCAGGTGCAGCTATGTACCCTATCCTATCCTGCTTCAATTGGAAGTATGTGGAGCTGAACAGTTGATGTGAGGGGCACTGGGGTTTTGCAACATGCACTCCAGCAAGGGATGGGGCCATACACAGTGCAGTACACTGTATTTTGGAAGTCAAACAGGACAGATAATTGCTGCCAGTCATGGGGCTACACAATATGTATTTTTGTGCTGTGGGGCTGAACATCCTGAGTTGGGTGTGCACATGCGCGCTTTGTTGGAGCTATACATGCGCCTGTCAATCCTCTGGTTGCTGGACATCTTACTTCATTGTTATTTTCCTGATAAACATGGACTGTAAATGAATGTTTCTTGCACACGTGTACCCTCTCTACAACTTCAACAAAGCTTTAAATATCTCATTACTGCTTTTTTTGTTAAAGCCTAGCAGTCATTGTTTTGACTAATGACTTCTATGCGAAAAATTTCTATGTGACACACATGTTATATGCTGATGACCTGCCTCTGATGGCCAACGATCCTGTTGCGTTGCAGACCATGCTGAACTGCTTGCATGCGCATGCTCAGAGGAAGCACTTAATCATCAACTCTGCTAAGTCCGAGGTGGTGCACCTCAGTTCCTCTGGGACAGACCTGCCTGTATTTCGTATTGGGGGGGGTGCCACTGGCACACAAGGACTCTTTCAAATATCTTGGCATGATGTTTTACAAGTGCATGACCATGGCCAAGTCCTCTGAGCATGCTGCTGGTCCCTTCATGGCGTCTGCTTTTTGGGTTCATCAATTTGTTTGTGAGAATTTTCTGGCAAATAGGCTGTACGTGTCTCTGTGGCTTGGGAGGACGTATGTGGTCCCAGCTGGAATGTATGCAGGCCAAGTGTGGGGCAATGAGTACATTAAAGCGGGCAAGGAATTTGCAAGTGAGCTGCAAGTGCGGCACATGAGTTATTTTAAGGGCACGCTGGGTGTTAAGCGTATCACTACAAACTGGGCTGTCCTGAGGGAGTGTGGTCATGAGCCACTTCAGTTTTACTGGTTCAGGTCTGCCGTCAAATTGTATAATAGCATGCTGAGGTCTAACAGTGACACGTTGAGAAGCGTGCTGAAAGCAGATTTGAAATTTCATTCGCGTGAGCCTTCCTGCTGGACTGCTCAAGTCTTAGGTGCTTTCCAAGGCCTACGGCGCTGTGATTCCTTTGTGCAAGCTGTGCGGCAGGGCACTCCTATCCCTATTTAAGAGTTTATTGATGACTTCAGGCACGGGTTACGGGCAGTGTGGAGGGATGTTGAGGGAGTGAACCCGCGGGACACATACAGTAAGCTGGCTACTTATCAGTATCTTTTTGCAGGCTAGCAGTCAAACGTATTGACTGAGGCCTTTTTCCCTTGTAACCCTTGTAACCCTTGTATCTTTTTGCAGTGCCTTTTGATCACAATGTGCGTGCCCCCGCCCGTTTACCAAGGCACATGCATTTGGATCTGTCTTAACATGTCATGAGGAATGTTAGCCGTTTTAGACTTAGGGCACACACACACACACACACACACACACACACACACACTGAAGTTTGAGACAGCGACTTGGGATACTCAGAACGCTCTTTTGTGTGATCGCTGTTCTTGTGATGAGATTCAAGATGAAGCTCATGCCTTTTTGGTGTGCAGAGACGCAAATGTTTGTGCTCTGAGCAGAAAGTATGCTTACCTGTTCAACTGTTTCTCTGGTGATTTTTCGATGGATCAACCATTTTTACAACAAGCCAGTGTCCAGGATGTTTTTGATTTCCTCTTGCAACACAGCAACAAGCTTTTTTCGTTTTTTCCTAGGAAGGAAGCTTTATCAAATCCTGGGAACTACAGGATGATTGCTGTCGGTGGGGTGATGTACCGCATTTATGGTGACGGATTGGTGTGTACAGCAAAATAAGGTCCCAGACGCCCAATCTGGTTTTTACCCTGGTAGGAGCACTCTGCATCCACTCTTCATCTTGAGACACTTAAGACGTGCTGCAAAAAAGCTCAAGCCATGGCAATCACCTAGGCTTCATGCTGCCTTCATTGACTTCTCTCAAGCCTACGACACTGTGCCTCGTTTGCAACTTTGGGAACATCTACAACGCATTGCCATGCCTGCACTGCTTCTCCAGGCCATTGAGGAAATGTACCAGGATGATGAATGTGTCATGATGGATGGGGATAAAAGGGCACTTGTGCGTCCAACAAATGGAGTTAAGCAAATTTGTCCCCTGTCCCCTCTCCTGTTTTCTCTATACATCAATGACATGGGCAGAGATATTAGTGAAGGTCAGAGGTGCTGTGACAGGGGATGGAGTGAATGGCGTTTCGTACACGCTATATGCAGACGACTTGAGTTTTACTACCAATGACCCAGGTGAAATGCAAGTTATGCTGAATAGATTACGGGCTTATGCAATGAGAAAGGGGCTGACTGTCAATACATCATGTCATCACCATTTGATGATAAAAGTCAGAGGTCATGCATTTTAATAGTAGGTCGTGTTCTTCTCTGCCTACTTTCATGTATGGAGACGTGGCTCTTCCAGAGAAAGAGCAGTTAAGATACCTCGGTATGCTTGTGGACAAGCACATGAATTTGAAGGTGTCTGAGGAGCATGCAGTGCGGCCGTGCATGGCTGCCCAGCAAAGGATTAAGGAGTTTGTGCATGAACATGATCTCAGGAATAGGCCACATGCTCTAATTTGGCTCTCTAAGGTGTATGGCATTCCAGCTGGGATGTACGCGTGCCAAGTGTGGGGTATAGAGTACTTACAAGAAGGCAGTGAGTTCAAAAGCCAATTACAAAAAAGACAATTATGCTCTTTAAGGCGTTTTCTAGGTGCGAAGAGTACTGCCACAAACTGGCCAGTATTGAGAGAGTGTGGCCAAGAGCCCTTACAGTTTTATTGGTTTAGGGCTACTGTCGAGTTTTTCAACAATATGCTTGTTTCTAACAGCGAAACACTACGCCAAGTGCTGAAGGCAGATTTACACCTTGCTGATGTGGATGAGTCTTCTTGGTCTGCAAATGTATCTAAGTCATTTAATGGCATGCGCAACGAGGAGGTGTTTAAACAGAAAATGCTGAGTGCTTCCAAGATTCCCATGCAAGATTTTTTAAGGGATTTGAGGTACAGACAGCAGAAGGTTTGGAGGGAAGCGGACGCCCTAAGTCCCCGAGAGGTGAACAGGAAAACAGTGACTTACCATCATTGGTGTGGAATACCTTTGAACCAAACAGCACGCACACCCTTCTGTATCCCATCATATCTATTCAAGGATCTGGATAAAGGAGTCATGAGGAATGTGAGTAGGTTCAGGCTTCGTGCCCACTGCTTGAAGGTTGAGTCCTGTAAATGGTTGGGTGGTTCAAATATTTGTGATAAGTGTGGATGTGCTGAAGTCCAGGACGAAAAAACATGTTCTTTTCCACTAGACTTTGGATTTTGCAGTAGTACTGCAATTGCTGTGAGTTGTGTGAGCTGCGCAGAAAATACAAGGACCTGTTCTTTGATCTTTTTAAACCGCAGGCAGGTACAGCTATGTAACCCTTCCCTTCCTTTTTAAACCGTCACACACTTTTGCCCAGCTTCCAAACACTGATTTTGTTCCTTTCTTGGCGAGCTTTCACGTTGTGACTAATCTTGAGGTCAATGCTTTTCTAAATCAAGACTCATTGTATCCCCTCGTATCTGTTCAAGGATTTGGACAAGCATGTTTTGAGAAACATTAGCAGATTTAGATTGCGTGCTCATCACTTGAGAGTGGAGTCTGGTAAATGGCTTGGGGGTTCAAGTATCTGTGATAAGTGTGAGTGTGGGGAAGTCCAGGATGAAAAACATGTGCTTTTCTTTTGCAAATGTACTGAGGTGCGCGAGCTACGCACGAGATACAAGGACCTTTTTGAGGAGATGTTTAAGACTTTGCGTGTGTTTGCTCCGCCTTCAAACGCTGACTTTATTCCATTCTTGGCTTGCCATCATACTATCACTGATTCTGAAATCAATGCTTTCCTAAACCAAGACTCATACAGACTTCTTAGATTTGTGTCAGACTTGGTCTCAATTTTTGATACTGGTTGAGCTTGTTTCACCAGCGGCCATCAGCCAGAGTCTCGGGCTGTAGGCCACCATTGTAAACCCTTAAACCCTTAAACCCTTAAATCAAGACTCGCACAGATTTTCAAATTTTTTTTGTCTAAACTGGTTTCAATTTTTGATGCTGGATGAGAATGTTTCACCAGCAGCCGATCAGCCAGATTTTCGGGCTGTAGGCCAACCCCTAGTAATCCCCTTGTGCTTTGAGAAGAAAGTCTCGGGCTGTAGGCCACCATTGTAAACCCTTGTGCTTTGAGAAGAAAGTCCGCTTACCTGTTCAACTGTTTCTCTGGTGATTTTTCCATGGAGCAACCATTTTTACAACAAGCCAGTGTCCAGGATGCTTTTGATTTCCTCTTGCAACACAACAACAAGCTTTTTTCGTTTGTTTCTGAGCTTATGGACATTATGTTGACTGGCGAGGACCAGTCACAGGCCGATCAGCCGAACAGTCTGGCTGAAGGTCCCCCCGTGTAAATCTAAATCTTGACTGAAGGACATTATGTTGGCTGGCGAGGACCAGTCACAGGCCGATCAGCCAAACAGTCTGGCTGAAGGTCCCCCTGTGTAAAAAATCTAAAATCTAAATCTTGACTCAAGGCCTTATCCTTGTAAACCTTATCCTCAGTGTTTCCACTCAACTGCCCTTGTAGGCAGATATGTAACCTTCACCAGCATTCGATCAGCCAAAGCCTCGGACTGTAGGCCAACCCCTTGTAACCACTCGAGGGCTGCTCATCCACTTAGATGAGACATATTACACTGTTGAATTGGAAGGAAAAAAACTGCTGTAGGCCACAAGGTGGGCAGGCAAAAAAAAAGACTCAAGAAGCCTGGAGCTGTTTCCCAGTCACACTGACATAAATGGGGTGCTGAAAGCAGGAGCGCTAGTCTACAAACAGGGCAAAGAATGGCATCCTGAATGATTTATCCGAAATATGAATGAGCAGAAGCCAAATCCATCCAAAAAGGGTACCGTGACCAAGAACCTACAATTCAAGGGACATCAAACACAGCACCGCAGGCAAATTTGTTCATTCAATGTTGCATTCATGAGCAATAAGGACTCCTCTTGAGTTTGCTCCTGGCTTGTTAGCAGCAAGAAGCTACACTCGTTTTGAGAGGAAGGCATGAAGAAAACTGCACACACTACACATGTGCACAAAAAGTAACACCTCTGCAGGCACGCGTAACGAAGGGTCTTGTCAAGCTCCTGCTCGTCCACCCAAAACAGTTTCAACACAATACAACACACTGGGAAGCAAAACGTGATGCGAGACTGCCTGCTTTATAAATCCACACATACACACATTCTCCCAACAGCTTTTACATCTTTTCATACAAATGATGCGTGCTGAGTTAACCTGGTCAGGACAAGAACTGAGCCGGTCGATCACACAATAACAACGCAGGCAATGAATGCGATGCTTGTTGCTTCCAGCAACGCATGTGCAAGGAGCCGAGGACTGGCTGATGAGCACTGATAATAACAGGACCTACTGAAGTTAAAAACCCACACAGCACAACTCACCCGCACACACAAGAATCTTATGAGGTTTTGATGGACGCCACACCAATATCCACCAGCTTACCTTCAAGAGCCACCGCGGGCCCGAACTTTTGATTCTAGTGTACAACTTAGATCTCTGCCCATGCCACTCTTTCCCCTCCCACACACATCTCTCTGCCCCTCTTCTTGTCACTCATAGGTCACCCCTGATTCTTGTTCCTCCCCTTCCTTTCCCTTTCTCTCTCCACCACGCCCTTCTCCTTCTCACCCTGTGGACGCAAGCTACCTGAGCTGCACCCTACCCACCCCTGGCACCCTTTTAACATCCAGGTTTGACGTGGGAGACGCTGAAGGTCTCTTCATTGTTGCACAGACCTTGCGACCCTTGTTTGAGCAAGCAGGAGGGCGACTGGTTGGCAGCTGCAGAAGGGAAACGCTATCACTGGGAGCGCAGCAAGGATGCTTAAAGGGCCGCAAGAGGTCCTCGAACACCTATCTCACTCGAGACCATCAGCGCTACATGAAGCTTGTTAACACTGACTCACAAGAGGACTCTTGCAACTGGCGCCCGGTGCAACACCCAAGAAGCGCAGAGAGGGATTCGCTTTGAGGGCCATGATTGCCCGTGCCCTCATTTCCTTTGGGCCAGTGCCCCTGGGACCCCACACTGGCACATGATGCTTGCACTCCTGTGATGCTGAAACAAGTTTCCTTTTCAATAATGGCCGGCGTCAGGAGCATCACATTGGACCCGCCCCCAATTCCTTCGCACGTCTCGGAGCACCACGCATGAAATGAGCAGTACATGAAGTTCGCATTGTGAATGAAATCGCACACGCCACAAAAGGCACGTGCATGCACGAGCAGTGAGAAGACATGGTGATGCTCTATTCCTAAATGAAATGGCACATACCGGGGGGCATATGTGTGCACGAGCAGTGATAAGACCTGGTGATGCTGATTCAGAAGTTGAGTGTCAGCACTGTCAGAGACATCCCGGCTGCCCCTGATTCCTTGACACCAACTCCACACAGGCCTGTCCACCTGCCTTGCCTACTCCTGGCATCTCCGGTTCCTCACCAGTAGCCACGTGTCTCCCCCCCCCCCCCCCAAACACACCCACCAGCCAGTCTGCCAACACCAACAACTCACACACCCACCAGCCCTGAAAGAAGACACAAAAATGGGGAAGTGCATGCGGTGCCCACCCCTAATTCCCCATCATGCAGCGCAGCGTTCCCCCCACTGCGCAATCCCAGTCCATGTCCCTGTTGGGAGTTTCACGAGAGGTGGGCGCTGGCGCGCTTCATATGGGCCGCTCTGCTGGGAATGCATGGGACACTTTGTGACCATGCAGCTCTTATGGCCACGCGCAGCCAGGCGCCTCAGCCAGGCATGCCTATACACGCAAGGGACACACACGCACACACACAGGGTGTGTGTGTGTCTGTGTGCACATGAGCAGTCTTGTGCATGCTGCCAGCACATGCCGCGCCTGCCACCATCAGCGCATGCACCCACCACTTCTCTCTCAACCACCAACCGAGTGCGAGTCAGAACTGGTGTGTATGAAGGTGGATGCCAACAGCAGAGGAGCCACTGCGAGGACAGGGCCCCTTGCAAATACCAACACAGTGCGAACAAGCGATGGAGTAGCCAACTAGCTTCACCCCGGGGATATGCATGCACAACAGTGCAGACCATTACCACTTGACACACATGGCACCCTCCTTTCAGCCCACTGCACACCTCCCCTTCACACCTGTGCCTCACATCTACAACCCTTCTCTCATCCCTCACCTACTACACTCACTCTAGGCTTTCCTTCTCTCACCCCTGATCTTCACCCGCACTCAGGTTTTTTCTTCTCACTCCCTCATCTTCACCCACACTCCAGTCCTTCTCTCACCTCTGTTTTTTACCCCCCCCCCTCCCTGCACTTGTAGCAGCCCACCACCAAAATTTTGTTGCTGTGCCCACCTTCCCTCGTCCCCACCACAATCCTTGCCTGGCATCAGCCCAGTGCAAAGGACACCATGCACACATGCATGTCCTTACATCAGCGCAGAAGCACGCTCCATGGCCTCCATCACATCTGCTGTCATCAGCTGCCATCAATTGTGCAGGAACATCTTTGGACACCTGCATGCATGCATGTGCACCATCATGCATGCCCCTCCGGCCTGAAGGTCTCGTTCGTGCTGCTGGTGGGAGGTGAGCTGCCAGCAACGGGTGTGCAGGTGCCTGTGCTCACAGGGCCTGAGCCGCCCAGCATGCTCCCGGGCGAGCCGACCACGTTGCTTGAGGATGGAGCTTCCGTGTTGCGCTCCTCCTTGGTGTTACTGGCAAGGTCGATGATGACGACCGTGACCTGGGAAGATGGCGCAAGACAGGGGGGGACAGGGCACGCACATTTTGAGGGGGCGCTCATTGAGCTGGGAAGCCGCCGCAATGATGGGGGGACTGGGCATGCGCACTTTTTTGAGGGGGAGCTCATTGAGGTTGCATCCCCTGAGGGTGGTGTGAAAGGGCGTGGGGGTGGGGCCTTGGCTAGTGAGTAGTGGTAGGGGTGCGTCGCCCTTGGCTAGTGAGTAGTGGTAAGGGTGCGTCGCCCTTGGCTAGTGAGTAGTGGTAAGGGTGCGTCGCCCTTGGCTAGTGAGTAGTGGTAAGGGTGGCGTGGTGCCTTGCCAAGGGCGCACAGAGCAAGGAGAGGGGGAGAGCTCAGGACCCCTCCCACGCAAGCACACACATTTGCAGGCGATGCTTGCGTGCCTGCATTCCAAACAGCAGCGCAAGGTTTGCATCACACTTGCCATCGTGTGCAGGCAGGCACCACCAGGTATACAACCCACACGCATTCTCCATGCCCAACACTGCTGACAGCTAGCAGTGTTGGCAGGCATGCAACCCACACGCATTCTCCATGCCCAACACTGCTGACAGCTAGCAGTGTTGGCAGGCATGCAACCCACACGCATTCTCCATGCCCAACACTGCTAGCCGTCAGCGTGGAGCTGGGACGCGCACCCGCTCCTCTTTGCAGACAGAAAGCATGCTCACATTGTCTTTGCTTCCGCGGTCTACAGCAGCCTTGGTCAGCACGCTGGCAGCGATGCGCACAGCAGCCTTGCGCGAGGCTCCTTTCTCTGCCGCACGCGCGGAGCAGCGCATGGCCAGGCTGATAGCCTCCTGCAGAGTGCCATGCATAGCGAGAGGGGTGCGTGTGTGATGGTGTGGGTGTATTTAGCGTTTTCAAGCAGCGCATTGCTGGGCTGATGCCCTCTGCTGCTAAACGACACGTCTTGCCAGGAGAAGCGTCATTTGATGTGTGTGTGTGTGTGTGTGTGTGTGTGTGTGTGTTCGGACCCAGAACATGCATATGGCTGGGCTGATGGTCTGCAGCTGAACCCCGTGTCTTGCCAGGAGACGCGCCCCAAGCAGTGGATGCGTCCAGAATCAGAGTGTGCACAGCCAGGCTGATGGTCTCCTGTAATACCTGTTTGTCCTTTCAGTTGAGGAGCACATGCTGCACATTAAGTTATACGCCTAAAAGCTGATGGTCTCCTGTAATACCTGTCTGTCCTTTCAGTTGAGGAGCTCATGTTGCATCTAAGGTTATACACCTGAAGGTGGACACACACACACACACACACCTCTGATTGGACATGACATCCCAGAGGCCATCGCTGGCCAGCAGCAGGAACACACACACACCTGATTGGACATGACATCCCAGAGGCCATCACTGGCCAGCAGCAGGAACATACACACATACACACACCTACCTGATTGGACATGACATCCCAGAGGCCATCGCTGGCCAGCAGCAGGAAGTCATCGTCCTCCGCGCGCGTGAACACTGTGACCTGTGCGTGCAAGGGCAGCGGTGCCTTTTGGTCATGCAGCAGCAACGACAGCTCTGTGTGTGTGTGTGTGTGTGTGTGTGTGTGTGTGTGTGCGTGCGCGCGCGTGTTCCAAATGTTCAAAATTGCGCTGTCCATGGAAGGTCATGCTAACGATATGCTGGCACTCAATAGCTACGCTCAAGGACATGCCAATGCCATGATGGCCTTCATAGCTGCGCTGTCTGGAAGGACAGGCAAATGACGGATGGTGCAGCTGCTGAAGTCACCACTGGGGAGCACCGCTCACTGCCCAATGCAACATCCGAACCTCGCCATCCTCAATTCACAACCCATGCCCCTCATTCGCCTCTTGCAACACAATGCTGTGCTGTGTGTCCTCAACTCAGTTCACAGCACCCAATAATGCACTTTAGCCTTGCCAAGATTTTCATGCTCCAGGCAGCCGCTCTAGATCACTTTCATAAGCACTTCAGCAGGCAGCAAATTCTTCAAGACAGATCAAAGTTGTCTGAACTGGAGTTATATGTCTGACAAGAGCAAAAATAAGAAGGAAGTTGCGGAGGTATCCTTCCCTGAGGAAGGACTGGCTGCGGAGGGAGTCTGATTTGTATTCGCCTCTCTTTGTCCCAAGGTTGCTTTCCTGTTGGTACAAAGAAAGACTAATACAGGGGCTCCCTTCCAGCCAGTGCTGCCTCCCGGAAGAATACTTCCCAGGGTTTGAAGCAGACGAAGACTGCTACAAACCCGACTCCCTCTGAGCGGGACTCCCGCCTCCTAGAAAGGCATCCTCGACCTGCTCATCATGTGCTTGCACGTGCTGCCTGGCGATGACCATGAAGCTCTGGCACAAATCATGCACCAAACAGGGAACAGAACCAGCAACCCCAAAGTTTAAAACATGATGCATGAGGCGTCACAGCCACAGCCACAGCCACACCCACAGGCTCAGAAGTGATGATGCCTCTGGCCATGGTTACCATGCAACACGCACACGCGTGCACACTCACCTCGGGCTCAGGAATCACGTACGGTCTCAGGCCGTGGTCGCCAATCGCGCGCGACATAGCCAGCACGCCCATGACCCTGTGCCCATTCCAGTACAGAACCTGGCCGCCTGCCTTCTCCACACGCTCCTGCGGCAGGCATGCATGGGAACCAGTCGTTTTACAGCAATGTAAACTTCAAACCACTCCAAACTCACATGTTGACCTGGCTATCTGCCTGTCCCACACCCTCCTGCAGGCATGCGTGGGCATCAAGCACGTCATGGCAATGCAACTCCAAGTCATTATTAATCTGCATGTCTGCATTTTGACCTGGCTGCCTGCCTTTTTCACACACTCCTGCAGGCGTGGTGCTTGGAGTCAGACATCCGAAGGCAAGAACACGAGCCTGCTGGTACAGAATCTGATGAAAGTACAGGCCAGCCCAGAAGGAAAACTATCAGCAGCAGCATGTGGGCTGTAGGCCTGCAGGCGTGATTTTGACCAGTGTACACCAGCATGAGATGGTGGCGTGTTCCTGCAATTCTTTCCTGTTTGTTTGTTGCACAGTGAGACAGAGGTGGAAGCAAGCCTTCAAGCAAGGTGAGGAAGTCCGATTGTTGTTTGATACCCTTTCTGCTAAGGTGTCAAACAGCAATTCTGCTTATATATTTTTCCGCTGCCTGCCTCTCAAAACAACACACTTCTGCCATACTACTGACGCCTGCAGCACCCTTCAAAACTGCAAACGGACCTACTCTGCTCCACTCTGCACAGGACTCCCGGCTGCACAATGCACCTAGCATCCTGCTGCATACAATTTACTGTCCACCCACTGCATACCACCACCCTTTCTCCCACCGCAACGAATGTGACCCCAAAACGAAGGACTGTTGAGAGCCTTATGCGGATACTCCACTTGTGTCAAACGGGCTGTGCGAAAGGCATGTGTATGCGCTGACTCATGTTGACCTCTTGCGCATATACTTCAAGGATCATCTTAAATCCTCTTCAGAGGTCGAGCTGCTTGGAAGCAGAGCAACCCGAACATCATAAACCCCTAATCCACGCACCGCTTCATCCTCTCTCTCTGGCTTGTGGTCGTCTGTGAGCTGAATTGCTCTAGAGCCCCTGCACAACACAGCACGCGAGTCTCCTGCATACACAACACGCAGCATGTACAAAAGGGTTGCAGCTCCAATATCATGCAGAGAAGAGGGCTTGGGCACTGCGCACGCAAGTCTCCTGCCCACACACAACACACAGCATGCACAAAAGGGTTGCAGCTCCTGTTTCATGCAGAGGAGAAGGGTTGGGCACTGCGCATGGACATACACAATGTGCAGCATGCGCAAGGGTTGCAGCTCTTGTTTGATGCAGAGAAGGGGTTGGAGGGGGTTGTGGAGAAGAGCAGCAAAAGGCGTTGCAAGCCAGGTGGGTTAGTAGTGGCAACAAGGAAAGTAGCAGTTTCCATTCCTGAACTTGCCCCCCTTCTTGAGGTGAACACTACGGATGCACAGAGTGGGGAGCTTTGCACATACCACTATAGCGGATGACACATGCGGAGTCCAAAGCTCCCACTTGATTGGCATTCGGATTGTTCGAGGTCGTGTGAATATATTCGCCCGAAGGAGGGGCCCACACAGAGGTGGCAGAGAAAGCACAAGGCGCATGCACAAGGGGCAATTGCAATTACACTGGCTGCACAGCAACAAGGAGCCCAAGGACCAGAAGGTGCAAAGACCAGATGGCTGCCTGGACCACACACCACGGTTGGCCACCCATGCCCCACGGCTACGCACCAGCACCACACACAAGCAGACCACGCCCCGCGGCTGCACCACACATTAGAAAGACGCACACAAGCAGACCACCACACAAAACATTGATACACCAGCCATGAAAGCCAGGCAGACGTCACTCACCACAGGTGGCCACCCACGCCTTGCGGCTACCCACCAGCACCACACATCCGTACAACACAACCAAGGAGACACCACAACCAAGCCGCAACACCCAGGCAGACGTCACTCACCGCAGTTAGCCACCCATGCCTTGCGGCTGCCCACAAGTGCCACCACGGCTGTACTGCCTACCATGGCGGCGCTACCATCCGCCGCAAACTCTGAGTCTGTGCGCAGGAAGGCCTCCTTCAAGGCTTCCTCCAGAGCGAGCGTGATGCTAGAGGAGTGGCTGGGGCTGCGGGAAGCGTCCATGTCTGCACAGCAGCAGCAGCAGCAGCAGCAGCGCACTTGCATCAGATCAAGATGCAAACGAGCGCGGATGTGGCACAGCCAGGAGGAAACAGAAAAGGGGTGGCAAGAAGTCGTGGGAGCCTGTGCGCTTATCAAGGCCTCAACACACACATGCCCTTGCTATGATGATGGAGGAAGAAGTGGCTGGTGTTGCTGGAGGCACCTCTGTCTGCAGAGGGCCAGCGCACACCCAAAATTCAAGACAGATAGAATTGCATGACATGATACTGACTGAACAGAGAGGGGTGGGGAGGGAGTGGATGGGGCTGCGGGAGACTCCCACGCCTGGGAAGAAGCAGCGCCACGTTGAAACCTAGCCCAATGTGAAAGCTAAGCCCATGCGGTCATACAGTGGAGCATGCAGGTCACCGCGTTCAACACATTCTTTGCATTGCAGAGCAAGCAGCGCCACCAATGTTTCGATCTCATCTGAAAAGTACAGCCCATGGAAGCAAACTTGACGGGAAATGAGGAGACATGTCAGTAGGGTTGGCCTATTCCCTCTTTTTATACGGCAAATGAATGGAATCTTTAGCACTAAATATACGGGCATTCGGTATTGGCATACGGAACTGGCCAACCCTACGTGTCAGGCACTACACCACGCAGCTGCTGCATGCCTGCATGATGGCAGCTGCTACTGTCCTGTGGCGATGAAAGTCAAGGTTCCTTTGAAGCAGGTCAATTTTAAAAAGTCACTACCTGAATTAGGGTATGAAGAGCTTCGGTGCTCTTCTTTCCTCATCCAGTTGAACGTACGGTATCTTGCAGTAGGTTTGCATGAACCTGACTAAACAGTGCTCTCAATTCCTTGATCGAACTAAGTGCTAGATTCCATGCGGCAGAGGTTGGGCGCCAAACGAACTTCACCGCACAACGACCCCCCTTTCCTCTGATCAAATTACAAAGAGTTTCAGGCAATTTGAGGAAAGGGGGTGTCTTACCCCTTAGGAAGCGCAACCTACTTCCCTGATCCTGGGACATTGGGACTCACGACCCATCTCAACTCGACCAGCACTCCTGCTCCCCTTTCAAGGGAGAACTGATTCCCATGCATCTGTCCCTCGCATTCCAGACTGCAGGCAAAACCTTTAATCTCCTGCAGGCCATGAGGCCACTTGGTACTGCCTGTAGCTTGCATGCCAGTTGTCGTGAGTATACTCCTCTGGGACAAAAGCCACCGCGCATAGAACACCCACCCCCCTGCATGTATGCACCGCTCTCCCTCCGACACTTCAGCAGACTTCACTTCAGCAAGGAGCTCCAAACGATTGCTGCCTTAGTTTATGTTGAGCCAGGGTTGTATTCAGCAGTGATTGCTGCCTTTATTAATGATGAGCCAGGGTCACATTCAGCAATGCCCTGGCATATATTGCTGCACATAGCTGAACATCAGCACGCGCTGCCTAGTGAAACCTGCTGTTCACGAAGAGAATGACGTCATGGTTCACTTACATCATGCATGTACATGAAATATGAGCTTGGGAAATGAATTCTTGAAGTGTTCATCAGCATGTTGGGCAAAATTACCATGTCGCCCAGCCCGCCCGCCCGTGGCAGCACTTGATGTGCATGCACAGGCCTACCTTTCAATTCAAAACCTGCTGGCCCCCTCCTGCTCCCTCATTCTTTTTCACGGTCTCTCACGCACCCACCCCCAACCCCCTGCCTCAAAAAGCTGCTGGCCCCCCTGCTGCGCCTACCACTTGTGAAGTTCTTACACCCTGTGCACTCACGTATACAGGCATGCTTGCCATTGTGCAAGCCCTCTTCTCTCCTCCACCAAAACACACACCTGAGGGGTCTGAGGAGGCATCACAGCCGCTACCACAAAAATCGCTGAATGTGGAGGGTGGCTCTGAGATCAGCTCGGTCGCAGCCTCTGAGCTTGAGTCTGCCTGGCCTGACGCCGCTACACACCCAGTGGTGGGGGAGTGCGGCGGTTGCTGTTGCTGCTGGTGGTGAACTCCTGGTGATTGGAGGGCTTGGGGGAACTGGGAAGGGGACTGCGGCGATTGATGGTCTTTCAACTGGAACGACACTTGGGGTTGCTTCAGCGGAACTGCACGGGGCTGTGAGTGCTCTACCTCCCGTGGTTGCTGCTGCTGCTGCTCCACCTGCAACGAATTGGCCTGCTGCTGCTGCTCCAGCGGCCCAAGCCCTGCCCCTTGCTGCCCCTCCTCACAGCTGCCGCCATCTTTGCAGTGGGCTGCGTCAAAACAACTAGCCTCCCTGCACCCTGCCTTGCGTATGAGCCTCCACTCAGCCTGGCATTGCACACCACCCTCTGGTTTGGATGTGGAGGTCTGGTGGTGCACGCATGCAGGCCCCAGACTGGCAAGGGCCTCTGAAAGATGATGGTGAAGGCGGTTGGCGCAGTGCTGTGCCGCTTCTGTGCCCCCATGGCCATCATACACGCCATAGAAGTGCAGCGTGTCCCCACCATTGTCGCTGGCATCACTGGTTTCACTCATGGCACTAAAATCTGCATGCTGATGTGGCTGAGGCTGGGAGGCAGAGCCGCAGAGGGATAAATGGCGCCCGTCCTGCTGCTGCGTGTTGCTGCCACTGCTGCCGAAGCTAGACTCTAGCTGCTCCCCAATCTGCGCGAGAGCACCAGGGACATCAGGATATACATGCATGCATGCAGATGTTCAGCTTCACAGTGAAGGTTATGCAGGCCATGCACCCATGCCTGGGCTGATGCGTGCTCACGCATTATCATCCTAGGCTCTTCAGGGCTCATGCCAGGGACGTGTGCAGCACAGGCCGATATTGATGTAAGAGCCCTGCAATGGCGGTGGTATGCCTGGTACAACTGCTATGTCACACGTCCTCATGATCGCTCACAGGCAGCAGAAACTGCAAACGGCATTGTGCCCTCAGCAGGGGGAGCTGTGCGACACGTCAGCTTGCTGACATCAGCCATGTGCTTCCTTCCATGTGCGTGTGCGGTGTTTTGACTCAGTTACTGGGCTTGCTACGTGATGCCACCATGCACACAGAGGAGGTGGGTGGTGGTCCAAACGGCAGGAGGAGTGGCAGTGGGGTCCGCTGCAACTCAATTGAGAGGCCTGCCTCAAGTTCCCTCCGTTGACGCGCTCAGCCAGGAGGTAAGCCACCGTTACAGCATATCCCTCTCCTTCTGCCCCTACGCACTGACGGACCTGAGAGGCTATGCGTGCCGGGAGCTTGTTGACTATGTCGTCATTGGCAGCGGAAGGCAGATCGTAGAAACACGTCTGCACCGAGAAGGCATCCTCCATCTTTGCACGCTTGCCGCACACCGCCTGCAAAAGGGGAAAACGTCAGCAGCGATCCGGTTGAGTCCCCACGTACGCGTGCGAGTGACGTGGAGCCGCGGTGCCGTGTAGGAGGGCAGGAAGAAGGCCTTTTTCCTGACGAAAGATAGGACACTTGCGAAAACTTCCCATCCAAGAAGCCCTCCCTATATGGAACATACGACCTTTGCGTTCCCCCCCCTCCTCACCTTCACGCCACAGGGTGGGGCCTCCAGCGTGGCCACCGTGTTGGCGCAGGAGTTCAGGCAGCTGGCTGAGAGCGTGGCAGCGGAAAGGAGGAGGCTTGGAGCGGGCTCTATGCATTCCCCCTTATCACACGCAACCCCAGGCCCTTCCTCCTCCTCCGGGCCCTTTGAAGCAGCTGCTGCCACCGCAAACACGGAGTCTGAGGTCTCTGCTGTGACAACCTTCATGCAGCAGCTCCCGGGCTGTAGCTCATCCCGAGCGGTGTATCCCTGGATGGGACCAGCATGCTTCTCCTCTATGACAACGGAGCGCGCAAAGCAGCCAGGCAAACACGGCACCACCGTGTCCGTCATAGCGTCCGGGCTGGGACCTGCAAATTCGGAGCAGTTGGGACAGGGGCATCGGCAAGCCAGTCCTCGCCAAAGGGAAGCCCCACAGGGCACTTAAATCAAGCCCGCACATACACGAACACGCTCCCCCACGCACAGCAAATGGCAGGGTGTGCATTGCAAGGTGGTGCTGCTTGCTGCAGGACTGCTGACTTGTGTCGATGTGCTGTGTCAAAGAAGAATCGAACGCACCTCCTCCGTGGCAGGCCATATGGAACAGGATAGAAGCGTCCTAGGCAAGCTACAGGCACTCCACCTGGCTCCTGGCTCGCCTCCGCATGGCTATCAACGTGTTGAGTGCTACCTACGGGTCGCTGACCCCTAAAAATACACGCAGAATATGCAAGTCATGATTCAAAGCGTGGAATAAAATCTCAGTTTTAAGTGTCAAATGTTCTCTCTGAGGAACAGCTTGCTCGCAGCTCTGAACAGGGCCACTTACGAATCAGTTTTTCTTTCCCAATTCTGCCTCCCTCTCTTCCGTCAAGGGATAACAACAAAGATGAAAAAGAAATATATTTTAATAATTTATTTTGCTGCCGCATTGGGTCTACTGCTCCGTGCACTCACCCCCTTTCTCTCGGACTTGTTGCGGACTTGTTTGCCGGTTTTACCTTTCTTAACAGCTTATGGAGATTCCATATTCTTGCCTGCCAACACATACTTAATATGCATACTGGTTGAGCAGCAGGGCGCGGAGATCTAAATAGATGGGTCATTTTGTACCATTTTCGGCGTGACCTGGATGCACGTTTTTAACCTTTTGACCAGGTCAGGATCAATGATTATCACGGTTCAAAGAATCATTTCTCTCCCTTCCCCCCAGTCCCTACATTCAAATTCAAGAGAAAGCATCAGAGGAGGGCTGCGCAGCTGAAGCCTTAAGTTCCCTCTTTTCTGCTTGCCTCTGCGCAGAGGATACTCAAGCTTGAAGAAGTTTATTCTATTAATTTTGGAGCTTCAAATGCGTAGGATGCCGGTGTGAGCCCTTCATGTTGGTTATCCATGACCATCAAATCTTCACAGATCAAACTACAGAAGGAGTGGGTTTAGGGTACTTGGAATCCTTACAAAGAACAAAATGGATCTCTACAAAATGGCAGAGGGAATTTTTTCACATGAAAAGAAAAAGAAAAGAAAAAGAAAAACTACGTAGGCAGTGAAACACTCCCTACATCAATTAAGGAAATGGGGCCACATTGGTGCACAGACCGTATGACCCACCCACCACAAAGTTCAAACTGAGAGAAGCACAGCATTTACATGCTTCTATCAGTTATGATAGAGCCCCCCGACTGTCACCCGTCAAGCTTGAAAATTCGCTTTTTGTTGCGCTAGAGCTGAAAGTTGCCGAAAGTTTGGGGAGCCATGCCAATGGTAACTTACCCTTCAATAAGGACTCGACTGCAAACTGTCAAAACCTAACCAATTTGGTGCAGTGGGTGATCCAAAATGGAGATGTTTGGTGAAAGTAAGGACAAAGCCACAGTAAATCAAGCACTGGCTTTGTGGCGAGTTGGTCATACGGTCTTCAAACCAATGTGGCTCCTCTTCCTTGATTGATGTGGGGGGTGTTCATTGTCTGCGTAGCTTTTTCCTTTTAAGCATTTGGCAAAAACAAAAACATGCACAATAAATGGGGTGAAGAGACCCATCATGGGTCAGATACAGATTTCCAGCAAGTCCCCTTGGTAAAGGAAAGTTTGGCGTCCAGGAGCATGGCTGACAACCCTCTAGATCCCCAGTAACTCTGTTTCTGGCTTTCTCCTGGGCTAGCTTCCAGTTCCTAGTTCAGGTTTGAGTGCCCTTTGGTGGGGCCCTTGCTAGCTCGCTGTTTCGGGAATCTTTTCTTGATGCACGAGGCCTTTTGGCTCGTGTAAACCTATCTTTTTCTTTGTTTTTCCCTTGTTCCCTAGGGAGAGTTTCCTCTGCCTACATAGAGTTTCTTTTCTTTTCCCTTGCATGCAACGCTCGTCAAACCTATGTACCCCTGCCTTGGTATCTTCTTCTGGATTTGCCTAAGCAAATTATGCGTAATGTGAGCAGGTTCCGGCTTCGTGCTCGTACTCTGAAAGTTGAATCGGCTGTTTGGCAAGATAGATCCTCTGTTTTTGACAGGTGTTCTTGCAATCAAACTCAGAATGAAGCACATGTTCTTTTTAACTGTACTGATGAACAAGTTTGCTCTTTGCGCCGCGAGTACCATGTGCCTCTTAAACCTTACTTCCAGAATTTCTCTGAGGCACGACCGTTTTTGCTGCATCAAGTGAGTTCTTAAGTTGTTTCTCAGTTCTTTTATCAGCGAAACGCAAAGCTTTTCCTTTTTTTGTCCAAGCTTATGGATTTATTGTTGGCTGGCTGAGGCCAGCCACAAGCCGATCAGCCAAACGACCTGGCTGAAGGTCACCCCCCATTGTAACCATTTGTAACCATTTCTTTTCCCTGAAAATCAGCCTAGGGCATGTGCACTTTGTATCAAATAAATGTAAACAGCACTTAATAAACTGACAGCCCTCATCAACCTTCCATCCATTGAAAAGCCTAACACTGCTGTTGTCCCAAAAAGTCCTCACCTGCAAAAGCACTGAAGCCAGAGTCCTTGTGGCTCACCACCAAATAAACGACACCCACATTAATAGTCTCTTTGATACCCACCTCAATGAAGCATTCAACCCCTCCACCAATATTGATGCAAACCCTCAACCCTGGAACACTCACCCAACACAGGCAGTACCAATGCCACAGCCTCCCTCCACAACTCGCTTCTAGCATGAGGTCACCGCACGCCACCTCCCACAGACATCCACTGTCAGGCCTGGGCCAGCTCCTACAGCAAGCCCCCCAGGTACGAGCATAACACATATGATATATCCTGCAACACAAAGCATCAACCAGTTCAAGACTCTACCAGCAACACAACAAGTTTGCCCCATGACGGAGAAAATGGCAAACATTACAGCATCAGAACCCCCTGGGGCTGCCCAGTAGAAGAACACACTCTAGACAGAGAGTAAGCATTGCTTTTCCTAAACACTCAATCCACACTCACGTGCAAGCCAATGTCCTGCCCTCCACCCAAAATGCCAGCCCAGAAGTCAAGGATACTCTCAACACCCCATCTGGAGATACTTCCACCATCAATACTAGCCTGCCTGGCTTACAAAGAGAGAGTCCCAATGATGGGGCTCCCAGCAAGCGTACACACTCTGCAAAGAAGCAAGAATCTAGGCATACGCTGCAGCAACATAGCCAGGTCACCTCAGAACCTAGTGTCAATCAACATAACACTCTACCAGAGGCGCTTCAAATCTGTCCTCTTTTTCTTAATTGATGCGGGGAGTGTCTTCACTGCCTGCGTTGTTTTTCTTTTCTTTTTTATCTGTCCTCAGACGGAGGAGATTAAAGTAATTAGCTCTACAAAGCCCGATAGCAAGGCCCCAGGAAAAGAAAGCGCTCCAAACACAGAACAAACATTACTCCTCCTGTGCACCCAAATCATAACCTCTTGCTCAAGACAACACAACCATGTCAAATATGGTAACTAAGCGCCACAATATTGCCAGCAGAATCCTCCTTAAATCTGTAAGCAAAGGCCCTCTTGGGGTAGACCTTGCCTCCATGGACATTGGCAGCGCAGATCGTCTTGCTTTACGGAGCCTGCAGATCCCTGAACACTCAACAAATAGAACCCTTCCCAAATACATTTTCCCTCGTCGTTTCCCTGACAAACAAAGGCTCATTTCTAGTCGCACTGATGCAATTTTAGTTGTTCCAATGAAAAGAGTGCCAAGGACCAATTCCCGGTATCCATTGAGAAGTAGAGGAAGGCGCGTGGGGAACAGGGAGCATTCAACGCCAGCCACAGCCACTCCACCTCCTTCCAAGGTCCGTCACCCTGGTCAGCTCCTTCCAGAACAGAGGCACGTCCGTTCCGTGGAGGTCAAATACTGTGAAGATACCAGGCCTAAGAATCAGCTGGAGGCCTCCAAGCAACAGCACCACGACCTCTGCCGCGATCTTTCAAGGGCCTCAGCTCAAGTCACCCTCCATTCTGTTAGGTGTGGAAGGGGTCACCTTACACCCCCCACACTCTGGAGCCTCTTAAAAAGCTTGGTCTTGACACCCATACAGCCACCAGGCTTGCTCTGAAGCTTCATGCCCATTCCGTCCAGTACGCTTATAAACTTTCTAGCACCAGACGCGCTCTTGAGAAGACTCCTCGCAACTCTCGTTGCCAAGATCAGGCACGTGCTACTGCTAATAACCCTCCTGATCCCCATTGACTTATTTCTTTTGTTTCTCTTGGTGAAGGGGATACACGGTGCCTCGACCCTAGGTATCCTTTTTCCCTTAATTGATGTCACATGGTGGGGAGTGTTTTCACTACCTGCGTAATTTTTTCTTTTCTTTTCAAGACAACCCCATCCAATGTCCCCCCCCCCTCCCCCAAATGTGAACCCAGAAGCTAGGGACGCTTTTAAGACCCTGCTTACCAAATGTTTTTTGTGCTGTGCTACACGTTAAAATGAAAAGAAAAAGAAAAAGCTACGTAGGCAGAGAAAGCTCTCCCTACATCAATTAAGGAAAGAGAGACACATTGGCTCAAAGAGCCGTGAGCCTCCCTCACCAGAAGATGAGAAAGGAGTTAATGTGGATCGGGTGGGTTTCTGGCAGCACGCTGCTCCAGGGCACCGGTGTTGTGATGGGTGTTTTTTATTTTCAATGCCACGTCTGGTAGAGGTAAGTTTGTGCGCAAATTGTACAGAATGGGCATGGAGTTTTTTTGCAAGTGTTTCAGATCACTGTGAGTCAATCCCTAGTTTTTTGAATTGATCAAGGGTATGTGCCGTGTAAATAGTCCCGCCCACACCCAGGAGGATTGGGTGGATAGTAATCTCTGCACCTTGGAGTTGTTTGCACAGTTCGCTGTGTTGTTGTTGAGGCTTTGATTCGATATAAGCACCCTAACAAGCTTGTTACCACTAGGCGTGCTATTGAAAAGAAAAGAAAAGTCTACGCAAGCCATAGGCCGCGTGCATTAAGGGAAGTACCCCTAACAAAAGTTAGAGGCCTCGCCAGAAGGCCCTCAAACCTACACTAGACAAAACTAGCCTAGGAGAGAGCCAGAGACAGAGCTAATGGGGATCTGGAGGGTTGTTCGCCATGCCTCTGGACGCTCGGACTCTCCTTCTCCCGTCCTCCGCCGCCGCCGCGCGCCCAGCAAACCCCCTCCCAGAAGCCCCCTGAAAGCAAAGAGCGTGTCTAGTGTTAATGATGGTGGATAATCTTCGGATGGCATGGTCCCTAAGCTTAGATGCTAGTGATTTGGCTTTTTGTTTGGTCAGACCCAGATTTATAAGAGGTGTAATTGTATACTCATTGTAAATGGTGCCGCCAACACCAATTAAAATGGTGTGCAGAGTCACTTTGTTATTCCTGTTTGGGTTTCTTGAGCTGCGTGTTTTAAGTCTGATAATGGTGTGGGAATGTTGAGTCCGTGCACGTTCTAGAGTGATGAAGGGGTTGGTGTCAGGGCAGAATTTAAGTTCAACGAGGTGGATGTCCCTATCTTGAGGGGGAATCTTGGAAGGATCAAGGTGAGCTTGTCTGCCTGGGATAGGGCGCACAAAGAGAGCATCAGGGCGGCTTTGGTGCCGGGCAGGTGAGCCTGTGCCATTTGGGAAAACCCAGTCTGAAATGGCTCGAGAGATGAAAACAAGAACACTTCTTGCAGCCAGGTTATGGAGCCAGGTGCTTCCAATAACCCTCCAGATCCCCATTAGGGTCTTCTTTTAGTAGCTTCGTGATGGAGGGGACTCACGGCTCTTCTGGCCAATATGTCTCCTTTTCCTTAATTGATGTAGGGAGAGTTTCCTCTGCCTACGTAATTTTTCTTTATTTTCTTTGAGCACCCTTGGTCGCCAAAATGCTACCAATGGCTTTGATTTGATATGAGCACCCCTGGTCGCCAGAATGCTACCAACCCCAAATCCTTAATCGAAGCACTGCTGCTTAGAGATGCCCCCCACATCAGAGCTAACCTCAGGCTGCTTGGTTTACAAACAGGGCCTCCGAGAAAGCGCACACGCTCTGCGAAAAGGTACAAATCCAGGTCTATGCCCCAACAGTGTAGCCAGGGCATCTCAGGATCAAGTGCCAATCATAATGATGCATCTACTAGATGTATAGTATACAGAACCCGACCCCCTCTACACAGTAGCCACAAGCCAAAATGGCACGCCTTCCATTCCCCCCACCCACCCTAACACTCGAAACAGCCCAAATACACAGAATGGTAGCCAGAACCCTAGGAGTAGCCAGAGCCCTAGGAAAAAGAGGAACAAATTACAAAACTTCAGACCAGTACCATCAACCCTCTAGCTCCAAATTGTGATGGCAGTAGCGTCTGGAAGTTCAGGGGAACTTCTGCAAAGAAGCTGGCTCAGGAGACCACAGCAAATCATGCCATCAACCCCATCTACTACTGTGACTTTGACATCAAACTTATTGATGCATGGAGAATCTGTCCAGCCAAGAGAAACGGCATCAGCTATGGACCCCCAGCCCAACAAAAACAGTACCACACACACTACGGGCCCATGATCACAGAGAAGTGGGCCCTGCCTTTCTTCAGAAAATCTGAATTCCAACCAGCAAGCATCCGCACTGCTGCTCGCACCTACATTGAATGCACATGTTGGCAGAAATGCAACTACCCCAGAGGCCTGGAGCCTAAAAACTCCGAGACCTACTATCTTCACATGTACATCTGTGATGCCTGCCAATGCACTTATCATTGGAAATTATCTGGATGCTACACTGATGAGCAAAAACAAGAGGTCCAAATAGCTGAAACCTTGGCCTGCCCTACATGCGCTGGCCTCAGCAATTAAGAAAAATTCAACAAAGAAACAAGTTATAGGGAAGAGCTTCTGAAGGTTCAGTAGACACCATCATGGGAACCAGAAGAAATAAAAGCAATCTGGCCTACCCTCCACCAGCCCATGCAAAAATTTGAAGCCCAGGAAAGCAGATTCAATCTCCTCCTACCCACAGCGGACCTGGCCCGGCCCCTCTCTAATCTAGAGAGACAAGGATTCAAAAAAGTGGACGCAAGCAACACCTGGAAGCAGAAATTAGGCACACAGCTTTGCAAAACAATTGATGTACGCCCCACCAATCCAAAACAAATGTCAAGCTCACAGGCTCATGCGAGTTCTGGATCCAGAAAATAGACCTTGTAATACACAATACCAAGCCAACACCCAGAATTTCCACCAGATGCTGTGACGGTCACAGTGTGACCCACAGTGTGACCCACAGTGTGACCCATACTGCACCTCTAGCTATCCCACATACCCTTATCCTCCCAGAAATCTACAGTTTCAGGGTGGCATGCATCTACAATCTGGAAGGCAAAAGTGTCGTGATGATGACCTCTTACTAATTTGATGTCCTCTACAAAGCATTCCACAAAGCCTAAGCACTCGGCCTACATAGCAGCATCCGACCTCCACCAATCAGTTTTGCATCTGAGCTACTGGGACTCCTAGCCCGCAAGACTAAATTGGATAATACCAAAGCCAAAAGGTCGAAGGCTCCTTCTCAGGGATGCTTCCACTCCACATGCACAATGCCCTCAAGGCCACGATACTAGCCCTGCAGCACACTATTTACTCCACCATCCTCAAAACAGAGGCTACAGTCAGCTTTGTGTTCGTGCCAGCCAGCGGTAAGCTGATGATATGACCTACTCAAAGTTCCTCACTGCTCACCCGCACCTTTGCTACAAGCTCAGGATGGATGCGGGCAACGCAGACTGAAAGCTCTCAGAAAAGGCAGATATGGCTCATTCCTTATGTGTATGGATGCCTGCCAAAATGAGAGATTCCTGGAGCAGGGTATAGAAGTCCCTGAAGACATATCCCCAGCTATCCCTGACTGTTTCTTCACTAATGGTACTGGCTCCTCTGCCCAGCACCAAAGCCGCCCTGATGCTGCCTTTGTGTGCGGTCTTCCAGGCCGGTCAGCCCACCTTGATCCTTCTAAAATTCCTCCTCAAGACAAAGACATCCATCTCGTTTTATTTTTGATTCTGCCCTGATACCAACCCCTTTTCCATTCTGGAAGCTGCCACTGCCCAACATGCCAGCACTATAACCTGGCTCAAAGACCGCAGCTTGAGAAACCCAAACAGGAACAACAAGGTGACCTTACACATCATCTTAGTTGGTGTTACAGGCACTATTTATAATGACTACACCATCAAACGTCTTACCAACTTGGGTTTAACCAGGAAAAAGTCTAAACCACTGGTGGCATTAGCATCCAAGTTACCATGCTATCCTCTTTTCCTTTGATTGATGTGGGTAGTGTTTTGTGTTTTATTGCTTACCAGCATCGGGGGGGGGGGAGGCCTTTACATGTGTAAGGACCTTATTTGTGCTGTTTCAACCAGCGCTGTGTTTGCAGAGAACTCGTCCGAAGAACTTGCTCACACCAATTGCATGTTGCATATTGAAGCAGAGCAAACATTGCCTGCATAGTTCTTCTTTTCTTTTCTTGCCATGCTATCCATGAATAACTAATAATAACACCAGGCATGCTCTTAGTGAGACAGCCTCACCAAATAGATGCAAACCAGCGGCATGTGCACTTAATTGAGTACCTGATCAAGTACTGCAAAGACGCGAGGCCTGGACAACAGTTGGAGGCGGCACAGCGGCAACACGCAGACCTCTGGAAACTTATAAATGCTGGAGTAGTGACTCTTCACACCATCCTTCTGGGTGTTGGTGGGACCTGCTATAGAGAGCATACCTTAAACCAGAAAAGAAAAGAAAAGAAAAGAAGAGAAAAAATACGTAGGCAGAGGAAACTCTCCCTACATCAATTAAGGAAAAAAAAGACACATTGGCTCAGAAGAACCGTGAGTCCCCTCCACCACGAAGCTTCAAAAAGAAAACCCTAATGGGGATCTGGAGGGTTATTGGAAGCACCCAGCTCCATAACCTGGCTGCGAGAAGTGTTCTTGTTGTCAATAGCACGCCTAGTGGTAACAAGCTTGTTGTTACCCTAAACCAGTTTAAACAAAAAAAAAGAAAAAAGAAAAACTACGTAAGCAGAGAAACTCTCCCTACATCAATTAAGGAAAAGGAGACACATTGGCTCAGAAGAGCCGTGAGTCTCCTCCACCACAAGTTTAAAGGCGGAAAAGGCTAATGTGGATCTGGAGGGCACTAGGAGCACTACTAGGAGCACTAGGCTCTAGAACCTGGCTATGAGGGGTACTCTTGTTTTCAATAGCGCATCTTGTAGAAACAAGCTTGTGGGCATACCGAACTAAATGAGCATGAAGCTGTTGAGCAAGCTTAGTTGCACATTGGTGATCCAGTCCTAGTTGTTTGAATTGCTTCAGGGTATGTTCAGTGTAGATAGTCCCACCAACTTCTAGGAGAATAGGGCGAATTGCAACAGCTTTAGCGCTAATGAGTTTACTGGTCTGCATGCTGGGACTTGACCAACAGCGTGCTTTGAAACTTGCTCGCAATCTGCATGCCCTCTGTTGAGTATGCTCATAAACTTGTTACCACTAGGCGTGTTATTGAGAACAAAACGTATCACAGCCAGGTTCTGGAGCCGGGTGCTTCCAGTAACCCTCCAGACCCCCATTAACATTTTTTGTTCTAAAGCTTTGTGGTGGAGGGGACTCACGGCTCTTTGGAGCCAATGTGTCTCCTTTTCCTTAATTGATGTAGGGAGAGTTTCCTCTGCCTACGTAGTTTTTCTTTTCTTTTTCTTTCTTTCACTGCCAGGTGAATTCTGTGGGGGAGTTGCTGGGCGCGTGGCGGTGGAGAGCAGGAGAAGGAGAGTCCGGGCGTCCAGGAGCATGGCGGACAACCCTTCAGGTCTCTATTAGCTCTGTTTGTGGCTTTCTCCTACTATCCTAGCAGGCTACTAGCCTGTAGTACTAGCTAGTGGCTGCTTCAGCTAGTTCAGGTTTGAGGTCCTTTTGGAGAGACCCCTGCTAGCTTGCTAGTTAGGTAACCCTTCCTTAAAGCGCGCGGCCTTTTGGACTCCAAATCGGATGGCAAAAGCTTTTCTTTCCTTATTTTGTGCCCAGGGGCCGCATGCTGCCAAAAACCGACCAGATCCACGCCAGCTTCCCTCTTACCTTCTGATGAGGGAGATTCAAGGCTCTTCAAGTTTGAGCCAATGCATCTCCCTTCCATAATTGACGTAGGGAGTGTTCTCACTGACTGCGTGGTTTCTCCTTCTTTTCTTTTGTACAAATACGTTTCCTTACTACTAAGGACTAAGGAAGAAGTACTTACCCTCCAGGTCCCCATTAGCTCTCTTTCTGGCTTTCGCCTATGCCAGCTCAGGCTGTGTCTAGTTCAGGTCTGAGGGCCCTTTGGTGAGACCCTTGCTAGCTTACTAGTTAGAGAACCTTTCCTTAATGCACGCGGCCTTTTGGCTAGCATAGACTTTTCTTTTTCTTTCCTTCCCCTTTTTACTGCACGCAGCCGAACTTGGCATGCATAGTCTTTTCTTTCCTTTATTTTACAAATGTGTGGTTAGATTGTTTTGATGTTATTTTGCTTGGTGTGTGCGTGTGGGGGAGAGTGAAAACCAGAGAGAGAGAGAGAGAGAGAGAGAGAGAGAGATAGAGAGAGAGAGAGAGAGAGAGAGAGTGAGTGAGGGAGAGAACCGAAAAGAATACCCTCGGCAAAAAAGATGCACACATATAGCATGCAAGTGTTTGCGCTCAACTGCCCTTGTAGGCGGATATAGCGACGTAACTTTACCAACCTACCTAGCATGCAAGCTCAAGTGTCCAAGGTTGCAAGCCACATGCGCTGAGGGCATATTTCAAGCACATCCATTCGGTGAGGCCCCTGCTAGCCTGCTAGTTAGGGAACCTTCCCTTAATGCACGCGGCCTCAGGCCTGCGTAGACTTTTCTTTTCTTTAAAGGGGTTTCTTCACCTCTGCAGTTGTCCCTCACTTTTGTCCAGCCTGCATGAAGCTGAGGCCCCCTTGGGAGCAACAAGACTTTCATGACATCCTTTCGTCAAATAAGCAGTGCCTTGGAAAAAAAAAACAAATCTGGTGGCGGGGTCATACGGTCTTTGAACCAACGTGGCCCCTTTTCCTGAATTGATTTGGGAGCGCTTTACTGCCTAACTAGTAGTTCTTTTTATTTTCTCTTCTTTGCCCCAGCACAGGGTAGAGGAGCATGAGCAGGGCAGCCCCAAGGGAAGTACCGGTTTATCCTCGTAGGGAGCAAACTCTTCCGTCTTCAAGGCATGTCCAGTGGATCATGGTGGCGGTCTGAGTCTTTCCGGTGAAACAATGGGGCAGAGCAAGAATAATGTGAAACACTGTCTGGAGAGCAAAAATAAAGTAAAATGAGGAATGAAACAGCAAAAGAATCAGTGAATTTAACGTGGTTAATGAAAAATGAGATTCAGTGTAGCCAAAACCGTCATGGATAGCAAGTTCTGTTCCAGGCCCAGCTCCGGCTATCTACCTCCAAGAGAGATTCGCATTGAGATCACCATCAAGGATACCGCCCCAAAAGAACAGAACAGTACAACACCATCAACTGCTGGCCTTTGTGCTCTTGTCCAACAAGGAGCAAGATCACTGGCTTCCTGCTGCTGACACGTTGTGGCAAGGCAAAGGGTTGCGCTGATTGTGCTGACTCGCTTTGGCATCACGGTGAATTGGCTTACTCCTGCTGACTCGCTGTGGCAAGGCGGTGGCAAGGCGGTGGTGGGCAAGCTACTCCTGCTGACTCGCTGTGGCAAGGCGGTGGCAAGGCGGTGGTGGGCAAGCTACTCCTGCTGACTCGCTGTGGCAAGGCGGTGGGTGCTTGTTGGGCGCAAGTTGGGCAGCTGCAAAATCAGTCATGCAGGTTGTAACAGGGTGCCCTCGAAAAGAAGCTTGACGTGAGCTTGCTCACTATCCAGGAGCTGCTAAGAGCTCTGCGTCTCTAGGAGGTTATGGAGGGAAGGTGCATGGACTCAATGCTTACACACACACACACACACACACACACACACACACACACACACACACACACACACACACACACACACACACACACACACACCTTGGCAGGTGTGGAGGCAGGCGGCGGAGATGGCTGCGACCTTGCGTGCGGTGCCCTCAGCTGGCTGACAGGAGTGGAAACGTGAGGTGGGGTGGCACCCTCTGCGTTTTGCATGTTAAGACCTTGGGGGCCATCAGGGCCCCCCTTGACGGTACTGGATGGCCGTGAGCTGCTGAAGTTGGCCTCAGACTCAAAACGAGCTCGCAGGGAATTGGAGCCGGGGTTGGTGGAGGGTGGCTTGGGGCTGGCCTGGCCGTTGCTGGAAGGCACGAAGCGGCTTCGACCGCCAGGGCTGTTGAGGTTTTGGTAGCTTGGGCTGGGGGAGAGGGTGGAGGAGCCAGCACCATGCTCACTCCGGGCTGTGCCCACATTGGGGGTCCGATCCCTGCAACGAGTGAGCTGAAATTTGTCAGCCGCCAATCAATGCAACCTCCATGAAAGCAGAGTGGAGTAGCACCTCGACAAACCAGAGTTGAGCCAGCACCCGATCACTCTGCCGTTGAACTGTTCAACAACACACACAGAATCCATGGAAGGTGTTGCTGGAAATGCACTGGTCTCCTTTCCTTGTCACATGGACTGGCGGCAGGCAAAAATAAAGATCAAAAATTACTGAATAAAGGGTACTGGCTTGCAAAGCGCCAAAATGTAGCCCAAAATGGTGACACAGACTAGTTGTCAGCGTCATACTTTTCCTGAGCTCTACAGACAGTATTCAGGGCAATTAGAAGCGGTTTTCTCCTCCTTGTATCAAATACATCCTAAGGCCTGCACTCTCATGTATCACAGTCTTGTAGAAACTTGTCTTGTTTATTTATTGTTAACCTTGTGACAGCTGGTTGAGAATGGTTTCACCAGCAACCGATCAGCTAGAGATTCGGGCTGTAGGTTACCAATGTAAACCCATGTAAACCCATGTATCACAGTCATCTTCATGAGCAACTTTTCGTCCAAAGTCTCCCCTCACCAACCCTTGCTTTGCACTAAACACACATCCACATACATACGGAAGCTCGACACGTGTGCATGCGCGCGCACAGACACACATACACGCGCGCACACACACGCACACACCAGACAAACAATCAAGCCCTCGCCTACACCTTGATACATGACGGACCTTTGGCTCATCCTGCTACTGTGGGGATTCACAGGCTTTCCAGGCGATGAAGGCGCGCGCCCATGAGGGCTGAAGGGGCTGTAGGGGGCATCCGCTGACGCCCCATATGATGGAATCTGGAGGCGCGGGAGGTGCTGCATGCACGAAGCAAGGCATAGACTTTTGCCGGCACGGCATGGCATATGTGCACAGACTTGCCGGCACGTAGGGTGGTTGGGTGGGTGGGCTGGGTGGGTAGGTAGGCTTGCTGGCACGGCATGGCATATGTGCACAGACTCGCACTGACTTGATTTTGATCTCGGTATTGGCGCAGACTTGCTGGCACGGCATGGCAGGCTCCAAACAAGCAGCGTTTCCGCCCTTGACACTAAAGGGTGGTCTCAGAGTGCCCAAGGTGCATGGTCATAAAAAGCCCAAGGTGCTCGGTCTGAGGAAGCCCAAAGTGAACAATCTCGGAAAGCCAAAGGTGTGTGGCCTGAGAGCGCCATAGGTGCATGGTCTCAGAGTGCCCAAGGTGCTTGGTCTTAGAAAGCCAAAGGTGCATGGTCTCATGAGGTCGAAGGGGCATGGTATCAGAAAGCCAAAAGTGCACGGTCATAGAGGGTCAAAGGGGCATGGTCTCAGAAAGCCAAAGGCGCATGGTCTCAAAAGGTCAAAGGAGCATGGTCTCAGAAGTCCAAAGCCTTTGACAAAGGTGCACGGTCTCATAAGGTCAAAGGGGCATGGTCTCAGAAAGCCAAAGGTCAAGCTTGTCCAAGGAAGAGGCTTTGCTCCAAAAAGCTCAGTAGGGCAGGAGGGATGAATGCATACACCCTCATTGAAGGATGGCTGCTTGTGCAAGCGTGAAAGGAGCCTAGACAAGGATAGTCGCGGGAAGAAGAGGGAGAGAGGGAAGCCATTTCAAAGGGGGAGGCGGTGAAAAAGAGGGCGGGAGATTGAAGTGCATATTGAAAACGATGTCTTCAACTGGTGTCAGGATTAAGACTGTCAATGCAATGAGTAGGAGGATTTGCTATGTTTCTCACACCCACATTCTCACACCCGATGCCAGGAAAACCACCTACCAATGACACCAATGTCGTATGCTATGACCAGGTGGACTCACCGGAGTTGTGGGCAAGAAAAAACACAACAAGGACATCCAAAGGAGGATCACCACTGCCAAGAGCAGGAGAACTCACTCAGGGCCAGTCAAGGGACACGCTCGAATGTCCGAGCCATGCATGTAGACATGAGATGTCTCACTTAGAAGAATTCAATTGGCAGAAATTAGTGTCTAAGGAGCATATCTAGCAAATGTTGGAAAGCACGAGGGCGCCAGAGATAGGATGCCGCTGATGCACTACCTGTTACACATCTTTTTGTGTGTTCTACACTCACCAAGGCTAAGATGGGCTTACCACACCTCTTCTGCCACACACCTTCGCTTGTTCTTGGGCTTTCCTTTCGGCTTCTAGGATCTTCCTCTTGAAGTCAGGCTGCACAGCGGCAAGAGCAGCCAACCCAAACATGTTTGCAAGTGTCTCCATCATGCCTCCAATATTGGATCTTCCAACCATTGGCAGGGACTACCATTGGTCCCTTGCGCAAGAGCGGGGCCTAAGCTGAGACATTAAAGTAGACTTCTGTGCTTGCTCTCTCTCTCTCTCTCTCTCTCTCTCTCTCTCTCTCTCTGTGTGTGTCTGTCTAAATTGGTAGATATGTGACGCATTAGTCAGGTGGCCTTACTTTAACGCACGCGGCCATACTGCAAAGCCTGTTCTTTTCTAACCAGTGGCTGTGTGGAAATGCAGTTCAACATCCCAGGTTAACAGGCTTTGTACATATCATTTCAATGCAACTGTGGCTGCTTCATCTGAAATCATTGAAAGGAACATCCGTGCTTGCACACACAGAGGCACACACATGCAGCAGGGGCAACCCATTGTCGTAGATCAATGCTGTGATAAAAACAAAGATACTTTAAAATCATGCAAGTCACACAAGGCTTACCAGGACAGCATACACGCCCAAAGGGTTTCCAACCACAACAGGATTCAGCAATTCGTCTCGGATAGTAGTGTGGTTCTTCTCACTCCACCGCCTTTGCATGTCAGTCCTGGACATCCACGCACATGTGTGTGTGTGTGTGTGTGTGTGTGTGTGTGTGTGTGTGCATGTTGGGAAGAGGGGGGGGGGGGGTCGACAGATTCCACCTTGTTGCATGCAGAGGTGGTCTCTCAATTTTGTGGTGCACCAGGGAGAACATATTTGCGTTCCACTATTTCAATGAAAAGAGAACCTCGGGACAGACCAACACATAGTGCAGCAATGATTCAAACACACCAGCACAGAGTTGGGCATGCTTGCATTGGATCAGCACCAGGCTTGTTTAGGGCGACCTTAGCCATAGGGTATCAATTCCATTGCTGCTGTGCACACCATTGCGCGTGCACATCCTTGCACAAGGAATGGAGCTGGTCATCAACTTGCTTACGCTCACAATTAGCAGTGCCCTGTAAGCAATAATATACACCCACAAACACAGTCACTCACACCGCCCACAACACAACAGTGCATTCCAAGCAACATCCCAGCATCACGCCTTTTTTCCATCGCAACCTGCTGTGTCCTGTACGTGCTCATGTCATCATCATCCTTGCAGAGGTTGGCCTCAGTAAACAATCCACAGTCTCACCTCCCTCCATACGTTCAGCGCATGTACCCACTGCTACCAACAGCGTCAGCCATCCGCCCATACAGCTGCAAACCCTCATTCAAGGAGGGCAGGGTGCAGCAGAGGGGGTAATAAACCCATGCTCATGACAAGAAGCACTGCTCCTTACCATAACGGGACCATTTGGTCGTCCTCCCTCGCACTGTTTTCAGCCTCCATCTGCTGCTGCTGGTACACAAGCTGCTGGTGGTGGTACCCCTGCTGCTGGTACAGCTTCTGTTGCTGCTGCTGCTGATTCATCCCGTGCTCTTGGTAGTCCTGGTCTTGTTGCTGGAGATGTTGGGTGGTGGAGGAGTTCTCTGAGGGTGGCTGGCTGCGCGTGTGAGGGGCAGGCTCCATTAACACAGAGGTTGTCCCTGTGCATAAATGCAGGAGTTGGCTGCGTGTGTGAGTGGCAGACTCCATTAACAAAGGGGTTGTCCCTGTGCATAAATGCAGGAGTTGGCTGCGTGCGTGAGTAGCAGACTCCATTAACACAGAGGTTGTCCCTGTGCATAAATGCAGGAATTGGCTGCGAGTGTGAGTGGCAGACTCCATTAACACAGAGGTAGTCCCTGTGCATAGACACCCGAGTTGGGAGGCAGGTGAGCATCGGCTCAGGAAGAAGCCTAGTAGCCATAGTTCTGATTATGGCTGTTCTGATTATGAGGGAGTTGAGTCCTGTAGACTCCTGAGGAAGCCAGCGCTTGCCTTTCAATACCAATGACCCAAGCCTGGCATGCCTCTTTCATCTTGCAGGCAATGGGATGCCTCTGCTCCCTCAACCCCCCACAAAGACGTGCAGCTCTGGAGCTCATGCGCAGCAGGCCTGCATTCACACTTCCAAGTGCTGGTCACATCAGCCTGCAAAAGCCATAGGATTTGCCATGGCTATGATGCCTGTCACAGGCCGCAATGCCTGCCATGGCCGATTTATTTGCCTGCCACAAAATGCCCACCATGGCCACAACTCTTACAATAGCCACATAGTCTGCTACGGCCACGATGCCTGCCACAGAGGCCACAACGCCTGCCACAGAGGCCTCAGCACCTGCCACAGGGGCCACAGCACCTGCCATAGAGGCCACGACGCCTGCCATAGAGGCCACAGCGCGTGCCACAGAGACCACAGCGCCTGCCACAGAGGCCACAACGCCTGCCACAGAGGCCACAGGCTACAATGCCTGCCACAATGCGCTTTGCTGAAGCTTCTGGGATGGATCAAAAGATGAAATGCCTCCACAGTGGAGTGCTGCGCCCAAGATGCTGGGACAGTCAAAGATGTCATTTTGAAAAGAATTATAGGCCAGATTGAGATGGTCCATCATAACCATCTTAAAATGCCTTGGGCCAGAAACTCTGTCATGACAAAGCCTGTAGCGCACCCTGGTCTGAGCCTTTGCGCACATCGTGTTGGGTCCATGCCTCTTGGCACTGAGACAGTGCGTAGGCAGCCTGAGACAGGGGGTGGTTGACGGGCAGGAAGCCAGCAAACCTGCATGATAGACGGGGGGGTGGTATGTGCATGCACGTGCACGTGTGTGTATATTTATGAGCGCGCGCGCGCGCGTGTGTGTGTGTGTGTGTGTGTGTGTGTGTGTGTGTGTGTGTGTGTGTGTGTGTGTGTGTGTGTGTGTGTGTGTGTGTGTGTGTGTGTGTGTGTGCGCGTGCGCGCGCGTACAACCACTCATAAATCTGCCTGCAAACTGCCAGCAACTAAATTCTGTGCTCAAATACCCATTTGGATCCACTCGAAAAGGTGAGGTGTTTTGATGCAAAACATCTGGATCAATCATGTGCAAATGTAAATCTTAAGTAAAGTCTCGAGTGCGCGTGTGCACGCACGCACACACGCACGCACACACACGCACGCACGCAGACACACACACCTGATAGTTTCTTCTCGTAAAAGAGGTGGGTTCAGCTGCCGTTTTGGGGGAGGAGGTGGGATTGTGTGCTGTGCCTTGGGTGTGCGGGCCCTGCATTTGTGGGATCATGGGCTGATTGTTGTGGGATCATGTTTGATCAATTATGATCTACCCATCCCGGGCTACTCATTTGTGGGATCGTGGGTTGCGCCTTGGGTACGCAGGCCCTGCATTTGTGGGATCATGGGGTGATTGTTTGTGGGGTCGTGCCTTATCAGTTGCAATCAACCCATAATGGGACAATGAGCTGATCATTTGTGGAATCATGACAGCTGCGCTTTGGACGTGCAGGCCCTGCATTCGTATTAGGCAGGAAAGAACAAGTTGAGCAAAGCATGCGTGGCTCAGGGACCTCGCAAACTCAAGGCCATCCTTCACACACGTATCTGGTGTACTTACAAGGAGCCCCTCCACCACGTCACACCTCTGAGCACTCTTCTGCCACCATGAAGTGCACATGACTAGCATGATCGACGCAATCCAGCAAAACAATGCAATCCACAACCTGTACTCCACAGCAAAGCTCTGAGCATTCTGCCACCATGAAGTGCACATGGCTAGCATGATCGACGCAATCCAGCAAAACAATGCAATCCACAACCTGTACTCCACATTGCGGTCGCGTAGTGTAAGGCAGCAGACATCGTCTGCGCAATGCCCTCACAGTATGCTTAATGCAAAGGCACACATAGTGCACACACAGTGCACAATTAGTGCACACACAGCGCGAGGCGGTGGCTCTCACCTGCTCGCTGCCCTTGCAGAACGCAGGTCCGGCCCCTCAATAGGATGCTTGGCAAAGGGGTCTGCTGTGTTATACACAGACAGGCGGATGAAGTCGCTGAGGTGCTCATGGCCCAGGACATCACAGAGCACCTACATGCACAAGGTAGGCACAGCCATGTTACGCACAGACAGGCAGATGCAGTTGCTGAGGTGCTCAAGGCCCAGGACATCACACAGCACTGACGCGCATCAGGTAGGCACAGCCATGTTACACACAGACAGGCAGATGCAGTTGCTGAGGTGCTCAAGGCCCAGGACATCACACAGCACTGACGTGCATCAGGTAGGCACAGCCATGTTACACACAGACAGGCAGATGCAGTTGCTGAGGTGCTCAAGGCCCAGGACATCACAGATCACTGACACACATTAGGAAGGCACAGTTATACAACCCATTCCTTCCCTCCTTCCTTTCCTAGACACATCAGCACGAATAGGCAAGTGTGCACGCACACGCACATGCGTGCGTTTGTGTGTGTGTGTGTGTGTGTGTGTGTGTGTGTGTGTGTGTGTGTGTGTGTGTGTGTGTGTGTGTGTGTGTGTGCGTTCCTGTTCATGCGAGCACAATCCATGCCAATGTCAGATCTCATAAAGCAGATATCAACACTTTTTGGTTGAATGTGCTTTTCTGCTCAGTCTCGTGTATTTGAGTGCGGAAATGTCTCACGGGTGCACTGAGATGTGCATGCAAGTGCATGAGGGTTTGGTTGGCCATTTTAAATGCGCGTGCATGTGCGCGCGCGCTCGTGTGTGTGTGTGTGTGTGTGTGTGTGTGTGTGTGTGTGTGTGTGTGTGTGTGTGTGTGTGTGTGCGCGTGCAGAAGATTCGCATAGAATTTTGCAGAGATAATTTTGATGGAACTTTTGCATCGAAGTTTAAACTCCTTTGGAGCACTTACGGCTTGTGTGCACACATGCACACAGAGCACCCACCTGCAACTGCTGCAGCTGATCACGGGTGAGGGTGCGCGCCAACCTGCCCACCATTTCGGCTGCCTGGTCATACTCCACACACAGCGTATGCAGAAGCAGCAGCTGGCGCTGCACCTTTTGCATGACCAGGTCATCCACCACACACGTGCCAGATTGTACACCTGCGTTGCATTGTTTGCATCATTCTCGCATGATCTTGCATGACCAGGGCATCCACCACACAAGTGCCAGACTGCACACCTGTGTTGCATTATTTGCATCATACTGCGGGATGTTGCATACACGGGTAATCAGGTCATCCATCACACAGGTGCCAAACTGTGCACCAACGTTGCAGTTTTTGCACAACTTTGCAAAAACAGGTCGTCTATCAAACAACTGCCAGACAGTCAAGCTGCGTCACACATGATGTGTCTCTCCAGTCGTTCAGTGTGGTACATTCCAATTTGCATGAGGGTGCGATGATGCCCTCCATCAGATCACTCATGAGTGAGCGCATCCGCCTTGCAACAACATTACAAGACTCATCCACAGTCATTTATTGCAACCCATTCACGTACTCATCTTGCAACATCATTGCAAAAAACATCTACACATTCATCCACACACTCAACTTGCAACAGCACTGCAAGGCCCACCCCACGGCGCAACCTCAAGGCCATCTCAGCCGATCAACCAGTGTCTCGGGCTGTAGGTCAACGCCCTTGCAATTCTGGTAACCCTATAGGCCATCTCACTGAGTATACCTAACCCTTCAAACCAGAGCCCCTGTGCGAGCATCTGTGCAGGCATGCAAATTTGTGCTGCTTGACACCTGCAGCACAGGGGCAATGCTTATGCGTATTGTCCCACATCTATTTGTCCCAAAGGACAAGAATCGTGCAGCTTTGTTCACACGCGTCTATACTTGTCACATGTCTGGAACAGTATATGTGTGAGAAGGTGCGAACATTGCCTTGAGTCTTGAGTCTGGGTTGTTCATCTGCAGGACCATTTTCCTTTCCTTTGATATGGATTATTTGAACATCCAGGGCCTGCGCTTGATTCAGCCACAGCGCATCTCTGCGCTTCAAACCTGTGCCTTGCAGGAAGTGGCTTGGGTTCTCATGTACTCGGACTGTGAGTAAAGCAGCTTTACGTAAAAAATAGGTTTGAAGCGCGGACCTATAGGACATTAAACATGCTGCAGCACTGCTGCCCATGAGGATGGCCACGAGATCCATCGGTAGCACACACTCCACCAGCAACCGATCGGCCAGAATTTGGGGGTGGAGCTTCAAGGGTAAGCACCTACCCAGGTTGTTGCCTAGCATGAACCTACCCAGCATGAACCCACCCAGCATGAACCTACCCAGGTTGTTGCCTCTCATATCCTTCTGCTCAGAGTCAACGTGGTTGAGAATGACATGCCACAGGTCCTGAGAGCAATGGATGGGCACATGGATGACTGGGTGAGAATGGCATGCCACAGATCCCTGAAGTAATGCATGGGTGGACACATGGATGACTGGGGATAATGACATGCCACAGACACCTCTAGTAATGAATGGGCGCATGGATGACTGGTTTGAAATGAGATGCCACAGATCCCTGAGGTAATGCATGGGTGGACACATGGATGACTGGGGATAATGACATGCCACAGACACCTCTAGTAATGGATGGGCGCATGGATGACTGGTTTGAAATGAGATGCCACAGGTCCTGAGAGTAATAAAGGGATCCATGGATGACAGGTGGGGAAAAATGTCACAGATCCTGAGAGTGGTTCATATATGAATGGACGAAGGATGGATGGATGGTAGAGATTGTCATGCCCCAGGTCCTGAGAGCAGTTTCAAGGGGAGTGCACACCATTTTGGGTTGCATGGGCCTCAATCTGATACAAAGCAAACATTCCAGGACATCCAGCAAGGGAGCAGCTTCACATACACTTGCTTGCATAGTGTTGCCATCCAGGATTTGAATTAACAAACCATCTTTCCCCAACAAAGGAGGTTTTGGCTTCCCTCAAAAGAGCATCACGCACGTCAGTTTGGTTAGTGACAACTGAAACCAGGGACTGGCCCAGAAAAGTCGGGTTGGTGGAGAAAGTCACAAGGCAAAGAAAGCCACAAGGTCGGGTCATGGAGGAAGAGAGGGCTGGATGTCAGCTCTGACTGATCAACTGATCAGCCAGATATTCGGGCTGTAGGTTAACCAATGTAAAACCCTGTAAGCTCCAGTGGCGTTAAACCCATCAGTAATAAACGCCTGCAAGTAGTCCTCACTGAGAGTTTCCATTTGTTGCATCATTGAGTACCAATGGAGTTGATCAAGGGGTGGGATCCAGGGAATCCCAGTTTTTTTGGGTTGATCTCTCAAACGGATCCATTCCTTGGACCTCAGAATGTTCTTGGAATCCAATACTCAGACCTGCTTTGATTGGTGCCCTCTCTGAGCAGGTTGGATTGAGGGCAAATTTGTGCACAAGACCATTCTTCCAGGCCACCCACTGCATGGATGTAGGTCTCCAGGGAATTTTCACAGGAAAGCATCATTTCACCGCAAAATCCCTGGGGGGTGGCTTGTAAACCGTTTGTGGATGCCCAGCACATCAGCAAGGCCTGAGCATCTGCAACCCTCGCAAAAAACTGAACTTTTGCCGGTAGTGTCCTCTTGATTGATCTGTGGCTCTTGCACACGTTGGTAAGCTGTAAGCAGCAGACATAATGCAAGCACTTGATGACCCATAATGCAAGATACTCCTGGAGCAAAGGCAGCAACAGAGGCTTGTTGTGGCACTTGTGAGGTTACAGAGGGCTTTTGTGGTAGTTACAGGGTCCATAGATGTTGAGAAGCTCCCGGTATGAGAAACCCCTTGACCTAACTTTAAAGCCAATTGCGCCGCTGTGCCTTGGATCTTGAAACTTTTGTTCCTGGCAGCGGCTTGTAATAAGTCTGCAGGCGGTGCCTCACAGGCCTGACTTGGGCCTTGTTTCAAGTTTTGCTGCTTTTTTTTCAACAACCTGAGCATTCTGTGCCCCAAATCCTACTTTGCATCGTCCTCGATGCCTGTGAACCAATGCTCTCCCCCAGTGTACCCCTCAAGATCCTGAGAAGCATGCTGCCCCATCTCCTCCTTCCCCCTCTTCACCCTAATCCAGGCATCCAAAGGCTGAGCCTGCCCCAGCTGCTGCAAGTCCTGGGTGCGCTTGAGCAAGCGCAAATTGCTAGCTGCACTATTTTTCAACATGGCATTGCTTGTTGTGAGGCGGTTCTTGCTGCTGCTGCGCCCTCTCCCACAACTTCACCAGGTTCTCCCACTGCAACACATTCCCACTCAGGACGCTCATCTTTAGGCATATTTTAAGTCTGTAGCCTTTGGGGATGCGGGGGGCGGACCCCTTCTGAGGGCCCCAACTACACAAGACCCTCCCTCCCAGAAATCGCTCCCCAAGAATGCACATATGACGTATGCGCATTTCACGCTTTGAAAATGCGTACGGCTTCTTCCAAACCCACGTATGACCCAACCCTGGCCATAGTTGAGACCCGCAAACCTTTTGCATCAACCATTTTGTTCTTATGAGGACACTTCACATTCTGTCTCCCTCCAGTAATGTAGATCGCTCCACAGTGCCGAGTGCCGAAAGGGACGAAAATTGTGATGCCATAACAAGAAGCAACTTTCTGTGTACGCTGACACGCCGATTGTTCCATCAAGTTACGTCCTGAACTCCTTTCACTTCAGCAAAGCTGCCCTTGCAGGCAGGTGCACTATGCTACCCTTCCCTTTCCTGTCCTGCGATCCTCAATTCAAGATAAGCGTCTTGGGCCAACAAGAACTCTCTGGTATGAAGGATCCGAAGGAGTATAATGATTCCTTTTTTGGGGCTGTTTGGGGGCGAGTACAGAGGGATGGGTCAGGTGGTGGAGCTCAACACTGTAGCAAGCCTTGCAGCAGATTTTTTCTCGAACCTCCTGACTTCGCTCCACAAGTCTGTTACCTCCCTACTGGATGTCAGATAAAAGCTTGGAGAAGAATGGGATTTCATGCGCAAGTACGCCAGAGTTTGCTACAAACAGTCATTGCAATGCTTGCGCATCACTTCAAAAGCCCCCATTGGCTTCTTTGCATTACTTTTGATGCAGGTTGGGCGAAACACAGGAGCCAAGACAACAGTTCTACCTCCAACACGTTCTGGGCACCGCAAGAGCAGGCCAAACCACTGAGGGTTCCTGCATTCAAGTCAACCTCAGGTACCAAGAAATAAATACTCTTCTCAACTAAAAACATGAGCTTAGCGTGACTATCTTTTTCAATTCTGGGCCTGAAAAGATCACAGGTGCGCAGCTTACCTTTGCACGCAGAGCGTGAGACTTTTTCTTTGCAACATGACCGTACTGAGACAATGCTTGAGACACCCTGGAGCTGCGAGGATGACCACTTTCACTGCTTCCTGAATGAATCGAATTAGAGAAGATAGAAAATGCTACAATGAAGTGCGTGCTCGGTGCATCTTTGAGCGCATCCACTTGAATCATGGTTAGTATTTGAAAAATAATAAGCATGCATGTGTGTGTGTGTGTGTGTGTGTGTGTGTGTGTGTGTGTGTGTATGTGTGTGTGTGTGTGTGTGTGTGTGTGTGTGTGTGTGTGTGTGTGTGTGTGTGTGTGTGTGTGTGTGTGTGTGTGTGTGTGTGTGCGTGCGCGCGCATTAATGATTTCATGCACACATTTGCTCAATTTGCACAAGCATTTAAGTTCTACATGCGTACATCACTTTTCAAATGGCTTATACATGCATGTCCGCCCAGCATACCTGGAGTTGTCCTATGGCTCCACTCCGAGAAGCATACCCCAGCAGATGGTCTCCCAGGGGATGTCTGTGAAGTTGCATCACCATTCTTGTTGTGCCTTGGAGACGAAAGAACCAGCGCAGGGGGGAGCTCGGTGGGGGCCATAAGGAAGCGAGTAAACCTTTTTTACATTTTTTGTTTTAGTTGCTCGTGACTTGAATTCTTTCTGCAGCAAGGTCTGCGTGGTGCTGACACGCGAAAGCGCTATGGATACCTAAAAATATTTGGAATGATCATCTTCTCTAAACAGAGCGTGCAAACGCAATTGAAAAGATGCTTGGGCACTGCCCCGCCAAATCGTGTCTCGCTCCGCCCTGCTGTTCTCCCAAGCCAGAAAGTGCCACATGTTTGGACTCACAGAGCTTGTCCATGGCTGCCTTCAACCAGAAAACCTAGGCATGGCTTTGTCTGTGCAGCAGGCTCAGGCTCCTCTAGTAAGTTCGGAGCGAGAATTCTGTGAAGTCAACATGTATTTCTTTAATGTCACACAGTGTCACACACGTCCACACACACAACACACACACAACAAACACAACACACACACACACACACACACACACACACACACACACACACACACACACACACACACACGCACACACACACACACACACACACACACACACACACACACACACACACACACACACACACACACACACACACACACACACACACACACACAAACACACACACCACATCCAGAATCATTTTACGAGATTTTGGGAGTCAGTGAGACAGCAAGTGCGAGGGAAATAAAATCAGCATTCCGCAAGAAAGCCTTGAAGCTCCATCCTGACGTCAACAAAGCCCCTGATGCACAGGTGCAAACATGAAGTGTTCATACTGTATGTTCAGGTCGTAAGTTATCTTTCCTGCGTTGTCAGTAATGAAACCTGTATGTAGCCCATCAAGTACGTAGCCCATCAAGTACGTAGCCCATCAAGTATTTGCCTATTTTGCAATGGAGCCTGCATGCATGCCCATTTGCCTTAATCTTTACAAGGGCGGGAAGCCAGGAGTAAATTGTATATGGGGCTCACAGGCAAACAGTTGCACTTATGCCGACTTGCTAGGATTGTAGAATGTAGCTTGTGCTTTATGTACCCTCAGTGGCTATTTTGTTGTAGATGAGTATGAGAATATAACTGTGCACGAGTGACTTGTGCAAGTGCTGGCAAGCAGGATGTGAGGGCATGACTCTGCCCATTGTACTCAGAACTTGGCGCTTCCGCCTTTGCAATACAACCAATCCTGGGGATCTCTCTGTGTTCAGCAGTAAGAATGAAGCATTGTATGCCCTACCAGATTCTGTGTATTGTACCTGTTGGCTCTGTCTTTTCCTTGCCTTGATTTGAGGCTGTGTGAATCAGTTTTCACAAGCAAGTCTTCAGTCAAAATGCCTGAATACTTACTATGGTTTGAGGTTGTGCAAGTAAATTGCTCTTGTCTGTTGTCGTTCCGCTTGCAGGAACGCTTCATGGAAGCCAAAATGGCGTTCCAGACGTTAAGTGATGATATAGCGCGTGCAGACTATGACAGGAAGCTGCGCATGGTAAGTGACTAGCACAATGTGATGTGCATGGTAAGTGATCAGCAGGATGTGATGCGCTAACTATAACTGGCAGCAGGGGATGTGCTCGGTGGGCAAGGGCAGCCAGGTGTGACTGTATTGTGAGCCGGCAAACCTTGAGGCCCACGCCCCATGAACGGGGCTTTCCAAAAAAGTTAGGGAATAGAGGTCCAGTAGTGTATGCGGTGAGTAATGACGCAGCACTCCACGAAATGAAATTTTGATGTAGCCAGACAAGTCTCAATCAACGCAGGGAGGGAAACCGAGGGAAAAGATGTGTTCCGTGGTTTTTAGAATTCCTTCATAACAGAGGTGTGAGGTAGCAAAAGAGCAGCCTTGTGTGTGGTGAGCTGTATAAGGCCACCAGCAGTGCATGGATAGACCATGGCACTCAATGTGTTGCCCTTGCACCCTTCAGGTTGATTGGCAGCTGCGCATATATGGTTGTGCTGCTGCACAGTGAGCGTCCTACTCACTTCAGCACTTCCTGCATGTGTATGTGGACTTGATACTACCAAATGCTGTGTACAAATGCAACACTCCTAACTCAGCCCTGTAGGTGTCCTCTTTCCCTAATTTGATGTGAGGAGTGTTTTCACTGCATACGTAGTTCTTGTTTTTTTTTTGCAACCACTCTACCTTGCATCTCCTTGTCACATGTGTGCTCGCATGTCCTTGTATGTGTTCATTTTTTGGCAGGGATTTGGAAGCTCAAGAGATTGGAGCTCTTTTGGCAGCACTGCCAGCGGGGCGGGTGCAAGAGGAGCTGGCTTTGGCACCAGACCCCGCCAAGCCCAGCCGCAGGACGACTACAGCTTTGTGAGTGCTCGCGTTCCACCTGCGTGTTTGTGTGTGCATGTGTCGGGGGGGGGGGATGCGTGCATGTGTGCGTGCATGTGTGCGTGCTTGTGTGCGTGCATGTGTGTGTGTGTGTGTGTGTGTGTGTGTGTGTGCGTATGTGTGTTGTGTGTGCGGGGGGCTGCATCTCAAAGTCTGGTATGAATTTCAGGCCTGCCTGCCTGAAGCGCTCTTCATGCTCAGCTGGGAGCCTGTCATTGTATTGCAGGGGCGCGCTTCCTTGCAAGATTCCCCCCCTAGCTCCTCTTATGATTGGTCAAAGGAATGGTAATGCTCAGCTGAGCCCCTGCTTCGTTCAGGAACACACACTCCGGAAGGTTTTTAATGGCAGCGCGTGCATTATCGCCGTCTGCCCTTTTGAGTGATTGAGTCGTTGATTTGACCATGAGTTGGGCTGTTGTATGTGGAGCATGGCTCAGGGTTGAAGGTGGGTTGGGAGGTTGATGAGTATGGTCCTGAGAAGTCCCAGCCCTTCTCATGGGTACCCTTTGGGCATGTCCTTCTGCACAGGAGAATTTCCAGGTTGGTTTGTTTTGGTAACAGGCACCTTTCTGCTTCAGCCAAGCTGCCTTGGTAGCCAGCTACAGGTATGTAACCTTTTCTTTCCATTTTCTCTCTGCACAGGAGGATTTCATGCGCGATCTGGACAAGGAGGTGTCCAGCTGGGCGAAGGAGCGCAGCAAAGCAGCATCCCCACAAGACACACCTGGTAGCTTGTTTGAGGAGCTGGCCATGGTTGGAGAGGTGCGTGCTGTTCCTATGATTACAGCATTGCATGATTAATGCAGAAACTGTCCTGCTCTGGTTTATGCTGGGTTGACGGAGGCTTTTCATGTATCCTTGCACTTCATCCTGCCAAACATGGCGTTCCAAGCCAGGAAGCACCTGGCTGCCAACATGATACACATCATCAGTTAAAGCGCTCTCATAAACAAGCATCTTCGGCAGTAGCAAAATGCCACAGTGTGGTGTTAAGTTGCTGCTATATCAGCAGCCATATTCCCTGCTTATAGTTGTGTGAATGTGAAGAAGTGTGACATTCACTGAACTTCTGAACTTCTGACATACTGTGATGCAACCTCCCCTCTCATTATAAATGCACATGCATGTATGTGTTAAAATTAAGACATGGAGAGAGCAGGGGGGGGGGGGCAACTTAACACAATCTGGTTGAGGCAGGTGGAGGGCAGCCCACAAGCAAGAAGGATGCTTTGCTTGCCGGCATATGTTACCTTCCTCTGCTGACCACAAGACAGTGGCAAATGTCATGTGTTTTATCCGGATGCAAATCAAACTCCAGCTCTCGCATTGGGATGTGCTTCAACTACTACTGTGCAGGAGTTTGTGGAGTTCCTTGAAGACAGCTTGGGCCTGAAAGAGGATGGCAGCAAGGCTTCCTCTTCAGGGAAAACCAGCAGCAGTGGCGGGAAAACCAGCAGCAGTGGCGGGAACACCGGCAGCAGTGGCGGTATACCATTTGGGCTAGACGGCAATGCAGTGGATGCATTTGACAAGCTGATGGAGGCATTGGGCCTTGACAAAGAAGATGGTGAGCTCCTTGGACGGTCTCAATGAATAGTCTTCATTCTTGGGAAAGGCTGCCATTTTAAACATGAGAGGCTCCACATAGGTTTTTGCCGTTCAGATTTAAGCTCCTGATTGATGAGATGAAGCCAGCATGAAACCTTTTTGCAGTCCTTCCGTATACGTTCTTTGTACGAGTTCTGTGGAAGTTTGAATTCACGCTGTTCATGCCAGCATATTTTTCATGGAAGCATCCGCTTGCTGGCCAAGTCGTGCTCCACGTTCATGCACTGACAAGCTGTATTGCAAGCCTTCAAGATTTACATTTTGGCAACAATCCAGGCATTCCTGATTCTCTATGTGTAGCCGGCCTGATGGGGATCGGACCTCTTGTCCGCTCTCTCAGAAATAGGTGCATAGAAAGGGTGCACACTGCACACAGCACAGACAAAATCTGGCCGTAATATCGGATGTCAGACCTGCAATATTGCTCACCTCAATGTAGTAATGTGGTGGAAATTCGAAACGCAAACCCCTATGTTACCGGTGCTTTCGCTTGCAGGTCAGAGACAAGGAGGTGCCAGCAGCAGTAGCAGGAACAGCAGCAGCAGTGGCAGTGCCAGCAGTAGCAGCAGCAATGATGGCAGTCAGGCAAAAGGAGGCACAGGCCAGACACGGAGCAGCAGCGACGGCTGGAGAAGCAGTGCACAGCAGCAGCAGTCCCCACCAAAACAATCCGAGGATGATCTTGACGCAATGTTAGCCGAGTTGAAACGCAAAGTGGGGCGTGACAAGTGAGCTACCCCCCTTGTGGTACTGTGTAAGGAGGTCTGTTGTAAACAGAAAATGAAGTGATCCATGCTTTAAATGTATGGTCATGTTGCAATGCTCCCGTGGCAAGCTATCACAATCAAATCCTTGTTCAAGGAAATGGCAGGATCCCAAAGGAAGGAAAAAGGCAGAGAAACAACCAGGGGGGTTGCTACTAGCGTTGTACACCAGGTCTAGCAGGTTGCCAACCATGCTCCTGGATGCCTAGATTTATCTCCTTCTCCGCTGTAAGGAAAGGAAAGGAAAAAACTCCTTCACCACCGTAAAGCAACCGCACCCTTGCCCCCCCCTATTTGCAGTTGAATTCCGTGCCCAGTGTTGATGGTGCCTCAAGCAACTCCAAGCAACAAGTTATCAATCTTGGAGTGCTTGGCAAATCATTTTGAGTGCAGCTGTTGGGTGCTAGGTTTGGTTCACAAACGTAGTCAACGCTGGATTATAAAGGAAGTGGAGGAGGAAATGTACGAAGGACAGAGGTAAGGTACCGCCGCTAAATCCGCCTAGAAGGGAGCTAGCTGAGCGGAAACACTGAGGCCTGTAACCAGATCTGGCCGAAAATCGCACAACTCACAAGACTTAAGCTGGAAAAAAAAGAAGGAGCAAATCATATTTGCTGCCGTCTGGTGTTTGATGGAATAGCGCCGCTACCGGCGGGTCAGGTAGAAAAAAAACTTTCCTGCATCAATTTAGGACAATGCCTTTAAAAATAAAAAGATGCCCTGCATACCCTCACCTATGAAGCATACCATCTTAACATACCGCACAGGCACCCTCTAGAACCAACAACATGCGGTCCGCTTCAAGTTATCCACTAACCTGTTATGCCCTCTCCCAGGCTGTCATCAATTAGACAGTGCACTCCACATACTCTCAGGCTGCTCAAATCATATCATCTCTGACATGAAGACCAAGCACCATAATGTTGCTGGAAAACAGGAGCTCTTAGTAAAAGCCCTCGGGGAGCTGGCTTGGTTAACATGGACTTAGGAGTGACATAGGAAACGATGATCGGCTGGCGCAGCACAAACTTTAGATTCCTGCACATGCATAAAATAGAGTTATACCCCCCCCATCTCTTTCCACAAAAGTTCCCTAAGAGATCTAGACCCATACCAAGCCGTCCTGATGCAATACTGATTACCCACACAGAGCATATCATGAAGTTTATTTTTGGAATCTGATATTTTCTGCATCCTGATGAAGTGCTAGTGGAAACACTTTTCATGCTTGTTTCACGAAGAGTGACAGTGTGTGATTCTCCTAAGCAATTGGCACTTCTGAACTCAGCTTGAGCCTCGAGGACTTGTTTCTTTCTCCAGTTGACAACTATGGCTTCCATTCTAGCAGTCTCTAGGCCGGGCATGGACTAGGTTGGCTGCGGGCTTGCCATGTAGGTCTTTGGCAGGCTCATATTCTGGCTCCAGGCATGCATGTGCCTGTCATGGCTGCTGTGTGCTGTCATGAGCGTGCTCTATCATGTGCCTTGTACCGACTGGCTCATGGTTGTACGTTTTGCAGCCGCATGTGAATGCCAATGCAGACTTTGTGGTTCCAGAGTGTTTTGAGTGTAGGCCAAAATGTACTTCATGGTTCTCCAGCTTGACCTTGCCCATTTTGTATTGGATTTGTGTCTGGAACGTTAAACCTATGCACCCCTGCCTTGGTATCTTTTTTTGGATTTGCCTAAGCAAGTTATGCGTAATGTGAGCAGGTTCCAGCTTCGTGCTCATACTTTGAAAGTTGAATCGGCTGTTTGGCAGGATGATGGTACCTCTGTGTGTGACAGGTGTCCTTGCAACCAAACTCAAGATGAAGCACATGTCCTCTTTAACTGTACTGATGAACACGTTTGTTCTCTGCGCCGCAAGTATCAAATGCTTTTTGAACCTTACTTCCAGGATATTGTTGAGATGCAACCTTTTTTACTGCATCAAGTGAGCTCTCAATTTGTTTATCAGTTCCTTCATCAGCGAAATGCAAAGCTTTTCTTTTTTGTGTCTGAGCTTATGGATTTATTTTCGGCTGGCAGAGACCAGCCACAAGCCGATCAGCCAAACGATCTGGCTGAAGGTCACCCCCCATTGTAACCATTACGTTGAGCACTTTAAATGAGCAAAGCCACACGTATCTTGCATATGCAAAACACAGCACTTGAACAAAACGGAAACAAGCACAGCATGGCATACAGCAGTTTTCTTTTTAAACTTCTTGTAGAAGCTTGTTTACTTGTTAACCTTGTGATAGCTGGTTGAGAATGTTTCACCAGCAACTGATCAGCCAGATATTCGGGCTGTAGGTTAACAAATGTTAAACCTGTAAAACCCTGTTGACAACTTTGGCTTGGTTTGGTTACAAGCACCTTCTTGCTTCAGCTGCCCTTGTAGGCAGGTACAGCTATGCAATCTTATCCTATCCTAACCCATTTCTTCCTCCTGCTCAAACCAAGTGACAGGCACAGCACCTCACAGGGGACCAGCGCAGCTACCCGCGTTAGACAGGCCTAGCAATTGAGTGCAGACCAACAGCATGTGCGCTTGATTGAAATCAAATATTGTGAAGATATAAGGCCTGGGCAACAGGTGGAGGCGGCACAGCGGCAGCATGCAGATCTATGCAAGAATATAAGTGGGAAAGCTGTGACTTTACATACTATCCTTCTGGATGTCAGTGGGACTTGTTATAACAAATTCTGTTATAACTAGCAAACATAAATCAAATAAAAGATTAGGCGTTGACCACCAACAAGCTAGCGGGCTTTTACACCATTGAAAACAAGAATACTTCTCATAGCCAGGTTCTGGAGCCGGGTGCTTCGAGGAACCCTCCCCACTAGCCCTTTCTGTCCCTGCTTTATGGTGGAGGGGACTTACGGTTTTTTTGAGCCAATGCGTCTCCTTTTCGTTAATTGGTGTAGAAAGAGTTTCCTATGCCTATATAGTTTTTTTTATCTTTTCCGTTCTTTTCTAGCAAGCTTAATTGCACGCTGGCGGTAAAGGCCTGGTAGCCTGGATTTAGTGCAGCAGGTCTCACCAGCATCCTGGAGAGTGGTACACAAGGAAATTACAGGTCGCAGAAGCAAAAGGCCTCTAGTCAAAGCGACTGCCAGTCAGTGACTGCTAGTTTGTTTTAAGAAAGTATGAGTTCATGTAAAAGAGGAAAAAGGTTGTTGTTTTGGTTCATGAAAGTGAACACATGAAAGGACTGCATATGGAAAGAAAAGAAAACTACGTAGGCAGAAGAAACTCTCCCTACATCAATTAAGGAAAAGGAGACACATTGGCTCAGAAGAGCCGTGAGCCTCCTCCACCCACATGGTAAATGGAAGGCAAATAGGGAGCCATCTGGGAAGAGGAGAGAATTACAAAGGGAAGAAGACTTGAGAACAAAGAAAAGGAAAGAAGAGAAGAGTATGCGTAGTACGTGGGCAGTGTGAAACTCTCCCTACATCAATTAAGGAAAAGAGGATACCTAGGGCCAAGGCACCATGTATCCCCCTCACCAAGAGAAGGAAAAAAAATAGACAGAATCAAGAGGGTACTTGCAGCACCATGTGCCCGTTTTTGTTAATGAGAGTTGAAAGAAGCCTTCTCAAAGGGCACATTTTGCCAGGAAAGGTAGGTAGGTAGGTAGGTAGGCAGGCGGGTAGCAAAAAAAAGTCATCTCATGGAAATTGGAGCTGGGCTACACCGGGCACATATGAGCCCTTACTGTATGGGTTCATGAATGCCCATTCCAGACATGTTTGTGTGAAGCCGCAAATGAGCAAGGCTGTTGAGCAGTGTTTCGCAGGCAAAAACGACGAATGTTTGTTCCTCCAAGTGCGCACAAGTTAGAGATTTCAGATGTTAGCAACTTCCCCCTAGATATGTCTTAAGTGGAAAGCAGAAAACCGATGCCCCCACAACTCCCATACCTCTTGGGACTCCATGTTGCTCTGTTGCCTGTGCTATCTTGTGCCCTCGAGCTCGGCTTTCTCGGTCCATGCTTGCCACAGAAAGCAAACTTGATGACGTATGCATTTGAAAAGAGCATGTTGCTCATCCTGAACATCATGATGTGCACAACATACGTCACAGGTGGGAGAATACCTCAATCCCATGCAGCCTGCCTAATCTGGAGGGTATGGGCATGATCGCACCACACTGTGCGAAACATCTTTGGGCATATTAGGGGAGAACTACATGCAGAAATGGTAAAGAGTTTGTTGTTGCTTTGGTTGAGAAGGGGGGAGTGTTACAAGCAACAGTCAACATTAGTAAAGCTTATGCATGCGTACGCACGTGTGCGTGTGTGTGTGTTGTGTGTGTGTGTGTGTATGTGTGTGTGTGTGTGTGTGTGTGTGTGTGTGTGTGTGTGTGTGTGTGTGTGTGTGTGTGTGTGTGTGTGTGTGTGTGTGTGTGTGTGTGTGTGTGTGTGTGTGTGTGTGTGTGTGTGTGTGTGTGTGTGTGTGTGTGTGTGTGTGTGTGTGTGTGTGTGTGTGTGTGTGTGTGTGTGTGTGTGTGTGTGTGTGTGTGTGTGTGTGTGTGTGTGTGTGTGTGTGTGTGTGTGTGTGTGTGTGTGTGTGTGTGTGTGTGTGTGTGTGTGTGTGTGTGTGTGTGTGTGTGTGTGTGTGTGTGTGTGTGTGTGTGTGTGTGTGTGTGTGTGTGTGTGTGTGTGTGTGTGTGTGTGTGTGTGTGTGTGTGTGTGTGTGTGAAAGCGTGCTCTCACATGCTTAATGTAATGCACCGTAATCGCTAACAATTGTATGTTCAGCACATATGAAAGGAAAAAGCTTTATATAGACGTCCCTTTCCGACAAGAAGGCAATAGCGAGGTCTGAAATGTGCAATTAGATTTCTTTAAATGCCGTACTCGTAGATTAGCAAGGAAGGCGCTGAAGCGACCATGCATGCAGGCTAGCATCGTTCTAGCTCACCATAGCTCACACTCGTGTACATCCCTTCGCGGACTCCATGAACACTGCTGGGTTTGAGGGCTCTGGCCAGGTGCTAGATTTTATGCGGTGGACCACCGGACGCAATGCAGCAGTAGTTGCAGAGGAGTTTTGGGCAAGGGGAAATCTGCTCCCCTGCCCAAGCAGCGAGGGGCAGGCGAACAAACAGCTGCACTTTTCTGCCCGTTGTGTAGGTGCCCAATGCAGCCTCCCAGCTTACAAAGGTGCTGGCGGGTCTTCGCCACACCTTTGTCGTGGCCGATGCCACGCTCCCGGACATGCCACTCATCTTTGCCAGCGAAGGGTGGGTGTTGCAGCAAAGTGTATGCATGGAGCGTGGGGTGCTGCTGGTGGGCTTGGGTGGGCTGTTGTTCAGCACTGCTCACCTGTTGCAAGAATGAGATGCTGACCTTAGAGTCTAACCCCGGTCACGCCCCTCCGTTGCGCCTGCAGGTTCTATCAAATGACTGGGTATGGGCCTGATGAAGTGCTGGGCCACAACTGGTGAGGCAGGGCAGAGGGCCCAGTGGCCATGGGCAGCATGCTGGCAAGCAATGAATGATGCATGATGATTGGTAGCCCCGGGGATCCATCTGTGCAGTAGCACCCACCCACCCACCCACGCATACACACACACACTGTAAACAGCTCTTAGCCTGCACTCCCATCCTGCATTTTGCTTCCTTCACAGCATGTGTGCCTTGGCACTGACCCCTGTGTTGTGTTTTTGTGTTGGTGCAGCCGGTTCCTGCAAGGAGAGGGCACCGACCCCAAGGAGGTTGCCAAAATCCGGGAGGGCATCAAGAAAGGCGAGCCTGTGTCTGTGCGCCTGCTGAACTACCGCAAGGATGGCACACCATTCTGGAATCTGTTGACGACCACGCCCATCAAGACGCCCGACGGCACCGTCTCCAAGTTCGTGGGCGTGCAGGTGGATGTGACCAGCAAAACTGAGGGCCAGTCTGTCACGGACAACGCGGGCGTACCGCTGCTAGTCAAGTACGACGCCCGCCTGCGGGAGAACATGGCCCGCAACATTGTGGAGGAAGTCAACCAGACAGTGGAATCCCAGGAGCCGCACCGCCTGAACCAGCAAGGCCCCAAGGGCTCAGTGCCTAAGTCCTTCCCCCGCGTGGCCCTGGACCTGGCCACCACTGTGGAGCGCATCCAGCAGAACTTTGTCATTTCAGACCCCTCCCTGCCGGACTGCCCCATTGTGTTCGCCTCGGACGCCTTCCTGGATCTCACAGAGTACAAGCGAGAGGAGGTGCTGGGGCGCAACTGGTGAGCAGCAGGATGGCATGCCAGTAGCAGGGGCATCTGTGCAGTAGCAGCTGGGTGCCAGTAGTACAGCGGGAGCGGCACTGGGAGGCACAGAAGGCTGGCGCAGAATGGGGGCCCTGGTGCTTGTTGGAGGAAATGATGGGGCGGTGTCACTGTTACTGCCATTCTATTTAAAGCCACGCCCATACAAAGCCACATGCAACAACTAGGAGTTTCGTTGGTGGAGCGCCGCAACGAGACACTTCTCGCTGTTGCATGCCACAGCCTCTGCCTGCAGCTGTGTCTGAAGCGTGCAGCACCTGGCTGGTGCTTCCTGTTCAAGCGCACAAGGCACACAAGCCTGCCCATGGATGAGGTGCTACTCCTGCATTTGCTACTCCTCAGGGCCGCATGCGTTTTAATCAATGCCGCGTTGCATGCATTGATGCGCTGCCACTAGTTGCTTGGAATCTTAATGGACACCAAGTGCCTTGCTCACTGGTCATATGTTGGTTGACATTGGTTTTCCTGCAGCCTGAATTTCTGGCTGATCTGTCACAAGTGACACATGCTCAACCTGCATTATCTAGTGCCACCTTGCTCACCGGCATTGGTCACCCACGCCTGTGATCTCGCGCGTTTATGCCTGTGTGCAGCCGCTTCCTGCAAGGCAAGGACACTGACCCCAAGACAGTGGACGCCATCCGGGAAGCAGTGCGCAACCAGAAGGAGCTCACTGTGCGCATCCTGAACTACACCAAGAGCGGACGACCCTTCTGGAACATGTTCACCCTGGCGCCCATGTCAGGTGTGTGTGTGTGTGTGTGTGTGTGTGTGAGGTGGGTGCGTGGCCACTCTGATAATGGCGTGCTGCTTGTATGAGGATGGTCCTCATGATGCCCAAGCGGACTGTCGCCGGGTCCTCCAGGCTGAGTGCTTCAAGCAGCATGACACGAGAAACCCAAGTAGAGATTTTCCAGAACTAAGGACCAATCCACGTGGGTGTGGCAGAGGAGCGTTGCGCAGCTTTATGTGAAGCAGCACGTCATATCTGGCAAGCTGGCTTGACAGTGTGCTTCTTCAGGTCTGATGCATCTGTACGCTGGGTTGCCAGGAGTGCATGCAGGCAGCCGTCTGAGCCTCGGCACCGGAATGGGGAGGGTTGCATAGCCAAACCTGCTTGCAAGAGCAGCTCAGCTCAAGCAAACAGGAGTGCATCAGTTTGAGCCTTGCAAACTATGGCCTGAACTCCTTGAGTGGCGCATTGCGCCATCACAACATTTTGGTGTTCTCCTAGGAAAGTAAATGGAAGGGAAGGTTCTGTGGCACCATTATGCTTGGGCCTGCCCACGCTGTGCCTTTATGTGTGCTGTTGTACCCTGTCGTGTTGGGACATTTGTGCTCCCTCTGCCTTAGCCTTGTAGCTCGTAGGGTTTGCACTTTCCTTGCGACTCCAACCTCATCTATGCAGCGCACACCCTCACAGCCGCTGCCTCTGCCTCCAGCGGCTCAGTGCCAACCGCTTGCTTGTCAGTTTGCACACTGGTGCGACAGCTCAAGCTGGAACTCGTGCTGTTGCGTCCCTGCTGTATCATGCAGACTCGGACTGCGCCACCCGCTTCTTTGTGGGCGTGCAAGTGGATGTGACTGCGGGCGGCGTGGTGGGGGGACCAGCGCCGGTGTGGAACAAGACCGCCTCCCAGGAGGATCTTGTGCTGAAGCAAGGCGCGATGACAGCAAGCCAGATCAACCAAGCCCTGCAGGGCATGGCTGTACAGGTAGATGGTTGCAGATAAATAACAGTCATCGAAAGGCGTGGGCAGAAGCAAACGCCTCCAGTCTGGCTGCCAGCCAAGGCGGTGCAGGCTTTTGTTGTTTCTTTGTCCAGTAACCCATGCATGCACATGTGCCCATGCACATGGCCAGGGGGGGCCCGTAGTGTGCATGTGCATGGGAAAGCTGTCCTGCAGGAGTTTGCCTACCCAGGAGGAATCGTGCTGATGAGCTTTGGACTTGGAATTGCTGTGGTAACCTTCACGTCCGCCACAGGCTGGCTTTTTGTTTCATGCTACATGTTTATGGGGTGATGCATGAAGAGCACGCGAGGTTGGACTAATTGTGTTGTGGAGTAGGATGTGGATTAGCTGGGACTTATTTGGCCGGGTGGCTTAGCGGTTCAAGGTAGAAGAACAAAACAAGTGGTGGAGCTAAAGGGTTTAGACAGGGTTGCATGGTGAAAAGGTCAAAACCATCCAATTCCCCCCCTCTGTCATGGTGCTTAGTTCTTGTGTTTTTTCAAGGATGTTTGTATGGCAATGAAATTTAGATGAGAATGACAAGCCGCATTCAATGCACACATGCCCCATGCTCCTGCCTGCAGAACCCTTGGATGAACATCAACGGCACCGTAATGAAGCTGAAGCCGCACAAGTGCCAGGACCAGTCGTATCAGGAGCTGCTGGCGCTGCAACAGCGTGAAGGCAGGCTGAAGCTGATGCACTTCCGGCGCGTGAAGCAGCTTGGGGCGGGAGATGTGGGGCTGGTGGACCTTGTCCAGCTGCAGGTGCGTAGGTGGCAGGCTCAAAGAGTGGGTTACGACTGGAAGGCGAGTGTTAAAGGTCAGGGATGGGAAGGATTGTGTGGATGGAGCAACAGGGGGCGCAGATGGAGGGCTGGTGGACCAGGTGCAGCTGCGAGTGCGAACATTGGCAGGCTTGATGTGTGGGTTCTGGATGGGAAGACAAGCGTGTGTGGATGGAGCAATAGGGGGCGGGAGACGTGGGGCTGGTGAACCTGGTGCAGCTGCAGGAGCAAGTGTAGGCAGGCTCAAACTTTGAGAAAGGGTCATGGATAGGAAGAGGAGGTTGTGTGGATGGAGCAACAGGGGGTTGGGCAGTGTAAAGGTGGTGGAGCTCTGGAGCAGCTGCAGACGTGCGCAAATGGGCTGAATCCAAGGGTGGGTTTGAGTGGGAAGTAGGCCTTGTGTGGGAATGCAGCAACCCAAGCACGTGTGAGCAAAAGCACGATTGAATGGGAAGCAGCTCTTGTGTGGTAATACAGCAACTCAAGCAGGTGTAACAAAAGCTTGTGTGAATGGGAAGTGGGTCTTGTGTGGGAATGCAGCAAATCAAGCAAGTGTGGCAAGAGCACGATTAAATGGGAAGTTGGGTGGGAAGATGGGTGTCAAAAGCAATGTCAAACCACGTTTAAATGCAAGCACGTGTGAATGGGAAGTGGGCCTTGTGGGAATGCAGCAACTCAAGCATATGTAACAAGAGCACCACTTCAATAGCAAGCAGAGAGTATCGGGCCTCTCCCCAGATGTTTGAGCGGGAGGTTCCAAGGTGCTCGTGGGCTCTTGCGCATCTAGAGGGGCCTAAAACTCTCTGCTTGCTCTTGGTGCTCCTATCCTGGTGATCTGGTAAAGATAGGTAGGTTTGGACAGCTGCATGATGATGGGAGAAGTGGGGCAGGTGAAATGTGACTAAGCTGTAGCTCTTGGGGCTGAGCCGTAGGAGGGCAAGCAGGGAAAGCTGGACCTTGGACGTTGGTTTGTTGTTCATCAGGTTGTAAGTAGCACATAGTTTTAAGTGTGCTCGCGCCCACCAGTCTCGACACTATCCTTGCAACCTTGGTGTAAATCAAGAAGCAACAAAAATTTGAACTTGATCTTTGTGCAAATCAAGATGGGGATGAGCCAGGTTTTGTATGAGTCTGGAAGTTGGAGACAGCTGTTTTGTGCAAACACCCTGATGTGCGTGCTTTCGTGCATGTGCCACGCAGGGCACTGACAAGAAGTTTGCGATGAAGACACTAGACAAGTTCGAAATGCAGGAGCGCAATAAGGTGCAGCGTGTTCTGACAGAGGAGCTGATCTTGACGAGTGTGGACCACCCGTTCCTGCCGACCCTGTACTGTACAATTCAGGTACGGCTGTGCACGCGCGTGCATGCTTGCATGCGCAGCTTGCATGTGTCCAGAGCTCGTTGGGGAAGCATTGGAGATGGCCTGCCCAAAAAAGCTTGATTCTGCATGCCAGCACTCATTCCGTAAGTTTGTCAAATGATGCTTGGCAGTATAGGTTGAGGTGAAACACGGTCTGGGGACCGTGGTCATCTACTCATTGCATAGGAGTACCTGCCTGATTTTCTCTTTCTGATACAGGTCGCATGAACTTTGCCTGATTTGTGATGCTCGGCATTTAGGGCTATGTGAGACATGGTCTGGGGCGGAAGCGTTACAAAAGCTGCTGGACGCAAGGGGATTCTGCCTAACTACTTGCTGCCCAGGGCCAAAGGTCCTAAATTTACTACTCCATTTCATGTCAGCAGATGTCAGCACCAATTTATTGACAGGATGGGTGATGATTGCAATGGAGTTGGGATCAGTACTGATGCCTCGACCCTCCTCACTCTGTCTCGTGCGCACACTGCACGCCTGCAGACTGAAACCCACCTGCACTTTGTGATGGAGTACTGTGATGGGGGAGAGCTGTATGGGCTGCTAAATTCACAGCCCAAGAAGCGCCTCAGGGAGGCCCATGTCCGCTTCTATGTTGCAGAGGTGGGTCACACACAGACACACACACACATGTGCATGTGCATGTACCAGTACTTACGTTTTCTTAGCTATGTTTTCCACAATCTTGAGCCTGAGAGCATCCTGCTGCATCCGCATGCGCACACACGCATCCGAACGCGCGCGCGCACACACACACACACATTCGCGTGCATGTTTTCCAGAACTCACGTTTTCTTCGCTATGTTTTCCACAATCTTGAGCCTGAGAGCATCCCGCTGCATCCGCATGTGCCCACACGCACTAGCACGTTCGCACACACACGCACCCGCAAGTGAACATGCGCACACACATACACACACACGTGCATGTGTTCCAGAACTCGCATTTTCTTCGCTATGTTTTCCACAAGCTTGAGCCTGAGAGCATCCCGCTGCATTCGCACGCACACATGCAGGTACTCCTAGCGCTCCAGTATTTGCATTTGCTGGGCTATGTGTACCGTGATCTGAAGCCCGAGAACATCCTGCTGCACCATAGCGGGCACGTCCTGCTCACAGACTTTGATTTGTCCTACTCCAGAGGAGTAACGCAACCAAAGCTGGAGCGGAAGCCAAACGGGCGTGTGCTGAAGGTGCGCATATGTTTGTCAATGACGGGAGCTGCTGTGTGCCTGAAATGGTGTGTGTGATATGTGTATGACAAGGCGAAGAAAGTTGGGTGGTGGGTGAGGGAGGACTTGAGGATAGGAGATTGTGGGCAGCTTACTTTTGTGGACCGTTGCAGTGGCAGCAGTTGAGGAGGGTCGGCTCATCCATGCATTTATGCGTCTTTTACTGCGTCGATGTGTACTTTTTAGCACTGGATGTGCGCCAAGTACGGAGTAGGTACACGGATTTGGCCAACCCTACAGCTTGAGACTTGAAGGAAGCACCTGGCTGCAAAAGCTTTTATCAGTGACCAGGTGTTGTTTCTGGAGGACTCCCCTGTCTAGGCCAAGTAACCACCCTCCCGTGCTCATGGGCCAAAAAGTTTCAGCTGAAGCAAGCCTCTGGTGCTCCAGTTGTGAGAGGGCATAAAGAGAAATGCTTGCACTGGGCGTGTTGGGGTGTGCATGTGTCCATGAGATTACACAGGAGTTACTGGAGATTAGGTTACAGGAGATTGATCTGACACGGAGTGGGAATTACAGGGCATCCAGTACCTTCTGTGTTTATGCCGAGTATTCAGATCCTGCCCTACCACCAGCACCTATTCGCTTACGCCCACCATGTTCACCAGTATCTGGTTATTATCAAGGTAGTGGAACAAATCATGGCGCATAAGCACAGCCCTGCGTCTCAAAGTCGGCTTTTGCTGCAGCTTCAGTCTGTTGGGGAGTGTGAGCTGCCTCAGGAAAAGAGGGGAAAGGGTCGCACAGCTATACTTCCTCCCCCTGGGCCATTCATTCCGGTAGGAATGACTGGGACTGCAGTCCATCACCACCTCCCTCATCCGGGAGCGGACGTCCCCCTGAACCAGCTGAGCTTTCATGCAAACCCTTCTCCCTGCGGCATCCATGCTCTCGCACAGGTCAAGAACGGCAAGCCGTACACCGTGGATGACTACACCTTGCTGGCGGAGCCCATCGCGCGCGCCAACTCGTTCGTGGGCACGGAGGAGTACTTGGCGCCCGAAGTCATCAATGCTGCTGGTCACTCAGCCCCTGTGGACTGGTGGTCCTTTGGCATCTTGATTTATGAGCTGGTGCGTGCCTGCGTGCCCAGCCGCTTGTGGGTATGGAAACCACACCATGCCCTGGCTGCATGCTTTGTTGGCTTGCCTGTGGCATCCCGACCACCATTGGGCAGGAGAGTGCCTGTGTTCCCTGTTGCCTCATGCGATGGCCGAGTGGCCACTGAGTGCCCTGTTGTCCATGGCGGCTGTCCACAGCCTCTGCCCTGAAACTGCCCTGTCCTCTGTGTGGTTCCCTGGCATCCTGCGATTATGCTGGATGCCTTTGCTTTTGAGATGGTGGGACTCACAGGGTTTTACAGGGTTTTACATTGGTTCACCTACAGCCCGAATATCTGGCTGATCAATCGCTGGTGGGGCTCACTGCTGGTCAGTGTCAACGCTGGTTGTTGGCTCCCTTGCCTTAATGCACGCTGGCTGTTGCCGGCAGAGACTCCAACTTCGGTTGCCCCGGATTCCAACGTTTGCCTCTGCCGTGTAAAGGCCCTATTCTTTGTGCAGTCACCCCTGCCCTGCGTCCCTGCCTGCAAGCAGTGGCCGTTTTTGCACTGCCCCCTACTTGCAAGCAGCGTCTGTTTGCCCTATGCAGCCGCCTCTTGCCCTGCGTCCCTGCCTGCAAGTGGTGGCAGTGCAGTGTCAACGTGCCCTACTCTTTATGCAATTGCCTTCTGCCCTGCGTCCCTGCCTGCAAGTAGTGGCAACTTACGCTTTGCCCTTCCTGCTAGCAGAGCCGCGCGTCCCTGCTCTCAAACAGCGCCTGTCTACCCTGCTCTGTGTGTGTTTACCTTTTCCCTGCGTCCTCTGCCCGCAAGCAGTGTGCAGAATGAAGGGTCCTGCGCTTTATATCGAATTGCTGCTGTGCAGAATGTTCAGTGCCGTGCAGCTTGCCCCTCCTCTACAAACTCATCAAGTCGATACACGTGCGCGCGCGCGCGCACACACACACACACACACGTACACACACACGCGCACTCACGCGCGCGCACACACACACACACACACGTGCGGCCAATGCTGGACAGGTGTATGGCGTAACCCCCTTCCGCGGCGTACGGCGGGACGAGACGTTTGACAACGTCATCAAGGCACCCCTGCGCTTCCCCTCCAAGCCCCAGATATCAGAGGAGTGCCAAGACCTGATCTCCAAGCTCCTCGTCAAGGACCCTGCGCAGCGGCTCGGCACCAGAGCAGGCAAGCAGGCACCCGTGCTTCCCGCATCAACTTGGGGTGCCCCCACCCGCGCTTTCTACTCCATCGTGTTTTCCGTGTTATCTGCGGCAGTGCTCAGGCACCAATTTTGCATGCGCTGCGTTTGTATGCACCATTTTTGCATGCACTGCATGAGCTCAGAGCTGCATGCATGCCTGTGCACCCCTGCAGGTGCTGAGGAGATTAAGGCTCACCCTTTCTTCCGAGGGCTCAACTTTGCGCTGCACCATTCTTGTATGCACTGCGTGAGCTCACGGCTTTGTGCGTGCCTGTGCACCCCTGCAGGTGCTGAGGAGATCAAGGCTCACCCTTTCTTCCGAGGGCACAACTTTGCGCTGCACCATTCTTGTATGCACTGCGTGAGCTCACGGCTCTGTGCGTGCCTGTGCACCCCTGCAGGTGCTGAGGAGATCAAGGCTCACCCTTTCTTCCGAGGGCTCAACTTTGCGCTGCACCATTCTTGTATGCAATGCGTGAGCTCACGGCTTTGTGCGTGCCTGTGCACCCCTGCAGGTGCTGAGGAGATCAAGGCTCACCCTTTCTTCCGAGGGCTCAACTTTGCGCTGCAGCGTAACGAGACGCCCCCCTACATCCCTCGCCGCGACCCCAAGCCTTCATCCCCCTCTGCTACTGGAGTCAACACTGCACCCCCTGCCAACAGCTTATAACAGCAGCTGCCGTCCGGTTTGGCAGCAGCTGACGCTGCTGCTGCAGCTCATGCTGCTGCTGCTACTGGGCGATCTGGTGCTAGATGAGTGTTTTAAGGGGGGGGGAAGGAGGCACCAGCACTTGTGGCCAGGCAAAGCAGCAGCAACAGCAGCAGCACTGGTGGCCAGGCAAAGCAGCAGCAGCAGTACCAGCTGCTGCAGCAGCAGCAACAACAATGGCACGCCCTTGTTGTCTAGAAGGGAGGGGTTCTTTTTACGCGGCGCACCGCTGGCTGCACACACGCGACTCACGATGGCGCAGCCGCAGCGCTGCAGTCGGGTTGCAGCATATGAGTTATGTCCGCCCGTGGAGCATTCGCCGCAGCTGTATCAGCAGCAATTGATGTGTGCAGCTGCTAATATGTGTGAGATGGGTGTGGCTGGTGCAGCCGGGCTTGGGTCTGCTCCAGAAGTTGCGTGTGGGCAGCTGTGGTGAATGTGCTCACTGCCTGTGAGCGTGCTCGATGCTGACAAAGGCTGAGGGGAAGAGGAAGTGTATCACCGCTGTATCTGTCTGCAATGGCAGCCTCGCCGTGGGGTGAGGCCACAGCTGTGCCTGCCTGCAATGGCGGCCTCGTTGATGAGTGAATGAGGCTTGCCCTCCAGTGCTCCGCTCCTTTGGCAGCACGTGTGTTCTCTGTCTCCTTTTGTGCGCCATTTGTACTTATGATGTGTTTGCATTGGGGGGGGGGGGGGGGGGAGTGCTAGTTTGTGTGCGTTGTTGTGTGCCTGCACTGGCGTGCGCATCAGCAGGTGGGCAGCCGGTGTTTTTGTTTGAAGGTAGGGCATGCTTCACAGCGCCTCTGTTGTGGACTGCTGGTGTCATGTGTGACTTGCGTGACTCACACAGCCCTTGTGTTGTTGAGGTCGTTAGCATGACCCCCACGCAAGGACGACAACCAACAACCAGTTTTGGCTCGTGTGCTGCTGGCAATGCCTGCGCCACCTGCCCGCCCCTGCTTCCCAATGACCTTGAAAACCCAAGCCCTGCTCGCGCACGCACGTGCGTGCGTGCGTGCGTGCGTGCGTGTGTGTGTGTGTGTGTGTGTGTGTGTGTGTGTGTGTGTGTGTGTGTGTGTGCGTGCGTGTGTGCGTGTGTGTGTGTGTGTGCGCGCCCTGACATGGTTGGCCACTGTGTAAGTGTGCCAGCCTCACATGGAGAGGAACAGGCCGCTTTGCAGAGCTGCGCAGCCCTGCAGCTTTGAAATTTTTGCAGGCTTGTGTACGTGTGTGCGCGCGTGTGCTCGCTTGCGCATGCATGCAGGAGACAGGCTTAGCCTGAAGTGGATGTGTGCTACAATGAAGTCTCCTGTTGGGCGAAGGTCAGGAAGCATGTCTTTGTGTTTGTGTGTGTTGTTTGGATCCCCATTTCTAGAGGGAATATGCATATTAGACCCAGAAAGACTGCAGTTCTACAGCTTGTGTGCATGCTTCCATATCATGTTTGTTGAGATATGATGGTGCAGGCTTGCAAGCACAGGCACACCACCTCGCAGCCCTTAGCCCTGAGATTTTCCAAAATTTTCTGTCTGTAGTTCTTCTTCATGAGCGATAGGCAGGTGAGGGCTGCGCTTGGCTGTGCTTCTGCAGAGGAGGCGGCTCATGGCCTGCGGGCATGTAGCTAGCTCTGTAAAGCCAAAGATAGGGGTTCACTCCCTTGCCTGCTGCCTGCCGCGCTGTTTTTCCTCTTTACATGTGAGCTCCCTTGATCTCCAATACACAGCACCTCAGACACACCAACAAACACATCACACGCAGCACGCCTGATGTTGTGCTTGCCCGCAAAGGAAGGGCTCGTTTGTCTGCTCATGTCCATGTTCTAGAGAAGCACAGCAACACATGCTAACAAGCAGGTGGGAGGAAGGTGCGCCTTTTTTGACATGTTGTGTAGGTTCAGGATGCCCTGCCCTTCCTCCTCTTCCTCCATCAACTTAGTTTTCTAGGCAGCAATGACTATTTGGTGTAGATGCTTTGGACGCAAGGCCCGGCTCAGGGCAGCCATGTGCACGTTTCCTCTATTGCATTGAACTTGCGGAATCAACCTCCGTCCACTGCCTCTGCCATCATTCGAAGAAGAAGGACGTGCACATCATGCTTCTGTGCCCCTGGAACTCATAAATTTTTGCAAAACTTTAAATTATTGTTGACATTCATGATTTTCTCTATGGGTTTCGCCTTGTTCTCCAGCTACTTCGTGTATCATTGTAATAAATGCTCATTTCAGTGTAAAACACTCTTAAAAGGGGAATATTAGATTGGAGCATGCACATAAACCAGTTTTATATGAAATTTTCATCTAAGCAAATGGCTTACATGGTTTGACTAAAAAACGGTGGCGAGTTGTTTGTCAGGACAGAGGGTATACAGGTAATAGAAACAAAGGGCCTCCAATAAAAAAATTGACCGACCTCCAGCCTGTCAACAAATAAAGTACAAATGAAAAGTAAGCAAAAATGAGGTGAGGTTCCATTGCTATATCTGCAAGGGCAGGTGAGAGGAACTTCCTTATCAAACTCTGAGGCCTGTATCCAAATCTATCCAAGAAAATGCTCAAACTGTTTGCGATTGTTGTGCAAACACAGCTGCGATTGTGCAGAGAAGCTGGCAGTGCTGCACACAGGTGAGGTGATGTGATGGGCGCTGGACGACAAAGCAGGATAGGATAGGATAGGGTTACATAGCTGTACCTGCCTACAAGGGCAGCTTAGCTGAAGCAAAAGGTGCCTGTAACCAAACCAAACTAAACTTGTGTAAATGCCAACTGAAAGCCTTGAGCTGAGTTCAGAAGTGTCAACTGTAGAATCACACACACAGTCACTCTAAATGAAACAAGCACGCAAAGTCATGCACAAAAAACTCCATAAGGCTGTAGTGTTAGGAAAATACAAGGTTTACAAGGTTTATGAAATTACACTTTTGTGTTTCCACAAGAAGCACAAGTTTGAGAACAATGAGTTACTATGGGGTTTGACCTTCAGCCAGGTAGTTTGGCTGCTCGGTCTGCTCAACTGTTCCAACTGCACAAAACATATCCATGAGATCGGAAATACAACGATAAGTCTCGTTATTTTGCTTCTGCAAGAAATTAATAGCATCCTCAGAGCTAGCTTGAGAATAGTAGAAAGTGCCTGAATCGTCCAGAAAATTCCTATAAGACGAGGGGAAGTCAGAAAATAACTGTGCATAAGCCCTTCGAAGAGAACACACAGAAGCGCAAGAACAAAGGAACACCGCATGCTTTTCATCTTGGAGTCCTTGTTCACATCTATCACAAGTTGATGAGTGCTTCTGCCAAAGTGATGTCTCAACTCTTTAAGTATGAGCATGTAAGAGAAAACGTGCAATGTTTCTTAGCGCGCGCTTGCCCAAATCAAGATGCACATACCTGGGGACAGAAAAGGGCGCACCATGAACAGACAAGGGTCTCAAAGGAAGTGCCATCCAGTGATGATACTTGGCTAATTTGTTCGTGTGGTCACCATGTTCTGCCAAGGCATCAGCATTCCACACACCTCGCAGCCTTTTTCTCAGATCAACAACAAACTCCCTCATGACTATAGGCTGCCCTGACCGAACACAATGAGTAAACACGTTGCACCTGTCCAAGCCTGTGCATGCAGCCAAAATTTCCGAGGTCCAGCATTCACGGGAAAGACTGCTCATTTCAACATCTGCTTGCAGTACCTTACTGAATGTATTGCTGTTGCTGCGCAGTAAAGCATTGTAAAACCTAACTGCTGCACGAAACCAATAGAACTGTAAAGGTTCATGCCCACACTCGCACAGTACAGACCAATTAGGAGTGGTGCGCTTTACCCCAAGGATACGCTTCAATAAGCACAGATGTACAGTTTGCAAAGGACAGTCCATTTCAGTTCCTTCTTTCATAAATCTAGTGCCCCAAATCTGGCATGCATACATGCTAGCAGGGAGAGCATATGCTTTAGTCAGCCAGAGCATGGTATGCGGCCTATCTGTCAGGTGGTGCTCAGATGCGAATTGCCTAATCCGTCTACAACCAGCTAGGAAAGGGACACACATGTACTCAGCAGTGGCTTGCGGGTTGCGAAAGTTTGAGAACAGCACCGCTCTGAAAAAGGTCCAAGAGGCCATAGTAAATGTGACGACAAAGCAGGTCGGTACCTGGCGGCTTTCAAACACAATGTGTTTGGGCATGTCCATAAAGATTGCGGTTGGGCATTACAAACTCAAAGATTTGCTAGTGAGCATGCACATGGCGCATGGCGCTGTGATGTACTTGAAGAGTTGCTGGAGTGTGATGACCATGATCCAAGAAAACACCACGTATCACAGTGTTTCTGTCCGTACTCATCATCAAGCCCAACAGATCAGCTAGCAGCATTCCTTAAATCAAACCACGACACTTCTGCGCCCACAGGAGAGGTGATGGGTGGGCATTGGAGCAGCAAACAGACCAGTCTTTTTGTGACGTGCCTGTACAGCAAGTATGGGCAGGAGACCTGCATCCTGTCAGATCTCCAGGAACAGAACAGCATGACGGCTTACACGTGCTTGAAGATGACCGTGGACCACTGGGCAAGGAAGTATGGCGTCTCCATCCCTGCAGCTGCAGTCTGTATGCTACCAGATCATGCATCCCTTGGCCCATCCACAGCCTCTGGCCCTTCCACAGCCGCCCCCTTTGACTCTTCTCCAGCCACAGCCCCCCTCCAAAGCATCCACTCCTCATCCACTGCACAGCCAGCAAACCCAGCAGCCGCCATGCCGCAGCAGCAGCTGCAGCAAGTGGTGTGCTGGAGTGATGGCTGCGCCGGATATTCAAGGGCTGCCCTGCTGTCATCCTGCATCGACAGCTGGCATGCCAGCTGGGCGGTCCCCTGATGTGGTGCTATGGTGTCACAGCCCACTTTAAGGGCAGACATGATAGCACAGGCGGGGCTGTGAAGCGCGGCCTGGCTCAGGCCATCCACACAGGGCAGTCAGCGTCCAACCTGCTGAATTGCGCCTCCTAGCTGCAAGTGTATGCCTCTTACCTAGCCACGTGGCAGTGCACTCCAGGTAGCAAGCAGGAGCCGAGCACAGCCCACCGTGACCGCGCACCTGTGAAGGAGCGCACTTCCATGTTGCTGGAGAGTGCTCAAGTGGAGGCAGCCCTGTCAGATCCTGAGCGCAAGCAGCTGGAGGAGCAGCTCCCCATCAGTGGGCTGCCCACAGGCATCCGCAGCTGGCATCAGATACTATTTTTCAGCAGCAGGTAATGCTAGCATGCATTGTACCGGGAGTTGGCTTGCGTGGGGGTGGCGTAGAGGAGTGTGCAGTACCCAGCCAGGTGCCTGCATGGAAGCAGCTGCAGCTGTTAAAGGTCTCACAGTTGGAGTTCCAGGTGTTCCAAGGACTGAGGCAGGCAGGTCATGAGTTGGGGGCTGGGGGGAGGCTCGAGCCTGCCCTTCAAATCTTGCAGGGAGAGCTCTTCCAGCAAGATCTGAAGGGCTGGTTGAAGCTCATGAAGCAGATGTATCCTAATTCCAACGTCAATGCCACCAGAAACAAGCAACAGCTACTTGAGGAGGCCAGCAGGGTTATCCAGCAGCAGCATGCTGCTGCTGCTGCTGCTGCACAGCAGCTACTTGATCAATTTGATCATCATGAGGAGGCCATCAGCTTTCTGCAACTGCTGCAAGCTGCTTTGGGAGGCCAGCAGGGCTCTGTAGCATCAGCAAGGGGCAGCAGCAGCAGCTTGAGGAGGAGGGCAACAGATTTCTGCAATTACTACAATTAGCGCATGTGTGACTGGTCTGGGCAGTCCAACGCAGCGCCGCAGCCGGCAGAGTAACCCTGAACAACAGACTGTGCCAACAGTCTTCAGCAGATGCGCAAGAGCGCATGCTGACTGACCTGTCACCTGATGCTGACTCTTGGCTGTGTGGCAGTACTGCCTCACGGCTGCTTTTTTTTTGTTGTGCACAGCCGACTTTGCGGCTGCCTCTGTTTGCTGGTTTTGCTGCTTGCTTGTGCCTGGATCCCTGTTAAGACTTCCTCCTTTGCTCTCAACACTTGAGCATGTGCCAGATTCTGGAAATTGCAGGTATCTAGGCTGCAGCTGCAGAGGAGGGCAGCAGAAAAAGAAACTCGCAGCAGCAGCCCAAGCAAAAACCTACATCTTTTAAGATAAGTTTCATTTTAGAAAATAATTTGAGGAAATGATAGGCTGAAAAAAAGCCAGATTCAGGGTGTTCGAAAATTCATTGAAAAGAGTCAAGACGAGGCGGTGATTGCGCCTCAGAGAAACATGGTCCCCAAAACTCTCACCCACCTCCCGATCAAAGTCGATTTAAAGCTCTAAGGATTGACACGCGTGTCGCCCAAAGTTACAGAAACGATACCCTCCTGGATACACGCTTGACGATTCACTACATTTCATTTATAAATAATAAGTCATTGTAAACTCATATTAGGGCACCTCCCTCATTCTCAAACCTGCTATGTTTCATGGCTTTTGTAGCACTGCCTGTAGATGTCGATGGTACTTATGAGAGTCTGGAAGAACGGAGGAGAAAGGTGTGGAGACCACCTGCACCCTGGCTTCCAGCTTGTGATGTGTTGACCTGAGCCAGCTTCAGTCAACATCGCGGCCGTTGGTACTTTTGTAGGCTGCTGAGGCAGTGAGGCATCTGAAAGCCCTTGTTATTAGCCATCAGACATCCGCGCACAATCGTCAATGCTCACTAAGGTGCCAATGTTGGGTGATAATGGGTAACATGTGGGCGTGCAGCTGCAGCGTATTCTTTCGACAGACGGGTGATGCTGCACAAGTGCTCTGCCACCCTCCTGTCTTGCTACAAACAGGGACCAGCAGGCCCAGGTCGCCACGTTGAAAAAGCAACTTTCTGCACACGCTTACTTGGCAGTATCAACAACAGGACAGAATACGGATGTCTACCTGCAGGGAGCGAAGGTGACTTGTGCAGGAATGAGTCCCATGTTTGTTCTTGTGCATGCAACTTTTTCATGTACTTCAGAATTACTCAACAAGCTTAGAGTATGCCTAGGATTACAATAACATTGAGGCAGTGTGCAGTGGGCACTAACCGTACCTTCCAGACATGAATGTACAACGCGTGTTGAAAAACGCAGGTTCTTTCTTCAGCCTATCCAGACACTCCCTTCCTAAAGCAAGATGCCGAAATTTTGGTACAAGGGATACAAAAGTAAGTGAAAAAGCTGCAGAACCAGACCCGCCAAGGATAACATATCATGTCTGAAGTAATTGCAGGTGCCTTGACTACAGGGAATTGGTTTGAATGCCTGCATCCTCAATTGGCTGGGGAAAACAGAAGAAAAGGTTGCTCTGATCCCGTTTTATCATCCAATACGGTTTCCAAGATGTTGGCATGTGTCGACTTATAGGCAGAGGGTGTGCACAGCCCTGACTTGTTAATTGAAACGGACAGATGACGCTTACAAACCAGGAGAAGTGCATTCATCATGCACTTAATTCCCCTTGAATTGGCATGGATGGACGTCGCTGGGAGGTGTTGCTCTGCATACTTTTCAGGTCAAACGCTGTGCCTCTGTCATACTATATATACTATGTATGTGCAGATTTGCTTGCAGACAACAAGAGCTAGCTGAGAGCTGTAAATCTGAGGTGGAAGTGATTGCAAGGGGCTTGGCACAAGCCCAAGGACGTCTTCAAGTACTCCAAAACGAAGCTGATCAGGCAAGTTGTCCGTTATATCAATCCAATGGTTGTATGCTACGGCCTCGCTACGGCTACGCTGCACTTTTTCAACAGCACGTAACTTTCAGACATTCAAAGTAAATGCTTCCTTAAGCTCATGAGCATGGCATTGGCAACCTATTTTTTAAGAATTTGAAAAAGTAAAAATGGCTGTTTGGCACGCTATTGAAGCTGGCTCCGGCTAAGTTATGCTAAGATTGCTTCACTGTGGCACAGTAGCTTGCAATCTCGATACCATGGAGGAGCAGGCGTGTACACCTTCAGCTGAGTGCACTATGGCTCATTTGTTGCTTCAGCAGCGCAACTCTAAGAAAATCATTCCTACAACTTTTTGATGTGTCAATGCAGGCTGCAATGGAGCTACAGGACATGAAGGTTGAGCTTGCGTCAGCGCAGAATTGTTATAACCTGTTGCTCATGCCTAAACAGTGGTCCCGGTATAAGTGGTAGCTGCTGTTTTTCCATTTGGCGAACAATTTAGGATAGAGAAGATGGGTAGATAATAGCACACCTTCTCTTTAGAAAACCAGACACCTAGGGACACTGTGGGACCCCCTTACCAGGATGAAGAGGAGGTTAGTGAGGACCAGGAGGGTGACTGGCAGAAAATAAACCCTGATGCAGCGCAGCATAAGCAAGCTGTTGGGTCAAGTGAGCCGCAAGTGGGAAAAAATAAGAAAGCAGCAGATCTGTGTCGTGTTTGTGCTCAGGCAGATAGAAAACCATGAATGTGAATTGCACTGGGACTGTTGCTGCATGTCTGAACTTGATCACTTTAGTATGCTATTGCTCTTCACTGGCCCTTCATTTCTTCTCTACCTGACAGAATGTCGGTCTGATGATGAAGTGAAACACAGTTCCCTAAATGGACGAAGCACGTGTTATAAGAAGAAGAAAAGAAGAGAAAACTACGTAGGCAGCGAGAATGCTCCCTACATCAATTAAGGAAAAGGAGACACATTGGTTCAAAGAACCGTGAGTCTCCCTCACCAGAGGGTAAGAGGGAAGCTAGTGTGGGTTTGGTGGGTTCCTGGAAGCACGCGGCCCCAGGGCACCAGAGTTATGTTGAGTGTTTTTGATTACCATGTCTAGTAGAGGTAAGTTTTTGTGCATATTGCACAGAGTGGGCATGGAACTTTTGTGCAAGTTTAGTATATCTTTGCGGGTCAATCCCTAGTTTTTTTAATTGGTCCAGGGTATGGGCAGTATAGATAATCCCACCCACACCCAGGAGGGTTGGGTGGATAGTGATCTCAGCACCTTGATTTTGATTTTGATTTTAGATTTTACACAGGGGGACCTTCAGCCAGACTGTTCGGCTGATCGGCCTGTGACTGGTCCTCGCCAGCCAACATAATGTCCATAAGCTCAGAAACAAACGAAAAAAGCTTGTTGTTGTGTTGCAAGAGGAAATGAGAAACATCCTGGACACTGGCTTGTTGTAAAAATGGTTGCTCCATTGAAAAATCACCAGAGACACAGTTGAACAGGTAAGCGTACTTTCTTCTCAAATCACAAACATCTGCGTCTCTGCACACCAGAAGGGCATGAGCCTCATTTTGAATCTCATCACAAGAACAGCGATCACACAAAAGAGTGTTCCGAGTGTCCCAAGCTGCTGTCTCCACCTTCAGTGTGTGTGCCCTAAGTCTGAAACGGCTAACATTCGTCATGACACGTGGAGACAAATCCAAATGCATGTGCCTTGGTAAACGGGCAGGGGCACGCACGTTATGGTCAAAAGGCACTGCAAAAAGAGACTGGTAAGTTGCCAGCTTACTATCTGATCTCAGCACCTTGAAGTTGTTGGCACAGCTCACTATGTTGTTGCCGTGAGGCTTGTAGCTGGGCACCAGGCCTCGTACCTTCGCAGTATTTGATTTCTATTAAGTGGATATGGCGGTTTTGGATGTTGAATTCACGAAGTTGCCTGGCTGGAGTTGGCTGCTTCTTACTTCTTCATTATGTCTCATACTGCGGGGCACTCAACGTGAGGGGGGTTAAGCTGGTCTATTTGGGTTAGTAGGACAAGGATAGGATAGGATAGGATAGGCCCATAGGATAGGGTTACATAGCTGTACCTGCCTACAAGGGCAGCTTAGCTGAAGCAAAAGGTGCCTGTAACCAAACCAAACCAAAAAAGTGTAAATGTCAACTGAAAGCCTTGAGCTGAGTTCAGAAGTGTCAACTGTAAAATACACACACACACACACACTGTCACTCTGAATGAAACAAGCATGCAAAGTCATGCACAAAGACTCCATAAAGCTGCAGTTTCATTAAAATACACTTTCCACAAGAAGCGCAGAAAGTTTGGGAACAGCATCTCTCTGAAAAAAGGTCCAAGTGGCCATGACAAATGTGTTCTTGTGATGCTTTGTACTTCAGTTCTCAGCATCCACTGTTATAGATGCATTGCAATGCTTTAAGAAGGGTAACCGCTGATACAGCCTGGTGGGTGCACATGTCAAGAAAAGATATCAGTTGCATTGCCTTGCTTGAATCTCTTCAGCAGATAAGTACCCTCTGTAGTCTCTCCAAGACATAACAAGGGGTATGGACGGCCCTTGAGGACCCCCATACACTCCCCCATACCTCCTATTAGGGACCCATGTTGCTTTTTTTGCCTGCGCAGCCTTGTGTGCTCGAACTCGGGTCTCTTGGTCTGCAGTTTGTCCTTGCCTCATGGCTCCTCCAAAGGTACCTGCATGCATGTGTACTGGTGCTGCTGCTCGTAGGGCAAGGAGTGACCAAGATAGCATCAGGGCGGCTGGAGGTGCGTCTAGCTTGATCAGGAATGCTGGGGCCAAAGAGCCTCTCCCTGAGGTAGGGAGGTATAACAGTGTTATACTAAACAAAGCAACTCTAGGTTTGGCTGTCCACTGGACAGTCCAGTGGTGAAAACACATTGGCACGTTGATGGTCAAGTCCAAGTTGTGTGAAGTGATGAAGGGCGTGTTCAAAATAACAGGTCCCGCTAGCACCCAGAAGGACAGTATATAGAGTCACTGACTGTGGGAAACTGTGGCACAGTTTTTGCATGCAGTTTAGTGCGCACTAATGAGTTTGCACAGGTCTGCATGTTGCTGCTGTGCCGCCTCCAACTGTTGTCCAGGTCTCGTATCCTCAAAGCACTTGATTTCAATCAAGTGCACTTGCCACTGTTTAGCATTCAGTTAGTGAGGCTTTTGACGCAGTTAGCTACACTGGATCTCTGTGGGGTGCCATGCCTAAATAAGGCAATAAGTCTCGTCAGTTTGCTTCTGCAAGAATTGAAAGACATCCGCAGAACTCACTTGAGAAAAAGTAAAAAGCGGCTGACCCAGCGGAGTGGTTTACCCACTGGCAGTCGAAGGTGATTCTGGATGCAGCCCCTTGAGGGCACTGATAGAGCTGGCTGCGTTCCTGCTTGGAGGCCTGAAATTGGCTCGTGTATCACAGTGTTTAAGTTAAGAAATTACTTCTTGAATGCTCCACCGAGGTGGAATATCAACACAGGTGGGCTGACAGGCTGAGAATGTGATGCAGCCAAAACAGCGTCTTAATATCCATGACACAGCCCTTCTATCACAAGAATGCATCCAAGGAACAGAAAAAAAAGTTACACAGCTGTACCTGCCTACAAGTGCAGCTTAGCTGAAGCAAAGAGGCGCCTAACACAAACTAGAATCACTGTCCCGATGAGACGCACTTTGATATGCACTTTGATGGATCAAAGTGCATCTCGCGCATCAGGGGTCCCAGCCAAAAAAGGTAGAATGCGTTCCCTGTTGCTTGATGTTAGTTCCACAGCCCTGCTCTACCCACAGCTGTTGCTGGCATGGTGGAAGAGGCGTGTTTGGAGAAAACTGTCTCTGAATCGGTCAAAATTGCACTTTGATGAAGCAAAAGTGCACTTTGAAGACAAAAGTGCATACCATCAAAGTGCATTTCCAGGGTTAAGAAAGTGAATTATTTCAACTTTACATGTTATTTCTTGCATGGTCGTAGGATGAAAGCTCCTTCAAGGTGCAGGGTATTTGCTGGAAGTCAAATTAGCAGCCTTTTCAGACAGTTGACCACACCTGCACTTTGTTAACAATCAAAGTGCACTTTGATGTCTAGAAGTGCTGCAAAAGTGCACTTTGGCATGTTCACATCTGTACTTTAGATGTGAGCATTTCTTTGTTGTTGGCGCACCATTTCCTTTCACCAAGTTGGAAGGGTTATGGATGAATGACCGACAAGCACAAAGCAGCGCTGGGGGGGTGTTGGGAGTGTTGTATCTCAAAGTGCACTTTGGTCTCATCAAAGTGCACTTTGATGGCCTTCAAAGCGCGTACAAACCTGTTACAAACCTGTTACAAGCCAAGTTGAATGGGGAAGTACTTGAGGCAGGATTGATGATGGCAATGTGATTGCTGGGGGTTATGACGGGAAAGGGTCCAGAGGAGTGGAACGTTGAGGTTTTACGATTGCTTTTCAAAGTGCACTTTGTTGCTGGACCAACAGCACTTTTGACTGCGCTTTTGTCAGCGCTTTGATAGCGCTTTGGTTGCACCTTTAAAAAGCGCTGTCAAAGTGCACTTTTGCCAGAAAAGCGGAGTTTACCAAAGCGGAGTCTACCAAAGCGCACATCAAAGTGCGCTTTACCTACCCTACTGCACAACCTCCTCCGTACGGGAGGTCCACTCCACAGGGGGTCTCCACGGGGGCCTGCAGGGCTTGCGGGGGCCCGTGGGTTTGGACTGCTCATTTCTGGCATTTTGGCCCGTACAGAGGTGCCTGTTACTGTGCCGGATTTATTTTTTCATTTTATCGCAATTCATTTGCATCTAGAATCATGAGCTGAGGAGAGCCTCGTTGGATTTTCAGTTGTGCAGCACTTAACGATTTTTTTGCCAAACCCACGGCTCTACTTCAACAAGCGACAGTGTTAAAATTTACAAATAAGATTTAGGCCAACGCCGCTGCATGATTTCACCACTGAGCAAATGATTGACCGTGAGCAAATGATTGACCGTGCTAGAGCTCCCCCACCGCTACCCCCTCTCCTCAACCCCCTTGCCCGCTGGACCCTGGAGGACCCTAGAGGCAATTGGAGCAGCTGCTACGTATGGTGCTGGACAGCTGCAGCTCTGTGTGGTATTGGTGGCTGCTCAGCCTGACTGCAGCATGCACACTGCCCCCTGCACTCCTCCAGGATGCTCCCTGCACAGATGGGCACTAAGCATGATGGAGCATGCATCACTGACATCTGATGTCGCTATGATTGTACGTGCAGGGGGAGCTGGAGGGCTGGAGCTGGAGAAGCAATCCCCTTCATGAAAATCACCACCGCTCTCTCCTTCTCCCCCATCGCCTTCACTGCAGCTGCAGCCCCCACCATCGAGGCTCTGAGCATGCTGTGTCCGTCGCTGCAGGTGTGCGCGTGCCAAGGCGCGCTTGCAGGGGCGGGGAGGCCAGTCAACCTTGTGTGGGCAGTTACAGCTTCAGCACTTCGCAATTTTGCAACTTGATGAAGATTTGGAACTACAGGGTTCACCCCCCGTGGAAGCATCTACTCCTGCGGGCCCCCGTCTATGTGTCTAATTCTGGAGGCCCCCGTATGGACCCCCGGGTTAGCACCTAAGTGCACTTTTCCTGTATCAAAGTGCGATTTAACAGCCCCAGGAAGCGCTTTGAGCACGTCAAAGTGCAATTTAGAATGAATCAAAGTGCAATTTACTCACATAAAAGTCAGCTTTGACGAGAGATTTGACCACGACAAAGTGCACTTTGATGCGCGCTTTGACCAATTGCGCTTTTCTTCGAAAAGCGCACTTTGACAGCGCTTTGCAAAAGCGCCACCAAAGCGCTATCAAAGTGCTGATCAAAGTGCAGTCCCATCGGGACAGTGAATAGAAATGTCAACTGGAAGAAAAGAGGCCTTGTACTGTGTGTGTGTGTATGTGTGTGTGTGCCCAAGTTCTGGAGTGTTGATTGCTGCAAAGAAGGCTCACACACAGGCCTAATGAAACGGGCATATGAAGGGTTAACAGAAAATGCGCAAAGCTTGCCTGGGTCCCGCACATGGGTCTACATGGGTGTACCTATAGCCCGAATCTCTGGGTGATCGGTTGCTGGTGAAACATACTCAAAATAGTTTTTTCTTTTCTTTCCCATCACGACCTTTACTTCAGAGCTACTGCAACGAGACAGAAGCACTAGGCCAAAAGGACCAGACCACGACCGGTGGCCGGATGTCGCTTTGGCACCTTTCTGTTCCTATGTTGTGGAATGGGGGGCCTTGCACCCCATCCCTAAGGCTTCCTGCGCACCACGTCCATGCTCACAACGGATATATCTTCAACTTGTACCATTACAGCTAGTGTTTTGATGGGAAAATCAGCATTGCCTCTTGAAAAATACTGGTATTCCTCCTCACCTATGTTCCTTAGCCTGTTATGCCCTTGCTGTCATAAATAAAATGCACTCCACATGTTCTCAGGTTGCTAAAAGTGACATCATCTAACATGAATGAGGACAACATAATATTGCTGGCAAACTTAATACAATAGCTTCTAGCAAAGGCCCTTGGGGAGCAGGCTTGGTTAACACAAACACAGGAATCAATGATCGGCTGGCGCAACGCAACCTTTAATTCCTGCACGTGCTTCAAACAGAATTACACCCCCTTACCTTTTTTTTTGTGGATTCCCTAAAGGAGCTAAACTCACCTCCAGCCGGCCTGATGCTATTCTGGTCATCCTTACCATGCCAAACCCACTTCTTCTCCCTCCTGCTCACACCAGGTATCTACCAGGCAAGGGCCCCGACAACAGAATAGCCCAAATTTCGTCAGAATACCCCAACTTATGGGCATCAATCAGAGACATACATATACACCTGATTGAAATTTAAGCACTGTGAAACACAGTCAGAGCTCCTCAGCAGCAGCATGTAGACCTTTATAAGAATCTTAGAGGGAGAGATGTTGCATACCATTCTACTGGGTGTTGGTGGGACCTGCTACACAGAGCGCATGTTGAACCAGTTGAATCAAGTAGGTCTTCACCTCCAATCTAATAAGCTTGCACGTAAATTCTATGCCTATTATGTACGCAAGTCACACAAACTTGTTTCTTTGATGTGCTCCGTTGGAAACAATAACACTTTTCACAGACATGCTCTGGAGCCAGTTGCTTATAATTATAACCTCCACATCCCTACTATCTTCTCAGTTCTTTGACTTTATTGTGGAGGGGACTCACGGCTCTTTTGAGCCAATATTTCTCCTTTTCCTGACGGATGTAGGGAGCGTTCTCTCTGCCTATGTACTTTTCCTTCACTTCCTACCCCTTGGTACATAGCAGTGAAGTTTGGGATGCAGCCAGTGCTTCTCAATATATGTTAGAGGAGAGGAGGCTATTTCATGTTTAAAATTAAGTCTATTTACATATGAACGCATAGATACATGTTCTCATTAGGACATGTGGAGAAACGTGGAAAAAAAAAACAGCTAGGAGCTGCAAACACCCAATGTCAATCATGGAAAAGGAAATGTACAACTTTAACTCCTGAATTACTTATGTCTAACATACAGTTGTTGGAGAGCAAGAAAAAGGTGGGCAGATTCCTGCCTCTATCATTTTGATGAAGTGGCCGCTGCCGCTTGTCCACAGGTTTTATCCAAGTTCACACGAAAAAGTCCACTAGGATGAATGCCCTAAGCGGAGAGGGAAACCTGGCTGCTCTAATTGCACAAATCGTCTGCATGCTTTATGGATTCGCCCAATCAGGCGAGTTTGAGATCTCAAGCGAAGCAAAGTTGCCTAGAACACTCCCGGAAGCAGGGTATTAAAAGCAATTCCTTATACAATTGACTCATTCACTTCTTTTTCAATTCTTCCCACCCAGCTCATCTCAAAAACAAAAGTGACAGTTTGGCGAAGGAGGGCAGCTCTGTGCACAGGGGCTCCTGCATCTTGTCAGGCCCCTTAAGGGCCTGGCATCAAGTGCAGTTGTGTCTTGGATTGAGTCTTCCAATCCTAGTTTGTAAGCAGTTGAGGAGCAGCAACTGTCAGGATGCAGCAAGGGAAGGGCCAGGATGCCAAGCAGCAGAAACCTGCTCCCCTTGTGTGCACCAAGGATATGTACATGGATCCCAACATGCCACGCAAAATGTGAGTTTTCTATCAGTAGCTTCAACTTTTCCACATTTCTGCCGGCAGCGCCTGTCGACCCCTCCGCACCCTGTTCGTGTGTCGTGCTCGTATTTCTAAAATATTCCTGCGTAACTTGCAAAACTGTGGCAGACTCGAGCGCATGGAAACCCTTGTTGTTGCATGCATGCAGGATGTGCGCGCGCGCACACGCACGCACACACACACACACACACACACACACACACACACACACACACACACACACACACACACACACACACACACAAACACACACACGACACATACACAAAAACAAACAAACATACACACACATACACATACTGACAAACACACGCGCACACAAACATACACACAAACACACACACACACGCACACACACATACACACATATGCACGCACCCCCACACACAAACAAACAAACAGACAAACAAATAAACACACACAAACACACACATGCACGCACGCACGCACACACACATACACACCATAAACACATATAAGCACACGCACACACGCAAACACACGCACACACACATGCGAACACACGCACACACACATGCGAACACACGCACGCACGCACGCACACACGCGCGCGCACACACACACACGTACACGCGCGCACACACACACACACACATGCGAACACACATACGACACACATACGCACACATTTTCAAAATGGTCAAAGTACGCTCTTACATCTGCATGCTTTTCTGCAGCAAGCAGATTGAGTTTGGCCTGCAGACGCCCCAGGAGATTGTAAAATGTGGTGTCTTCCATGTGTACGAGCGCAACCTGTACAAGGCAAGTGTTGTTGCTGATTGTCACTCTTGTCAATCTTTGGTATCCTATCCCTTGTCTCCACTTCCTTTTGAAAGGGAGCTTTCAATTAATGACATGTGTGAGAGCTACCGTCCTCTTTGCATTGTTCTTTGCAATATATTACAAGCTCAAGATACCCGCATGAAACTGGTCTGCATCACTCTTCCAAAGATTTTCTGTGCTGTGTTTTGTTGGTATTAAGCATGGTTTTCAAGTACTCGAGTTGATGTTCAGCATGGTATGGGTGGGCTCCAGTTGGAGCTCAAAGCTGAAACGCACAAAGTGCTCAGAAAATCGAAGAGGAGAGTTTTTTTGGCGCGCCTTGACTCGAAAGGCAAAAGAAGAGAGGCCTCTTTATTGTTCTCCGCGCCTTTTGAGCACGTTGCATCGACGTGTCACTGGTATTGAATAGATTGGCTGGTTTATGGCTCCAGATGTGAGCAGTGCTGCTACAAGGAGCAGTACCGGCACCATGAGGATCGCCTAATGGTATTGCTTTTACCATGATAAATGCACAGTTGGTGGCTGCTTCTCTCTCTGGTGGGGGCCAACAAACACCTGCTCACCGTGCTCACCTCCAATATTTAGGAGGTGCTGTATATATTTCTTAAGTAACAGAGCAAAACTCTTTCACTTTTAGTGACTCCACCAGTAGTGTCTGGACATTGCCATAATCAAAGCACAATGCATTAACACTGTACTGGTGAGTAGCTGTTCTCTGGCTTTGCCATCAAGGACAATTGTGATCCACATTACTCTGTGTGCAGATGCCCGAGCGGGTGCCTTATCCCAATGGCGTCCTGGATAGGCGACTGGTGAGTGGCTCTGCTAGCAGGTTGCTTACTTCCTGAGCGCTTGCTTGCTGAAAGCTTGCTTGCTTCCTCACACGCTGTGTGTGTATGTGCACGTCCATGCATGCGTGCGTGCGTGTTGTATGTGCACGCACGTGTTGTGTGTATGTGTGTATGTATGTGTGTTTGCTCGCGCGCACATGCGTATATGTGTGAGATTTTGTAATTTGCTCAAGCCCATGCCCGGGCCAGAGTCCATGCAAAAGAGGATGCTGATCTTAAGCGCTCTTGATTGCAAGCGCTGTGACTTTTGCTATATTGCAGCTGCATGTATGCGTGTAGCCAATCCAACTTCTAAACTTATCATGAGCATCATCATCACCACCATTACCATTACCATTGTCACCGTAATGTAGATGAATCAACACTCAAGGGAAATGCTGTTAAGGGGTGCGGGTGGACTCCGTGCACCAGAAAAAAAGTGTTTCAGGGGTCAAGGGAAAGTGCAGGAAATTATAATAAATTTTTTTGTTAACCCCGGGTGTGAATGAGGAGAGACTCCCCCCCCCCCCCTGGTCCTAGAAGGCATCAACAACTGGGGCAGCTTGAAGTATGCACCATCATCAAAGAACAGCAAAAGAAGCAGCAGGAAGCAGATGCTTTGCGAATGCATGAAATGAGAAGCTTCTTTGTGGCTGATACCAAATGTATCATTAGCAAATGTTTCCTGAATGGGTGCTGAGCAGCACGAGCTCTTGTCGTTTAAGCAGTTTGTGCAGGAGGACTGTCCATGCAACCTTTCTGTTCTGCAATACTTGATACTTAGACGTTCCTGGAATGGGATGCAGTATAGGTATGCACATTTGCATTGTGTGTGGGCACTTGCAAGCCTTGCAAGCCTTGTGTGGGCATTTGCAAGCCTGAAGACTTCACCGAGCCTTGTGTGGGCACTTGCGAGCCTGAGGACTTCACCAAGCCTTGTGTGGGCACTTGCGAGCCTGAGGGCTTCACCAGACCCACCTTGCATATCACTCCATGCATGCATTCCATGCCTTCTAAGAAAAGCGTGTGGACAACAACAGAGTTTGAAGCCCAGAGGGAGCTGTTTGCACCTGTGAGATTTCTCAAATAATCATTGGAAGGGGTACGAGATGAGCACGAGGTTCAGAGTTTGAAATTTTGGGGGGAAGGCGTGCAGGAAAATCACCTTCATTACTTGCTGTTTTTATGTTGTGAAAGGTGTTTCTGTTGCTAGCTGATCGAGGCATGTACAGAGTCTGCTAACTCGTTGCTTGTAAGAGTGTTGTGAGATCACTACAGTGTTGCTGTACCATGCAGCTCCCCATCCTCACAGCCATGCAGTGATAGGCTTTGCATAGTGTATGGAGTCTGCTAGCTCATCCCTTGTAGGAGTGTTGTGAGGTTACTAGAGTGTTGCTGTACCATGCAGCTCTCCATCCTCACAGCCATGCAGTGATAGGCTTTGCATAGCCCACCACACCCTAAATGAAGCTGGGTTACTGGGCAGTGAACGAGCAGAACTTATGCTGCACCCAAGTGATTTACATGATCTTTACCCTAGTGCCTGGTTCTGATGTGCCACAGAGCGCAGCCTTGCCTTGCTATGCTGCTGCGCAGCCTGACAGCCATGGTGTGCTCTGGTGCTGCGTAGGGCATTGCCTTGCCTTGCTCTGATGCTGCACAGCCTGGCAGCCATGCCTTTGCCCTAGCAGCCATGCCTTGCTCTGGTGCTGCACAGCCTGGCAGCCAGCCTTTACCCTAGCAGCCATGCCTTGCCCTGGTGCTGTGCAGGGAACAACCAGCAAGACTGCCATTTGTGAAACATGCGGGCTTAAATTGGCGGACTGCGCAGGGCACTTCGGTGAGTTCGTGGTGTGCGCTGCTGCATGTTTTCTTCATATTTGCAGATGTGGGCCTCAGCTTGTGGATCGTGCAGGGCGCTTTAGTGAGCACATAGCGTGCTCTGCCTTTGTTTCTTTGTATTTGCAGATATGAGCTCCAAAGTGCAGGTTGCACAGGGCGCTTGAGTGAGCACGAGGCACGCTCTGCTGTTGTCTCTTTTTTACACATGCGTGCTCAATTTTTCTGGCTGCGCAAGGCACTTTGGTGAGCACACGGCGTGCTCTGCTGTAGCCTCTTGATCTTGTGGGCATTCATCCAGCTTGAGCCCCACATAGCCTCTGCAGCCACACCAATGCAAGCCCGCATTCCTAGTTCACCCTTTGAACCAAATCAAGCTAAAGCAGCCTGCATCCCACATCGGCTACCTCAAGGATGCGGCAGTACTTCAAGGGCACCCTCCAGCTGCTTCAGTGCATATGCAGGACATGTCAAGCCTGAGCTCCCTGTTCCATCCTCTCTTTATCTATAACACACACAGAGGTTACATTAAAGCTTAAGCAGCCTGCATTCCACATCAGCTACCTCAAGGATGCGGCAGTACTTCAAGGGCACCCTCCAGCTGCTTCAGTGCATATGCAGGAAATGTCGAGCCTGAGCTTTTGTGCTTGCCCTGCAGGCTACATCAAGCTGGAGCTGCCTGTGTTCCACATCGGCTACTTCAAAAACACCATCCAGCTGCTGCAGTGCATCTGCAAGTCCTGCTCACGGGTGCTTCTGCCCGAGGCCCAGCGCCAACTGTGGCTGAGGTGCGCGTTGTGATTGTGTGTGCAACAATGACGCAAGCCTGCTTTCATCTCCACAGGAACTGCCATGACCTGCTGCTGTGCGGTAAATCCTCTTTGAAGCCTGAACCAGTTCCTTGAATCAACAGCAAGAAGGAGGGGAGAAAAGAAGGAATTATGGGCAACCATGGGCCAAGGTCAATAGCGTGCAATGTCGCCTTCCCCTGCCCCCCTCTAGCCTTGTACTCTTGGGTAAACATTTTTGGAATGCGGACTTCAGGTCTCATGCCAAAACTTTCCTTGATACACTTGTGCGCAGGAAGTTTCGGAGCTCCAGGACAGAGCGCACTCAGAAGGAGGCCCTTTTCAGAAAGGTGCGGGCAGTGGCACGGATTTTGATGCTTTCAAGTTTTTTTTTATCATCAAGGGTGGGTCAAGTTGGATGGCAGTGACGTTTGTCCATGGATCAGTGTTTTTTTTTCGTTTTGGCGAAACCCAGATTTCAATACTTTGAGGGAAATCCCCTCTCCTGAGAAGTGCCATTTTAATACTCTGCCCCCCCCCCCCCCCCCAGCCCGCCGCGAGGCCTGCAGCCTCGCGGCTGGGCAAGGTAATAAGTATTCTTGCTTACAATGCTGCATTGTGTTACACCTTTGCGCTTCAAGTACTTCATTAGCTCTATCATGTTTGCCACTGTCTCATACATGTGTTGCATGCGTATCAATTCATCAAGCAAGCAAGAAAGTTTCGACATCCATCAATACCAAGTGTTCGAGTTTTTAAATCCAAGCACCCAAGTCATATCATGTCCCCAACTAGCATGTCAACCAAGCATATTGCACTTCACCACCATCCCCATATATCGTCCACGCTTCTTTGCGGCATCCAACCACCTGGCAATTGCATCTGGGTAGGGGAAGGAACTCAAGTTGCACTCCATGCTCTTAAACCCTCAAGCACAAACATTGATGTGCATCTCCTGCTCGGCCCTCCGTTGCATTGCATCAAGCTGCTGCTGGAGTGACGACCTCGCTGCTGCTGTCCGCTGATGCTGCTGCTCCTTTGCACAGTGCTTCTGGCCTTTCTCGTGAATCTGATGTACCAATGTGGCAATTGGACACAGTCCCACACCACTTGCACCCTGCCTTGAACACACCATCAACATCCTTGCCATGCTCCTCAAGCCACAAGTGCCTCTCATTCTCCTCCAGCCAGCTGGCCTGGAACTGGTTGCTCACACCATGCTCCAAGGAATTCTTGTATTCACCAGCACTGTGCCCTTTGTTCTTTGTTTTCATTTGTTAACTTTTACTTCCTGCCCGAGGTCAGGCCCTTCATCGGCCTGAGTGGGGGTCAAAATGGTCGATGCACCCCTGCGGGGCGCATCGTCCATTTTAATACGAACCCCAGCATCAAAAATCCCGGATTTTAATACGATCGTATTGGCAATACGCGAAAAAAACCACTGCCATGGATGATTCAGAGATATTGGTTTGCATGCTGCGCAGGTCAATGAGGCCTGCAAGCGCCAAAAAATGTGCCCCCACTGTGGCAGCTTCAACGGCACTGTCAAGTGAGTGGTCGAGCATTGCGTGTGTATTTGTGTTATGTGTGTGTATGTGTGTTTATGTGTGTGTTTATGTGTGTGAGCTAATTGGTCGACCGAGGGAGTAAGCTAGCTTAGTGAGTCCAAGGCGTCCATGCAGCTCACGGTATTCGTTGCTACAAGGCGCAGACAAATCGCATTGTAGATTGCAAATTGTGTTGTGCATTTTTGGTGTGCTCTCGGGTCTGTGGGTACGAGCTGTGGTTGCCCTGCAGGGTGCGCAGAGTGCAGAGCGTGCCCCTGACACAGGGGTGTAGCCGTGGGAGCTGATTTTGGAGAGACCAGAATATATGTGTGCTGTCCTTTCATGTGTGAAGCGTTGGGAAAGAGCTCCGAGTTGGTTAGGCCCAATGTTGCCCAACAGAAGCCCAAGGTAGCCCCTTTGGCCCACTCTGCCACTTTGCTAGGCCCCCTCCATGCAGCTGTTCTTATGCAAAGCTGAAGCATTGCAGCAATTTTATGCTTGCCGGCATTGCTTTAATTCCACCATGTGGTCGAATGCCTGTAAACTTTGATCATCGTTGCTTCTCATCCATCTCCCGCCCACCTGTGAACAGTGGGAGTGATGCTGTTCGGGCAAAGTTCATCCTAGGACCTCCAACAGCACTCAGCTTTCACTACATTCCTTACCGGCGCCTCTCAATGTACAATCTCAGTCAATGCTCCACACTTGTACACACTTGCGTAACATCTGTGTCCTCGCTCCCGCTCCACAGGAAGACCACAGGCTCCCTGAAGATCATCCATGAGCGCTATGACCCCAAGAAAAACGCTTCACAGCATGAGTCATACAAGGTGGGTGGGTGGTTGTCGCTGCACACCAAGAGGCACACCGACAGAAAAGCTGCACAGCATGAGGCATGCAAGATGGATGGGGTTGCTGTCGCTGCACAGCGCGAGGCATACAAGGTGGGAGGAGTGGACCTCTCTCCTCCTCTATGGTACAAGGCCAGCATGTGCACAATATGTTGCGCGCCTTTGTGTGTATGTATGCGCGCTTTTTGGGTGTTGCATGGTGTTTCTTGCATGTGTCTGCCTGAATGAATTCTATTCCGCACATGATTGATTTCTGGAGAAGCAGGGGTCTTTGTTAGGCACGCGAGGTTCACCGTCTTGCACGCGAAGGTCTTCCCTGCATTTGGGAAGACGTCGTACCTTTTTTTTTACGGAATACGGTGCCTGACAACATTTGAATTTTAATGTTTGGTTGCCTATTGAATGCACAGAGCCCATCGTGTCGAGGACCCAGAACTGAGCATGCCCTGAAAGAAAAAAAAGGTTACACAGTCCAAGTCTGGCCGCTTGCATTAAGGAACGGTCACCTGTCCTGAATGGCAGGGCTCTGCTGCATGGGCCATGAGGAAGAGCATGCCCTTCTGTGCCTTATCCTTATGTCCAGACTTTGGGCCAGAGCTCCTTTGTAGAGGGCCCCAAATATGATATTTAGGTAAATCCACTTGCACAAGCAGTCTCATGTAAAGCTCTTTCCAGGAGGCCTTCACTTGCTCCTGTACCAAGAACCGTCTTGTGTTGCTTCTTTCAGGGGAAACATAGTTCTGAAGCTGAATCGGGTCACTTGTGTGCAGGACTCCTATACTGAGCACACGGAAAGCGCCTCCACTTTGAACCCTCTTGGGCTGCTGTCTAGTGTGAAGAACTTCTTTGATGAGGCCCTGAAAGAACTAATTGAGAGATGATCAAATTTTCTTGTGCCGCTGTGCTTGTCACAGGCCTCCTTTGATGAGGCCCTGAAAGAATGTTCAATTTAAATACCCTTGTGCCGCCAAGTTTGTTGCAGGCCTCCTTTGATGAGGCCCTGAAAGAACCTGTGATTCAAATCCTCTCGTGCCTCTGTGTTTGTCGCAGGCCTCCTTCGATAAGGCCCAGAAAGAACCTTTGTATTGACTTCTCTTGTGCTGCTGTGTTTGTCGCAGGCCTCCTTTGATAAGGCCCTGAAAGAACCTCTGAATGAACTCTTGTGCTCCTGTGTTTGCTGCAGGCCTCCTTTGATGAGGCCCTGAAGTACAACGAAGGCCTGCGGCCCCATTTGTCCAAAATCGCGGATGACCTCAACCCCCTCCGTGCTCAGGTGAGTGTGTGTGTATGTGTGTGTGTGCACGTGCGCGCGTGTGTGCGTGTGTGTTTTCATGTGTGTTCATGCTCATTTGCTTCCGTGCGTGAACATACATTGTCAGATGCATCTTTCTGCTAATACTCAGATTTCCATTGAAGCAACATTTTGAGGTCTCTGCATCATGATGGGAATCATGTGCCCGCGGGGGAAACTCTGTCTAGTATCATCCCACTATTGCCTTGCTCATTGCCCATGGCCGCGCGTGTGACCATGCAGGCGCTCTTTGAAGCCATCCCAGAGGAAGATTGCGGTGTTTTGGACATCGTGGGCCGGCCTGAGCATTTGGTGGTCACCACGATTGCAGTGCCGCCCATGGCCATCCGGCCCAGCGTGGAGATGGATGGTGCAAGCAATGAAGATGACATCTCCATGAAGCTCATGGTGTGTGTGTGTGTGTGTGTGTGTGTGTGTGTGTGTGTGTGTGTGTGTGTGTGTGTGTGTGTGTGTGTGTGTGCGCGTGTGTGGGGAGAGGGGTGTTGTTCTGGAGGGGCCAAGGGGAGCAAAGATTGCAGGCAAAGGGTGTGGTTCTCTGGCACGCGTCTCTGATACAGCCGCAAGGATTGCGGGCAAAGGGGGTGCTTTTCTGGCACACGTCACCAATACGATTGTAAAGATCGCGGGCAAAGGGGGTGGTTATCTGGCACACGTCACCAATACAGTTTGCTCCGACTCTTGCAAGCCCTCCATTCCTTTTCCTTAGTGCAAGGCACTGACTTGCTTTCATGGAGCTCACTGCCACATGGGACCGAATTTGCTTAATTGTTGTTTTAATGTTGGAATTGTCCGCAGGATGATCTCAGTCCGTGTTTGTCAAAGCACAGGCCAGTCCCATCCGTCTTCTGTCATGGATTGTGCTGAGCCGCTGGTTTTCAATCACGCGCACAAGAAATGGCAGGGCTTCCTCATGAGGTCCTTGCAAAAAAAAAACTAACCATTCAGCCACGCCGTGCAAGTGGTGTTAGCAAGCTGCTGTCCAAGTCTGCCTGCAGTCCCTCCCACGCACTCTTTTCTTTCCACAACCCCTGCCCAAAGCACAATTTTCTTTGCAATTTCCATCCACATGAAATGAATCGTGAAGATGCATAGAATGCTGCTCTCTTACATGTTCCTTGCCCGTGCAATGCAGCAAATTGTGGAGGTAAACGGGGTGCTGCGCCAGGGGCTTGAGAAAGGCCTGCCCATCACCAACCTTATGGAGAACTGGGATTTTTTGCAGGTGCGTACGTGCGTGTGTGTGTGTGTGTGTGCTTGTGTGTGTTTGTGTTGTGTGTGTGTTGTGTGTGTATGTGTGTGTGTTGTGTGTGTGTTTGTGTGTTATGTGTGTATGTGTGTGTGTTGTGTGTGTGTGTGTGCGCGCGTGCACGTGTGCTTGCGTGCGCGTGCCCAGTTGCAAGCATACATATAGAAGTCACCATCGCATAAATGTGCTCTTGAGTACATGTGACAAAACAATCTGCCATACACTAGCCTTGTGAGCAACCACATGTGATGCCTACTCCTTTTCCATGCATCGCCTTCATACAATCATGCATGCATTGGCTTTCTTGCACACAAGGCTCATTAACGCCAACGCATGAGGTTCTGGATTGCTCGTCAAGTGACCCGAAAGCATTTCCTAACGCGTTGCATGTCTTCCACTTGAAAAGCAAAATGTACCATGCTTATCAATCCCCATATTCTTGAGGCGCATGAGCTTATCCTGATGCAGCGCTCATCAAGTCAGGCTTAAAAGGCTCATAGCGCATCCCTACTGCAGGCGTGTTGCGCTATGTTCATTATCTCAGACCCAAAGTGCTCTACCATCGCGCATCCTCACTGCGGACGCAATGCGCTGTGCTCATTAGCTCAGACTCAAAGTGCTCTATCATGTTTTCGCACCACAGGCGCAATGTGCCGTGCTCATTAGCTCAGACTCAAAATGCTCTGCCATGTTTTTGCACCGCAGGCGCGATGCGCCTTGCTCGCTATCTCAGACTCAAAATGCTCTGTCATGTTTTTGCATGCAGACACAATGCACCTTGCTCGTTATCTCAGACCCAAAATGCTCCACCATCGCGCATCCTTATTGCAGACACAATGCGTCAAGCTTGTTATCTCACACTTGAAATGCTCTGCCATGTTTTCGCACCGCAGACGCAATGCGCCATGCTCATCAACTCCGACATGCCCGGCGTGCCGCCTCAGCACCAAACAACAGGCAGGCCCCTAAGGTGCGCCAGAGATTGCGTCGCACATACAAAAGTACACAGTTGACCACAGTGCTGCCTCTGCCATTTCTGGGTTCTGATCCCCATGTAGCAGCACCAGGCGGGGCAGGCAGGCCCCTGAAGTGCACCAGAAATTGTGTCGCACATGCAAAGTGCACAGGTGACCGCAGAGCTGCCTCTGCCATTTCCGGCTCCTTGTCTCCATGTTTACATATGTTCACTCATGCCCGGCGTGCCGCCTCAGCACCAGACGGGGTAGGCAGGCCCCCAGGGAATCGTGTTGCTTGTGCCGAGAGCACGGTTGAATCTGGCGTGATTGCTCCCCATGCACCAGCACGATAAAAGAGGCATGCCCCGCAAATGTGTGTTCTCATATTACTGGTGGCAGTGAGTCCAAGGAGCTGATGACAGTAAGGCACCTTCAATGCAATCAGCCAAACGTGTGAGATTGTGTTTAGCGTTTTACGTGTGCAACAATAAAAGGCGCTCCCATGGGCTGGACATGATAAGTTAGCCATTGTGGCGTGAGGCAGTTTTTTCTAATTTTCTAGGGGCAGCCCCCACACATTTGAGTTCTGCCACAGACGTGGAATCTGGTGGCTTTGGCCCCCCTTGGCCTCGACGTTTCAAGAAGGCTTCAACCAGCGCAGCTGCCTCTCCGTGGCCGGTGTGCCTCTCTTGGTGGCTACCGCGGCCTCATCCTCTTTGATTGGACATCAGTTCCCAACGCCTTGAAAACGTTTCAACCTGCACAGCCTCCTAGTTCTCATCATTCCCAACGCCTTGAAAACGTTTCAACCTGCGCAGCCTCCTAGTTCCCATCATTCCCAACGCCTTGAACACGTTTCAACCTGCACAGCGTCCTTTCTAAAGCTGGTATTCTCTCCTAGTGGCTGCCATGGTATCAACCCCTTCAAGTGGTTGGCCATTGAGGCGCCCATCGGCCTCAACACCTCCGCGAGGGTTCAACCAGCACAGCTTCCTCTCTGTGGGTTGCATTCCTTGTTCTGTGGCCGCATCCGCTCCAAAAGGTTGAGACCGTGGTGGCTACAGGGAAAGAAGTACGGATGCTAGGCTGAGTTCCTGTCAAGAAAAACAACGACGCCCATTGGAGCAAATGTGTCCATCCCCTTCAGCAGGACACCGCCGTGGCAACCTCAGTTTCAACGTTTTGCTTGCCGTTCGGCAGAAATTGCCATTCCCTTGAGCAGGATACCGCCATGGCAGCTGCCAAAGGAGGAATGCCACCCACAGATTGGTGGAAATAACGCTATCCACTCAAAGGGGATGAGAGCATGGCAGCCACAGGGAGGCAGCCTGGTTTGTCAAATGCTTTGTTCAAGACCAGCTCAGCCGCCTCAATGTGGGGGGCATTCCTTTCCCTGTGGCCACCAATTCCCCAACCTTTCAAAGCGGCTGTTTAAAGAGGTGCCCATGGGCCTCAACATCTTTGTAAGGAATTCAACCACCACAGCAGCCCGTCTGTGGCTGGCATTGTCTTCACTGCTAGAGTGCTTGACACTTTTCAATCCCCAATGGTCCATGCATTTCCTAGGGAATCCTAGAAACCTACCAACGCAGCTGCCTATCTGTGGTTGCAACATGGGGCCGACCGTCGCGATATACTGGTCTCAGCATCTCGAGAGGACTTGCAACCAGTATAGTTGTCAAATGGACATCAGGTTTCAAGGTTCTCTTCAATGGGCTTGTCATCACAATTCGTCTTGGGCTCGACTACCTAGTGCTCTCAAGCAACGCAGCCACCTCTTTGAACGCTTTGACCCTTCAATGCAGCCCCTTTTGTTAGTAGCCTCTGATGATTGTCTAGTGATTGCAAGCCTGCGCCCCCAGCATGTCGTGTGTCTAGGCTTTCCAGCCAATGGCTGCAGACACCAGGTGCAGAGGAGGAAATGAGTGTGCCGTGTCATTGTGTGTGGGGGTCGGCTGAAAGCGTCAGTGGAGCAAAGAAGCCCCACTGCAAACATCGGTGGATGCGTTGTGCCATATGCGTGATGCTTGTGTGGAATGGATACGACAAACAGACGACACAAGGCTGCGTTCATATGAAGATGCTGTTACCCATGAATATAACGTTTTGATTCCCAATTCATGCACAAGCATAAAGGGGAGCAGCCGGTCATGGGTTGTTGTGGGTGAAGACAGAGGCCTTCAGGCATGAAGGGCCTCATGCTGGCAGACAGCACATTCCCAGGGTACCAGTACACTGATGCACGCGCATGCACACACACATACACACATTTGCGCGCGCACACACACACACACGCACACACACACACAACACATAAACATGCGCGCATACACACAGGGGCTTTGTGCAGCGGTTGAAAGGCAAGCAGGGCCGCTTCCGAGGCAACCTCAGCGGCAAGCGAGTGGATTTCAGTGGGCGCACAGTCATCAGTCCTGACCCCAACCTAGCCATAGACCAGGTGTGGTTGTTTTTGATGCGATTCATGAGTGTGATTCTTGAGCAAGAGTGTCTTTCATGTGCGAGCGATGTTGTAAAGGAAGTTCAAAGTTTGACAACATGGCTGCATGTTTCTTGTGAAGTGTCTATAAGTCAGAAGTTGAATGCTAGGATATAGAGGAAGAACAGATGCTGGGACTGGGAGGGGTGACAGTGCTGTGTCGGTCCCCTGTCTATCATAACACCCCAAACTTAGGCTCAAAACCAGTTTCGTTGCATCACGTTTGCTTAGTTCCTTCATACTCTGACCGTTATGCTCTTGAAGCAGGTGTGTGCGCCTCAGCATGTATGAGTATGCACTCTTGCTTACCTTTCCTCCCTCTCACCCACTTTTTTATTCAGCTCAGCATGCTCCTGGAAACCTGAACATTAAAACCATGGATCCAATCATGAGGAACATGGCAGTCGTATATGCACATGGCGGTGGTACATGCACATGGCGGTTGTACATGCACATGGCGGTGGTGCTGACAAACCACGAATATGTCACAGCTTACAAATTGGACAAGGTGTGACAAACTCCTTCATATTTTGCAGGTGTGCGTGCCTCAGCACATGGCAGTGGTGCTGACATACCCTGAACGCGTCACGGCATACAACCTGGACAAACTGAAGCTGCGCGTGCTGAACGGTATGTGTCAACAGCGCATCTCCTCTTTGCAATTGGGATTGCTGAATATTGAAGCCCCAAGGGGCTTGAGGTAAGTAGGGCTGCAGAATGGTGGATGAGGCTGAAAGCGTGGGGTGGCTGAGCAGCGAATGCGGCAGAGGGTGTGGGGTTGCTGAGCAGTGAATAGGGCTGAAAGCCCAGGGTTGCTGAATGGCGCGTATGGTATGCCAGGGCCCCTTACTTGTGAGCAGAATCAAGGTTGAAAGCAGGATGAACCATTTCACATGAAAATATATGTTAACCCTGCATCCCTGCCAAATTTTCCCCATGTGTGCTGCTTGAGGAAATGACCATGCGAGAGGAAACAGAATGTGAGTCGGCCCTCACAACTCTGCTGCAAATTTCCCCCATGTGTGCTGCTTGAGGAAACGACCACGTGTGTTGCATGAGGAAATAGAGTATGAGTCAGCCCTCGCAACTCTGCTGCTCCCTGTGGTGTTGCTCTCCGAATGCCAATGGCAGCTCAGCTTCAGTGCTTGTGCATGGGTATAATATAATGGTTGAAGGTCTGATGGCCCCTTTGATTTGCGCGTGCGAGTACACACGGACACTCATGCGCGCGCATGCACACACACACACCTTTGTTTCCCTTATCATCTTGCTTCAATTGTTGTATTGTCCACTCGATGTGCATTCTGCAGGCACTGCCATCTGGCCCGGTGCAAACTTTGTGGTGCACCCTGACGGTGAAAAGACTTTCCTCAAATTTGGTGACCGCCGCAAGATAGCAGCTGACCTGAAGGTATTCTTCAGCAGCAGTTGTGTGCGCACAAACACACCTCACGAAAAGCAGTCACACGTGAGAGGAGCCATTGCATTGCCTGCATGATTTATGGCTGCATTGCATTAGCTGCATCAGAGTTGGAAGTTGTTTCAGGAGGTATGACAGAGCTCTAAACCAAGGTGTGGCCCTCTTCAGTACCACTACATGTCCTGCTTTTATTAACCAAGTCTTTAAGAAAGGATGGTAGCATGAATCAGGCTAAGGCATGTTTTCGTACCCAACTTTCATATGGACCCATACCCTTGCATCGCATCGTGACAAACTCAGGTGGGCTACACTGTGGAGCGGCACTTGGAAGATGGGGACGTCATCCTTTTCAACCGTCAACCTTCATTGCACCGTATCTCCATCATGGCTTTTAAGTGAGTGTATGGAGCATATTAATGAATTCCATGTTGGATGCATTTCCTTCATGGTAGAAGTTCTGTCATTTCCTTCAAGTGGGTGTCTGGAACAATATGAGGGCTTTGTTCCTGACAGCTTGTGTCTCCCGCTGCCATTGAAAGCTGGACAGGTCTTTATAAAATGTTGTTTTTTCTCCAACTGCTGTTTCTGTAGCTATTTTATCGCCCGTGATGACGTCTTTTCTACCTGATTTATGTCCAAGTGTTTGTCATTGGAAGTGCAGCATGGTTTGCACTCTTGAATTGCTTCTGGAATCTTTAGTTGAGACTGCACCTCCTTGTTCACTAATATCAGGTGTAATGCATTGGTGATGATTGAGAGAAGAAAGTAAGGCCTTTATGTCAAACGTTGCAGACTTCAAAGAAGGTTTATCTTGAGGCTCCTACAGTGTCTCCTTGTAGCATGAGAATTCTGGATGATTTCTACCTCAGGTTACGCTTCTGTTACATGTGTACATGCAGATGTTTTTGACAACCTGTTTTCCTACCATTGTCTTGTCTTACTGCTCAGGGTCATCTCCTCGTCTGTGCGCATCTAGCATTTTGTGTTGCTCATACTATTCAAGATCAACTCCTCGTCTGTGTACTCTAGCTTGTTATCTTGCCTAGATTACTGCTTTGCTAATGCATATGTCTGACTTCTTGCGCACGTGTAGCGCCAACGTTGTGTTCCCTGCAACCTATTCCTAGCGAGCATCTTTGTTTGGCTGCTCTGTGAATGCCTGAGATTGTTGGTGGCTGCCTGTGTTCATGCATGCAGGGCCAAGATTAAGCCTTCTTGTGACCTTCCTCGCAAGCAACTGTGTCGACAGCCCCTTCAATGCTTGCTTTATCGGCATCTGTCTGTGTTCACTCATGCAGGGCCAAGATCAAGCCTTTTCCCACCTTGCAAGCAACCACGTCAGCAGTTCCTTCAAAGCTTGATGTTTGGCATCTGTCTGTGTTCACTGTCGGTGTTCACACATGCAGGGCCAAGGTCAAGCCTTCTGCAACCTCCCTCGCATGCAACCACGTTGGCAGCTCCGTCGATGCCTGCAATGATCAGTGGCCGTCTGTTGTTGCGCATGCAGGGCTAAGATCAAGCCTTTCCGTACCCTGCGCTTCAACGAGTGCGTCTGCAGTCCCTTCAACGCTGACTTTGATGGCGATGAGATGAACCTACACGTTCCCCAGGTAGGAGTGGGGAGTTTGTACTGAACCTCCTCTTCGTCAACTTGACTCAAAGATCTGTGATTTCAAGAGCAGGGCAGAAGGACACACACACACACACAGGAGAAAACACAGGTTGATTCCATTGGATGTTTATTGGATGTAGATCACAGTTGAGGACACAGGCTCTGCAGTGGATATTCAACAGTGCATGTTGTCACAACGCAGTGAATGGTGATAGTCATGACAATGCATTAAAACTGTTGATGGTGCTTTGCTTGTTTGCCATGTACAAGAGGGAAGCAAAAGCTGGGGCTGTGCACCGCTGTAACAGCACAGCCTTTTCTGCCATTCCCACAAGTCTCACTTATAGATTTATAATGGAGTGATAAGCACAGCTTCCTTATTGTCTGCTGCGCGTCTTTGGAGCTTCACATGGAGGAGGCATGGGCGGAGGCATTTGACTTTGGCCCTGCTTTTGGTCGGGCGGATTTGGGCTGACTATTTTGCTCCGCACCCAATCAGACGGAGGAGGTACGGGCAAGGATCTGCGTTTGGTGGGCACCCTCATGCGTCGTAACTCCATATCAGGCATGCTGCTCATCCTCTTTGTTTTGCATTTTTGGGACATCAGACGGAGGAGGCACGGGCGGAGGCTCTGCACTTGATGGGCAGCGTCGCCAACCTGGCCACCCCCAAGAATGGAGGGATCGAGATCTCAGCCACTCAGGTGTGATGCCAAGATGACCTTGAAGCCTCAGGGGAACCGGGCAGACTTGGTGCACCACATTTCTGTGCACTTGCTAACTTGACCTTGGAAAGTGGGAAGGCTAGAAGCAAAAGGCCCTGTGCACTGCCACACCAGCCAGTTATATGGATCTGAATATGGATATGGATCTGGAAAGCTGTTGTGCCTTGTTTGTGGCACATTTACTCTTCTTTCGTGACCTGTCTAAGCCTGATCTGGAACGCTCTTATCCACGGCCTGATATGAGGCTTGCATGCCCCTAGATGTTAGGTGGATATCTTTCAGAGGGGACGCTTGCTGATATCCTTTCTCCGCTTGATGTTCTGCATCTTCTTTTTGGAATCAGGGACCTGCGCTCACTTTTAGTGCTGCAAACTAAGGTAGGCTCTGTGCTGATATTTGTCTGTGTGAGTTAGAGCACTTCTCAAGCGATGTATCAACAAAGAGAAAGCAAACATTGTAAGAGGTGAAAACATGTTGCTGTACAAAGATAACCTTTTTACAGATTTTATTGGCAGGTTTGGATCTTTATAAACTAAGGATGCAAAAAAAGGACCACAGCTTGTGAGGTTTGTGCCAAAGAAATATGTGTGTTGAGGCTTCACCTTTGATCAGTCTTGATGACGAGAGCAACCATTGTTTTGCGCAATGAAGTTTGCCGATTTTTGTTAGCACTAAGGAGCACTAAGGCTCTTTTGAAGCACAGCAGCAACCTGGGCCAGGTCAATCTGCTCAAAAGTAATCACCTTTGTCGTCGGAAAGACCCAATGCTCTGTGCATAGATGTTGACCAAGATGTTGGCACCAAGGCTCATCTGAAGCCACAGCATAAGGTTCTGACAATACCTTTGTCATTCAGAAGACTTGATGCCTTGTGCTTAGATGTTTGCCAGGATGATGGCACTGGTTGTTGACTCATCCGAAGCACACCAGCTGGTCTGAGTGTAACGTTGGAAAAGTATGCCGCGGTTGAGAGGTGCGCACAGGGTTGCACCATGCAGGCTCTGCTTATTGAATGCATAAGAAATTTCAGTAAAAACAGTAGCTGGCGCACAGTGCTCCTCCTCCTTTGTCCTGGCCTGCTGGGTACGTGGCATAGGCATAGGCATTGGCTGCACAAGCATCTCTTCTACCTGTCCCATGCCTCACAACTTTTCTTGATGAGCGCCTTCCCGCTAACTGCTACATTCCCGCTACATCACAGCTATGTTCCTGCTACCTGCCCCCTTGTTACACAGGATTTTTTGACGTGCGCTTTCCTGGTCACCGCCAAGGACACCTTCTTCACGCGCGCGGAGATGTGCCTGCTGACCTCCTACATGAGCGATGCATGCGACCCTGTGGACCTGGTGAGCCTTTTCATTTGACATGAGTTCTGCATTTGACCCTGCATAAGTGTGCGCTCGTACATGAGTGATGCATGCGACCCTGTGGACCTGGTGAGCGTTTTCATTGACATGAGTTCTGCATTTGACCCTGCATAAGTGTGCGCTCGTACATGAGTGATGCATGCGACCCTGTGGACCTGGTGAGCCTTTTCATTGACATGAGTTCTGCATTTGACCCTGCATAAGTGTGCGCTCGTACATGAGTGATGCATGAGACCTTGTATATCTGACGCAGTTTGTTTTTTTCTTTGCTGCATGGCTGGAGTTGGGCAGAATTCAGCACATGTGCATTGGACGATTGATTTCCCTGGTTTTGCAGTCTGGCCAGTCATGTAGGGGATGAACCGGGATGAAGTTGACTTTGGCAAAGCAGCGCTGGCACTGTGTGTATGTGTGTGTACAAGCATGCATGCTTTCCCTACGTGCGGTTGCCTTCCGTTGTCCTGTTTGTGAGCACGAGCTATGGATCGCATTGAAATTGAGCTTGAGTTGCCCCCTGCCATTTTCTACACCCTTCAGCTCTAGATGGGCAAGGTGTTTTCCAATGGAAGCCCTCAACTACCATGCCACCAATCACGACTGGCATTTTGCCCCATTTGCTTTCAAACCAAGTCTGCAATCACACCTGAACACCTGCCCCGCCTGTGACGATGATGCCAACATTGCTCATGCCAACTTTTCTCCTTCTGGGTACCCATTCTTTTGGCGTATATTTTCTCTGAAGGCGGCCACTGCTTTTTTAAAGCAGCTGGAGCTCTGGACAAGCAAGCAACTGATCAGCGTCCAAAGCTTCAGTTTTCTTGTCTGCTTTTCACATGTGGCACCTACCATCCTCGAGTTAATAATGCTCCGGACAAGCAAGCAACTGTTCAGCATGCTCGTACATCCCAAGGCTCCACTTCTTTTGTTTGCTCCTCACAGGTGGCGCCTGCCATCCTCAAGCCACTGGAGCTCTGGACAGGCAAGCAGCTCTTCAGCATGCTTGTGCGCCCAAACGCCCGCACACGGTGAGCTCATGGCACTGTGCTGACGTTGCTTTTTTGGTTTCGTTCTGCTTAGACAGCAAGCGACACCTGAGCATGCTTGAGCGCCCCAACACCCAAGTACGGTGAGCACCTGGTACTGCGCTGGCATTGCTCTTCACTCATTTGGATCAACGCTGCCGAAACAGCGAGGAACGATTCGTCATGATAGTGCACCCTAACTCCCACACAAGTTGGGCACGTGGCCCTGCACTCGCGGTGCTCCATAACCTTTGTGTCCGGTTCTGCTTTCACATCCTTTGCTGTCTGCCTGCATGTTGTGGAAATGGAAATTTTGGGTGTGCTTAGGCAGGAGAGGCGTGGATACAGCATAGAGCTGCTGCCTTGTCTACAGCATGTTCGTCTTTTTTGGCTAATTTCACGCACTTCGGGAAGAACAACCTGGATGTGTCAAAAGAAGCAGTTAAGGTACAAAAGCAGCGTAGAGCTGTTGCTCCTTTGCAAAAGCCTTTTTAGCCAGTAGCAAACATGTCCCATTGGCTGCTTATTGCACCCTGCAAATGGCAAGATTTGTGGGCAGGTACTCTGTCCTGTGTGCACCTGATTACTGATATGATCACTGGTTGCAGATTGCAGACTAACCATTTGATGTGACAAAAAATATGAGCAGGTGCATTGTCCTGCTTGCACCTGAAACCGTTCTTTTTGTGTCAATGTGAGCCGCCTTGCTTGTCCATGATCTTGTCCATGATCTGGGAACAGGCACTCATCATTCTTGTATGCAATCGATTCCAGAGTTGCGCCTGCGCCCCGACCCCCACAAACCCTTGCCCTCGGCTGTTTTATCATTGTTCCATTGTTATGAACAAGCCCCGCGCTGTCCTTTGTTATGCGCGAGCTCCAGCGCTTGTCTTTGCGTTGCAGCAGATGGAGCGTCAACGATGGTATTGTGATATGGAAAAAGATAGCTGTTGATGGGTGCGCAACCAAGCATGCATTCCTCCCAATCAGGGGCTCTCCTGCATGTGTATCTATCTAGCTGTGTACCACCTGTGCCATTTTTCCTCCTCATGGCAATGACTGACACCTTCCCAAAGCTGGAAATCTTGAACGGCAACCTGTTTGACAGAGGGTGCTGCCTGCTCCTGTGGCTCCTGCAGCATCTTCCTCAACCTGGAGGTCCCAGAAAAGATCTACAGCAAGAAGGGCGAGCACATGTGCCCAGTGGACGGCTACGTGTGCTTCAGAAACTCAGAGCTCATCTGCGGGCGCGTGGGCAAGGTGTGAGGATGAAGTTTTTTTTTAAACATACGTGTGTGTCGCACAGTTGTGCTGCGGCGTGCATTGTTGAAGAGCTTAGGGTTCCTTTGTGGGTGTGTGGACTAGGTGCAAAGGTGAGGTCGTGCTACCATGGAGGTGTGCAAATGGCTTGTTGCCCTGTATAATGAGCACCAAGGACTCAGAGCTCATCTGCAGAAATGCAAGCCAAGTGGGGTACTGTTTTTTGCGACATGTATGCCTCTTTGGAGAGTGAGGAGGGTTGCATCCATGCCTATCCCACTGGAGGGTGAGAAAGGTCCTGCGTATTTTGCGACATGTATGCCTCTTGCTTTGGAGAGTGAGGATGGTTTCATGCATGCCTATCCCACTGGAGGGTGAGAAAGGTCCTGCGTTTATTTGCGACATGTATGCGTTTCATGTTGAAGAGTGAGGAAGGTGTGGTGTATGAGCTGGTGCACCAGCTGATGCACAAGCCAATGTGGAGGACACGATGTTTGGCCATTTGTGTTTTAGTAACAGGGTCGGAGAAACCTGGATTGGTTATTGTTGTTCTCCATTGCTGCTTTCATGGGAGCAAAGGAAGCGGCATGGTCCACATGGCCCACTGCAGCATGACCAGTGCTTGCTGACTTGAACACACACACACACATGCACACACACACACACACACACACACACACACACACACACACACACACACACACACACACACACACACACACACACACACACACACACACACGTGCACACATACACATACATACACACACACGCATGCGCGCGCACACACACACACACACACACACACACACACACACACACACACACACACACACACACACACACACACACACACACGCAGGGCGTCCTGGGTGGCAACAAGGGTGGTCTGTTTGGCATGCTGCACCATGATTACTCTGCAAAGGCAGCATCTGCGTGCATGACCAGGCTTTCAAAGATGTCTGCACGGCACATGGGCAACCGCGGCTTCACCATCGGTGAGCTCATTGGACTCATGGCCTTCATTTCTGTTCTGGTCCACATTGATATTTCTGCCATTGCTGTTCTGGTTGCGCACGGACAACCTGGGCTTCACCACTCGTGTGTGTGAGGATGTAAGTGAGTTTATTCATGGAGCACCCCCTATTGACGACCGCCATCCTCATTTGGAGGGACCCTTTTTTTTAAGCAGCATCGCTTATTCCAGAGCAGAGCTAATCGCACAAAGCAGAATTGTAGTACCCTAGAATAATTCCTATTTGATTGCATCAATTAGCATGAGAGTGGCCAGAGTGGCTGAAAAGATTTGGACTGCTCTGCCAGGCACACACACACACCCTCCTGTTCCAATGTAGGTACACCAACAATTTTTTTCTACCAAAATGCAAGTCAGTGTGGGTCTCCTTTTTTGAGGCCAACTCAGATGGGCATGCAGGTTTTTAAGTGCACAAGCTGCTTGCCTCCCAGGCCCTTCAGGAAATGACACCTGCCGTAAACTTGCAATCTTTTCAGCCTGCAGCTAATGGCGTATTCACGTCTTGTGAGGCGAGCAATTGGCATATCCAAAATATTTGCATTATTAAAACAAAATTTTTTAAGGGGGAGACTGCTGCTTTTTATGAAAACAGTTCATATTCCATTTTGCAATCTGACAGACGCCTGATCGGCAGTTTGGCGTTGGTATATTACACGTATGCTTGCAGGCATCGATGACGTCACTCCCAGGCAAAAGCTCAAGGATGAGAAGGCGTTAACGTTGGAACGCGGCTACAGCGCGTGCGACCAGTTCATTGCCGACTTTGCCAAGGTGTGTGTTTGTGTGTGACGGCCTGCTGCACTGAATAAACTCATGCATTCCAGCTGCACTCCATTTGTTTTTGAGTGAGGGGCCACGTGCGCATTGTGGGCATTTGCAAGGTGCACCTGCTGTGTGGGCACATTGCCCCTAAATCTCGGTTGATTTCTATATGAGGGGCTCCTGTCTGTTATTGTTGGCTGGCCCTTGCAAGGTGAACCAGCTGCGTGAGCATGCTTGTCTCCGGAAGCTGACTGGAGAGTGGATAGTTGGCTGTAGTTTGGCAGGAGATGCTGGTGAAATGTTTTATTTGTTGATATAGCATGAAAAGTGTTTGTTGTCCCTTGCATGGAATGCCTGCCGAGGATAGGCATGCTTTTGTCACTGCAAGCAGAGTGCAGACCGCAGAGAGTGGATATTTTGGGTGCAGCCTGGCGGAGTAATGGCATTGACATTTATTTGGAGATCCAACATAGATTTTTAATGTTGACCCTTGCAAGCAATGCCTGCTGAGTGTGGCATGCTTTTGTCACTGCAAGCAGGATGCAGGCCACAGAGAGTGGATATTTTGGGTGCAGCCTGGCGGAGTAATGGCATTGACAATTATTTGGAGATCCAACATAGATTTTGAATGTTGACCCTTGCAAGCAATGCCTGCTGAGTGTGGCGGAGTAATGGCATTGACATCTTTCCTTATTAAGGATTTTAAATCCTATGACTAAATGGGTGTGTTGCCGTGGGTGAAGCAGGGTTGCTCACATGTGATCATGCTTATTCATGCAAGAAGGACATGAGCTATGGTTTGCAGGAAGAAGGGTGTTCCACCCGCACCTTTCTGGGGGCTGTTTTAAGCTGTGTCCAACGCTCTCTCGCGGTGCTCTTGTATGGGGGGCGTCTTTGGGGGATCCCCACCGCACGCTCTCCTAAGCACCACAAAGCTCTTGGCATCCCTCAGCAACTCAAATCACTTCCAGCCACCACGCACTCAATGCAAGAGTGCAATCATCCCTTGCAACCGTCTGGCTTCCCTTTTGATGCCTCCCTTACACCTTTGAGGGAGCGCTCTGACTCGTATTGATTCTACTTATTTTGCTGACACTTAGGATTTCTGAGAAGAGGTGGGGCATCATAAACCTTCTGCTGTCAACACTGACACGGGATGATTTCCATTGACGCGCTGAATTTTTGCTTCTTGCAGGGTATGATGGTGCTTGTGCAGGGCTGCGACATGAAGTCATTGTCTGACGCATTGAATTGTTTTTTTGTTGTTGTAGGGCACCTTGGAGCCTGTGCAAGGCTGCGACATGGATCAGAGCCTGGAGCAAAACGTCACTGGGGTGCTGAACAACATCCGTGAGGTTGCTGGCAAGGTGCGCTCATGGTCAAGCATGTTGCATTGTGTAAGAGTGAGTGGCAATACACAAATGAGCGCATGTGCTTGACAAATAGTTTATTTGTGTTGCACTGGTGCTTGCAGGTTGCCCAATCGACCACATGGTCACATGGAGAAACGCACATGCATGGACACACCCACACCCACACGCACACATGCGAACACACACACTGCATGCAAGCGCAGGTGTGCTTGGATGCGCTGAAATGGCGCGCGTGCGTGCGCACACCCACGCACACACACACACACACACACACACACACACACACACACACACACACACACACACACACACACACACACACACACACACACACACACATGCACATGCACACGCGCACGCACGCAGACACACATACACGCACGCACACACACACACACACACACACACACACACACACACACACACACACACACACACACACACACACACACACACGTGCGCACACACACACCTACACGCACACATGCGAACACACACACTGCATGCACGCGCAGGTGTGCTTGGATGCGCTCGACTGGTGCGCGCGCGCGCGCGCGCACACACACACACACACATATACACACACACATATACACACACATACCGCATGCAGGCGCAGGTGTGCCTGGATGCGCTTGACTGGCACGCGCGCACGCGCGCGCACACACACACACACACACACACACACACACACACACACACACACACACACACACACACACACACACACACACACACAACACACACGCACAGGTGTGCATGGAGACCCTTCATTGGCACAACAGCCCGCTCATCATGAGTCAGTGTGGATCTAAGGGCTCGCCCATTAACATCGCACAGGTGAGACACAAAATTGTCGCTACCAACGTCCAGGGAATTCTGGAATTGGCAAGGTGCTCCGGAGTCTCTCAGGAAGGCTCCAACCCACCCTATCATAGAACCGCACACCTAGGCCCAAGAACTCGCCGTACCCACCATGTCATCAAGACCACCACCAGCTGTCCTGAGGATAGCTCCTGACCATATGCTGTTCTGAGGTCCTTTTTGGGCCAACATAGTCCTTTCTTTTCTAGTCCTGGTGTCCTGCTGCTGTTCAAACAGGCATCAGCTCACCTCTGCTCCTTTTTCCATCCAACTCTCAACTTTCATTGTGCAATGACTATGGATCTGGTGCAAGCAGTCAAGGATGCCTTGAACCCAACAAACGCAACTCCTGTTTGCTTTCTTTGACACATCCAAGGTCACACATGGGAGATGGAACCCTACGTAAACAATTGATATGCCGCTTGCTTGTGCAGATGGTGGCTTGTGTGGGGCAGCAGAGTGTGAGTGGCAAACGCTGCTTCAATGGATTCAGGGATAGAACGCTGCCCCACTACCCACGCGGAGACAGGACACCCGCAGGTGGGTGCTTTGTGTGTGTATGTGTGTGTGTGTGTGTGTGTGTGTGTGTGCACGCCTTGCGTTTGTGATTGTGCATTTGTGTGCGTGTATGCACAGCAGGCGGAAATTTGTGGTGCGTTGTGCAGCTTGTGTGTGACAGGCCCCTTACACAGCATGAATACCGTCCCCAGCATGAGTATCAACCCCACAATGCAAGATGATGATTCATGATGATTTAGAGTAATTGCTTACAATGATGACCGCGACGGCTCTTTGGCTTGCAACCTGCAGGCAAGGGATTCGTGGCCAACTCCTTCTACAGTGGCCTCACTGCCACAGAGTTCTGGTTCCATACCATGGGAGGGCGCGAGGGTCTTGTGGATACTGCTGTGAAGACGGCAGAGACAGGCTACATGAGCCGGCGGTTGATGAAGGTGTGGGGGGGGGGGAGGGGGGGAGGGGGGGTGCCATGGAGGCTACATGAGCCAGTTGATGAAGGTTTGTGTAGGTGTGATGAAGGTCTTTTCATGAGCCGGTGGTAGATGAAGGTGTGTGAGTGTGCGTGGGTGTCATGAAGGCTAAATGGGCCAGTTAATGAAGGTGTGTGTAGGTGTGATGAGGGCATTTTCATGAGCCGGTGGTAGATGAAGGTGTGGGTGGGTGGGTGTCATGAAGGTTGCGTGAGACACTTGGTTCAACACGGAAGCTATTTGAATTGCTTGCAAAGCCCAGCAATGTATCCAGAATCATGGTTGCTGCCAACAAGAAGCGTGGTGCAGGTGATGAAGTTGGAACCAGTCTATTGTGTTGTATTTTGGGTGCTGATAGAATGTGTCATGCTCCCTCTATCTATCCCTGGCCAGCCTTCTATTTCTTATAAGTAAGAGCTGTCCGTTATTGCATGAACCTTGATTTTGTATCTAAGTGTACATGAAAGGAAGCAAATGCATGGTTTGAAAAAGGGATGAGGGCTTTTTGAAGTTGTGCAAGCGCATCGCCCCACAAAGGCATGAGGTTTTGAAAACTTGATGTATTGCTCTGTGCTTTTCAGCGCCGTCAATTGTTGACGTCTAGGAAGTGTCATTGCACTGTTTCCCTTTGCTCGTGAAAGTTCTATGCAGGTGCTGGAGGACGTGTACACACACAACGACACAATCTTGCGCAGCGTAGCAAGCAGCGTCTTGGTACCATGGCCTCATGGTAACGAATACTTGGAAATCATTTGCTGTGCAGGAAGGGGGAGGGAACACTGATGTCAGTGTGCACATGGGCAGGCAGCGTAAGGCTGACTCACCCATGACCTTGGGTTAAAGATCTTACTTGAACCCAAGATCTTCAGCCCATGTATTTGCTGTGCAGGCGCTGGAGGACCTGTACACACACTACGACATGACAGTGCGGAACGCGGCAGGTGGCATCGTGCAGTTTGTGTACGGGGATGATGGCATGGACCCCGTGACCATGGAGGGGAAGGGAGCGAGCGCACTGGACTTCGACAAAGTGCTTGGAAAGGTGGGCCAGGAGTTGGGAATTGCAGGCATTGGAGAGTCAAGGGAGGTTCGATTCGGAGGAAAGGGTCACCTTCTAAAAAGCAAAGGTGCAAGCTTGCTGTGTGTTGAAAAGGGGTGTGCTGGACTTTTGAGTACAGGCCAGCTGAAGTGGTCCTGGGCTTAGAGACTTTTTCCGCTAGTCTTTCAATCACTGCAAATGTGTCTTCAGATGCTAAAACTTTGGGCTATGCAGACAGCAAGGCGCTGCACAATCAGGACGCAGGAGTGCTCCTCGTGGGGAAATAGAGTGGTGTAAGGCAAGGAAAAGGGGGGTGCTTTTGACCTACGTACTGGGTATGGTTGACTTATCCTAAATGCACTTCAACCTGTGTCTTGAATTTGAAACACACACACACACACACACACACACACGCATGCGCGCATGCACAGGTCCGTGCCACTACCCGCCGCCTACGTGTGAGCGAGGGAGGGCGCACGGAAGTCCCCCTCCCTAAGGAGTTTGAGGCCGCGGTGTCTGCTCAACTGGCGCGCCCACAGTTCAAGCCCGGCGTGGACTGGTGCAGCGACAAATACGTCAACGAATTCAAGGGCTTCCTGCACAAGCAGGTTTGTGTGAATTTGCACCAGAATGTGCAGCAACACACATCAGAAAATGCATCTACACACGCTATAAGCTCCCTTTGCTGAAATGTGCAGCGACGCGTTACAAACAGCTTGAAGAGGTTGGAACCATAACTGCAAAAGATGAGTATAGCACAGACAGCCTGAAAAGCAAAAATGCAAAAGGTAGAAACTGCAGAAAATAGAAGCGCCGCTTGATTTGCGCACTGCTGTCATGCACGCATGCTAATAAGAGGTGTGGCCATTGATAAAAAAAGGTAAAATCTGCAAAAGGTAAAATCTGCAGAAAATAGAAGCGCCGCTTGATTTGCGCACTGCTGTCATGCTAATAAGAGGTGTGGCCATTGATAAAAAAGGTAAAATCTGCAGAAAATAGAAGCGCCGCTTGATTTGCGCACTGCTGTCATGCACGCATGCTAATAAGAGGTGTGGCCATTGACCCAGGATCTAGAACGCATAGCTGTCGCTATTCTGCTGCAGAACGCCTGCGCTTTTTGTTCTGGCATTTGCTGCTACGGGTATCATTGCTGCTAAGCCCACGTGGAGTCGCCGTCTACAAATGCAACACGGCACAAAACAAGATGCCTACCTCTGATTGACACTTCCTGTTTGGTTTCCGTGATGTTTCCAAACATGTTATAAAGTATAATGACAACTGAAAAATAGGATGTGTGTGCTGCCATGCCCGCCTGCAGGTGGCCAACTACCGCGCAGCGCGCACGAGGCTAGGGCTGCCGGAGGACGCCAGGGGAGAGGAGGTGCATGAGTACGTGGCAGGCTTGGAAGGCTTGACACCCGCACAGGTTTGTGTTTGGAGGGGGGGAGAGACAAAGAGCGTGTGTGTGGGTATGTGTGTTTGCAGGTGTACGTTGGATTCAGAGCTCGTGGATTCAAAGCTACATAAGCACAGCACAGAAGTGGCCACGGGAACAAGTATGGAGATGTGATGTGGTCACTGACAGCAAGTCAAATTTGATAGCTTGTGGACCCTATCTACTGGGCAGCAAAACAAACACAGAAGAGGAGTGGCTACAAGAAATGCCCATCAAGTTTGTCAGTGTGCGGGCGCACTTTATCAAACACCTCCTCACCAGATGTCCAATAGGGCTTCAGGTCACTATGACAGCTTCCAGTTGGACGAGCACAACCTATCCGCTCATTCTAGTTGCTTCACTTTCGATGCAGCAAAGGCCGCTCTGTTTTTTGGTGAGCAGTCGCATGGGGCTGTAACTCCTGTGTGGTAACTTGGCAATGGTGTTGCCAAGGATCATAACAGGAGTCTGTACTGACCAGGACCGAGCAGGCTCATCTAACAGGCATGGAATACAATACATAATGCCATCCTTAACAGTAAGCACCCGCTGTTTTACAAGAAGCCCATTGTTTTACAAGAAGGACAATGATATAACCAAGAACTGATTATGATTATGGGAGGTGATTTTGACTGTGGGAGGATCAAACTGAAAGATGATGGAGCAAACCAAGCACATGGTCACGGCTTCCACATCTGTACTGAGCAAGCAAGCAAGCAAGCAAGCAAGCGCGCGCACACAACACACACACACACACACACGCACACCATACTCAAACGCACTTGTGACCCCTCTACCTATTCCCTCGGTGCAGCTGGTGTCTTTGGTAGACCGCGCTGTGGCCAAGTATGAAGTCAAGCGCATTGACCCAGGTCCGTATTCACACATCCACGTTTATTCATTTGTGCATTTACACATTCGTATTGGTAGGGCTGTGGCCAAGTATGAAGTCAAGCGCATTGACCCAGGTCTATATTTACACATCCCCGTTTATTTATTTGTGCAATCACACGTGTGTATGTTCATTTATTTGTGCATTTACACATTTTTATGTTGGTAGGGCTGTGGCCAAGTATGACGTCAAGTGCATTGGCCCAGGTCCTTATTAATACTGTTTTGAAGTTGTCTAGTCCCAACTCCAATAAATGCCGCTACTGCTGTGTTTTAGAGGCTAGCATTCCGATCTGCTCAGTGATCAGAGTGGAGTCTGATGTCATTTCATGCACTCTCAGCGGTAGAGGCTCTTTATTTCACATCTGGGCCAGAGCAACATTTGGAAAGGAATAATTTTGCCCACACACACACACACACACGCACACACACACAGGCTCCACTGTGGGTGCCGTGGGCGCACAGAGTATTGGTGAGCCAGGCACGCAGATGACCCTGAAGACCTTCCACTTTGCGGGTGTGGCGTCCATGAACGTCACCCTGGGTGTGCCTCGTATTAAGGAGATCATCAACGCAGGTGAGCGGTGTTGGCATCATTGAATATCCAACACAGCAATCGCACAGGCTGCTTGCAAATGCAGAAATCCGGGAGGTGTTGTTCTGTTTCGTGATGATAATGCATCGATTGAGGTGCATTGAACTCTTTGGAAGCTTGGTAAGATTTGCTGCGGCAGCAAGCAAATAAGTGTGCATGTGTGTGTATGTACGCTGGAAAGCATTCCTGGAATCTTAACAATCCTCTAACGCTCCAGAGTAAGGAATCATGATAAAACCACACCTTCAGGAGCTAAACTTCTTGATGCAACAGGGCTATGGCGTCCCACCTTTTTGGATTTTTGCAAGCAAATAAGCAGCAGGGCTACCCAGCTGAGAACACTATGTTTCTGCACAAGCAAATGTGCCAATGGACCAAAACCTTGATAACGTGTTGATTGCCCTCCCTTGGTGGGGTAACCACATCTTTTGACCAAAATTGCAGATGGCATTTACATGCCCTAAGCTACTATCTGGCAAACAGCCCCCCCCCCCCTTTCCTCCCAAGCTTGCCCCCTGGGAGGGGGGGTGTAGCTTGGTAGGTAGAACCTGGGAACTGGACACATGCAGCTTTCATAAAAACTTTGCCTGTGCCCTTCCATCGTGTCATTTGCTGCAGCAGCCATTGTGTACTGATGATTCAATTTACCATGGCTATCAAGCCTATTGGCATTGCCAAGGCAGCTGAATGAACTCTGAGGAAGCGTGTTAAATCCTTGCCTGTTTCTGGTGATTGTCTGATGCAGCCAAAAAGATTTCCACGCCCATCATGCGCGTGTACCTGGAGAACGATGAGGGTATCCGGCCAGCACGGATGATCAAGGGCAGAGTGGAGCGGACAGTGCTGGGTCAGGTGGGTGTATGTGTGTGTGTGTGTGTGTGTGTGTGTGTGTGAGGCGGGGGGTGCGAGGGGATGCGTTTTTTTTTTTTCGATGCCTCGTCATGCATCACACAATCTGGAAGTTGGCATTTACTTCGTTTCCTTGCCTGCCCATGAAGCTTCACATTGTGTTCAACATCGGAATTCCAACATATGGTCAAAGCATTCCAACACTCGTCCTTTTTCCTGCATTTCTTGGTGGGTGATGAGGCATCAAATCCAGCCTAATTCTCTGCTATGAAAGTAGTCGGTCATGTGTCTTGGCTTACCTCTTCAGTAGCACAGATTGCACCCAGATTTTGCTATGGGTGGGGCAATCTGAGCATTCTGTTTTGTTCAAATGGTTTTGTCAATATCTTTTATCCTCTCGTCCTTGTATAACTCTCTTCTGAACCCTCTCATCTCATACCTCACCAGTTCTCGTCTCATCCCTCCGCTGGCTCTGAAGACTGCATGCAGGTTGTGCTGATGGCTGGAAAGTGGCGTCTTCCAACTCATAAGCTCAGCTTTGAGTGTCATCTCACCAATGAGTGCCGTATATCTTTAATCCTCATTATGCAGGTCGCGCGCCGCATCAAGATCGTGTTGCGGCCCGGCAGATCTGGGGGCGGCAAAGGCGATGGGGAGGCTGTGATTAGTGTGACCTTGGACATGGCAGTGCTCAAATCACTGCAGCTGGACATCGACGCTCTGACGGTCAAGTGGGTGATGGCATGATAATTAACATGACATACTGTGTATTTGTGGTGTGTGTGTGTGTGTGTGTGTGTGTGTGCATGTGCGTGTGCGTGTTTGTTGGTGTTGGCATTGGTGTTGGTGTATTTTGGTGTGCACATTTCTGTCCATTTTGCCCATTGTTACCCGAGGAACTTGTGAATGAAGTAAATAAGTTGGCTCATACCAGTCAAAGCAAATATGAAAAACAGCAGACATATTGACTATAGCATTCAATGGAGCAAAGACTATCTCCTTTTTGCTTGTCAGGGTGTTGGGTCCTTCCTGGATAGCCCGCACATCAAGCTCAAGGGACGCCACCATTTGAATACCTACCTGCACATGTGTGTCTCAATGTCGCGTGTGGTGCTGCTCAGCATATCCAACCTCGAACAGTTGCACAAGAAAGCAAGCAGCTCCACTTGCTGTCCATGAGCATTGAGGTGCTCCTTTGCTGCCCCCCGTGTGTGCGCTGATGTCGCTGTGCCTCCTAAACCCTAAACCATAACCTAAACCCTAAGCCTCCACATGTGATATCGCTGCCTCCCATGTGTGCACTGATGTCGCTGTGCCTCCACGTGTGATATCGCTGCCTTCCATGCGTGCGCTGATGTCGCTGTGCCTCCACGTGTGATGTCGCTGCCTCCCATGTGTGCGTTGATGTCGCTGTACCTCCACGTTTGATATCACTGCCTCCCGTGTGTGCACTGATATCACTGTGCCTCCAAGTGCGATATCGCTGCTTCCCATGTGTGCGCTGATATTGCTGTGCCTCCACGTATGCTCTTTCCCTGTGCTCAGATATTGCTGCCTCCCATGTGTGTGCTGACATCAGCCCAAGCTCAAGGAACAAAGTAGGCTCTTCATCACCTCCCTACGCATGTGCTCTTGTATCGAAATCAAGTGTATCAAATGTATGTTGCTTAGGTGGTCCATCCTCAACCACCCCCGCATCAAGCTCAAGGAGCACCACCTGCGGCCCATCAGCACGGACAAGCTGCTGGTGTACCCCCCTGAGACGGCCACGCGCGAGAGCCTGCTTTTCCAGCTGGAGGTGCTGCTGGCCATGCTGCCCAAGGTATGTACGTGACTGGGGGTGAGGGTGGGTGCTGACATGCAAGGCGTTCAATTCCAGGTGAAAAAAAGGTGCTGCTGGCCATGCTGCCCAAGGAACGTGGCTGGGGTGAAGGTGGTTGCTGACATGCAAGGCGTTCAATTCCAGGTGTAGATGCTGCCCGATGTAGGCTACAGATCACAGGTTACAGAGGCAGAAGGCAGCTAGTCACAGCGCCTGACTGCTGGTCATGCTTGGCAAGGTATGAGCTGGAGTGCTTGGGTGGGTCGGTGCTTACACACGGAGTTTTATGAAACCTATCGCGTGCCCTTCAGAGCCTGCACACACAGGGCATTGGCTTTCATGCGACTTCAGGCCATGGAGCTTGCCCATATCACCATGCTTGTAGTACGACTGTTTTTGTACTGTGCACATCATCATGCAAGTATTGTGTAGCACAACCTAAGGTCACTGTGCAGTGCCTCTGCAGTGGAGCGGGCCGTGATGACCAGGCATCACAATTGTTGTTATACCATGCACGTTAGCATGCATGTGTACAAGAATAACCAACTTGCAATGTGATCGCAGGCCACTGTGCAAGGCGTTGCCGCAGCGGAGCAGGCCATGATCACCAGGTGTTACAGTCTGTATTGTGCTGCGCATTGCAGAGCGCGTGTTTCCCCAAAAAACAGTATCTTGCGATGTGCTCACAGGTCATTGTGCAAGGCATTGCCACCGTGGAGCGGGCCGTGATCACAAAGGATAAGGAGAAGGAAGGTGACAAGTACATGCTGCTGGTGGAGGGCACCAACCTGCAGAGCGTCATGGCCACACAGGGTGCGTTCTGTGTGCATGCATGCATTGTTATACCATGCACGTTAGCATGCATGTGTGCATGCGTGTCTGTGCGTGTCTGTGGGTGGGTGTGGGTTTGTGCATGTGTGGGTGTCGGTGTGGGTGAACAAAGGCTTGCACAAAAAAAGTGCACAGGGTGGGCAGAGGCATGCGCTGTGGATGGACAGAGGCCTGCACAGAGGAGGTGCACCAGGGTGGACAGAGGCATGCTCAGCGGGGCTGCACAGGGTGGACAAAGGCATGCTCAGCGGGACAGCACAGGGTGGACAGAGGCCTGCACAGAGGAGGTGCACCAGGGTGGACAAAGGCATGCTCAGCGGGACTGCACAGGGTGGACAGAGGCCTGCACAGAGGAGGTGCACCAGGGTGGACAGAGGCATGCTCAGCGGGACTGCACAGGGTGGACAAAGGCATGCACAGAGGAGGTGCACCAGGGTGGACAGAGGCATGCTCAGCGGGACTGCACAGGGTGGACAGAGGCATGCTCAGAGGAACTGCACAGGGTGGACAATGGTATAGGCGTGTGCATGTGCCGGTGCGGGTGTGAGCACAGAGGAGGTGCACAGGGTGAACAGCGAGGCATGCGTGCGTGCATGTGTCGTGTGGGTGTGAGTGGACAGAGGCGTGACAGGCCTTGACTGAAGGCCTTTGCTCCTACAATCTGTAAGATACGGGCAGAGGCAGGCGCGGGCAAGCTGCAGAGCTGCATGTTTGATGCTTTCATGGTTGCAAATAATGCATGCATGCAGTGGGCACAAATTGTGCATGTGTCAGTGTGAGAACAGGTGGACAAAGGCACACGCAAGCAAGCAGCAAAGCGTGCAAGCTGAAAATTGGCATGCTTGTGTGCATCTTGTGCACAAACCTGCAGCTCATCATTGCCACGCAGGGTTGAACTTTAAGACATGTGTGCACTGATGATTGGCATGCTCGTTAACACGTGTGCAGAACTCAGCAACATGTTTGCGCATGGGCGGTTTGCATGCTCGTGAGCACGTGTGCGTTGCGACAATTTGGGTACTTACTAGCATGCCATCATCAATATTCATGCAAGTTGCACAGTAAATTCCAAGGTTGTATTATTCGCCGCTTGTGGTAGTCTTGAGGTGCATATACTGTGAATGGCACGGAGCCTGTGGCTGGTGTTGTGCTGGATCATCTCTCACTGCATATACCCCACTGCAGGCTACTTTCTACTTACGTACATCCATAGCTGCAAAAGCTGCACTGCACCTTACCCCATGCCTTACATTTATGTAAAACCTGTAAGTTCCGAGCCAAATGGCTGCAAGGCTAAAAGTCCTCCTCTCCAGACAACTTGCAATTTGAGCCCAAATGTGGTGAAGGAGCGCGGCATGGAGGGAACCCACATCTGCATGGCAGGGGGTCCTCATATCTTGATCTGCCTCAGCTTGTGGATTAACTGGTGATGAATGGATGTTAGGCCTTTGGGTGGAAGGTGCTCTTGCCTTCGCAGCCCTTTTGGATGGATTCTACGTGCTGCCTGTCTTCCTGGAGGTACCCTCTAAGCTGCTTTGCGCTTGCCTCCCTGAAGGCGTGCCTTTCTGAAGGCCTGTGGTGGACATGAAAGCAACAATCATTCGCATCCATGCAACCGTAGAACATTGCTGCCTGCATTTTGTGTCAAGGTCTGATCTCTGCTTCATATCTACATCTCTAAGCGGACATCTCTAAGCGGATATCTCTAAGCGGATTGCGCTTGCCTTCCTGAAGGTGGGGTGAGCACAGAGGCAACAACCTGCCGCATCCATGAATGGGTAGAACATATCTGCCTGCATTTTGTGTCAAGGTCTGATCTCTGCTTCATTGCGCTTGCCTTCCTGAAGGTGGGGTGAGCACAGAGGCAACAACCTGCCGCATCCATGAATGGGTAGAACAGATCTGCCTGCATTTCGTGTCAAGGTCTGATCTCTGCTTCATTTCGCTTGCCTCTCTGCAGGCGTGGTGGGCGCAAAGGCAACAACCAACCACATCCATGAGGTGGAGAAGTACCTGGGCATCGAAGCAGCGAGGTGAGCACGGCACAACACGGCATCATCCGTCCAAGGGAATGTTCCACTTTATGCATACGGGATATGCCCCTGGAGCGCCCTGGTCAATGGTGCTTCAGGGATCATAAGGGTGCTTCATAAGGGTGCTTCGTAAGGGTGCTCCAGGGATCATAAGGGTGCTTCATGAGGGTGCTTCATAAGGGTGCTCCAGGGATCATGAGGGTGCTTCATGAGGGTGCTCCAGGGATCATAAGGGTGCTTCATGAGGGTGCTTCAGGGGTCATGCACTGCAGTGTAAAAGAGTGTGAGGGATTGGATGAACTCTGCAGTTCAGAAATGGCTTGGCTTCTTCTTGTTTGGATCCGTGGATCACCGTTGCTGAGTCCTTTTTGAATGTAACAATGCATGTCCACACATCCATCAAGAGGCGTGAGTACATGCAAGCACACACACACACATATGCACGCAGGATCTCAATCATGAAAGAAATCAACTACACGATGGGCAGCCATGGCATGACCATTGATGAGAGGCATATCATGTTGCTGGCGGACTGCATGACGTACAAGGTCCGTGAAGGTGCTTCTGCCCTCCCATGTTGCACGCACGCGATGCGTGCGTGCATGTGCGTTTGTGTGTGTGAGGTTGTGCGTGTGCATCCTTTGTACATCCAGTCATATGCATGTGTAGGGATCAGCGTATAGCGCTATCTGAGCCAAACCGGTAGCGCTATATAGCGTTCTATAGCGATATAGTGCTATATAAAAATGCTATATTTTGCCAGAACTCCCCTTCGCGAATCGAATTTCGGCATCAGACTCGGCAGGCTGGTTGGGCACCGTGCACAATGCTCCCTTGCAAAAAATGAAAGTCAGAAAGCAAAGCTGTTGAGCTCTGGCCGTCATCTGGCCATAATATAGCGCTATATCTGCTAAGGCCAAATGACCTACTGCACTGTAGGTGTGCCCTTAGCTGTCCCACTCCCTCATGCAAAGGCTATCCCCACTGGCCCTTCCCTAATCAATACAAAACAGCCCATGATAGGTTGTGTGTATGTGTGTGTGTGTGTGTGAATGTGTTGTGTGCCTGTGTGTGGGTGTATGTGTGCGTGCCTGTGCGTGCCTGCCTGCCTGCCTGCCTGCCTCTCTGCCTGTGTGTGGCTGGCTGCCTGCCTGCTTGCATGTGTGTGCCTGCCTGTCTGTGGGTGTATGTGTGCACGCGCTTGTGCGTATGCGTGTTTGCATGTCTTCATGCGTGTGTGCGCGCCTATGTGTGCCTGCCTGCGTGCCTGCCTGCCTTTCTGCATGTGTGTATGCCTGCCTGCCTGCGTGTGGCTACCTGCCTGCCAGCGTGTGTGTGACTGCCTGCCTGTGTGTGTGTGTGTGTGTACCTGCCTGCCTGCCTGTGTGTGAAAGCATGTGTGCGCGCCTGCATGTGTTAATGCACTTGCATGCACATGCTTATGTGCATGCATACTTTTCTGTCACGCATGAGCACGCTCTTGTGAATGTGCATGCTAGTGTGCGCACGCGCGCATATGTGTGTGTTTGTGTGTATTTGTGTGTGTGGCTGAGTGCCTGCCTGCCTGTGTGTGGATGCCTGCCTGCGTGTGTGTGCCTACCTGTGTGTGGGTGTATGTGTGTGCGATATACACATAAGTATGCGTGCGTGCGTGCGTGCGTGCGTGTTTGTGCGTGCTGTGTGTGTGCGCGTGTGTGTGCGCGTGTGTGTGCGCGTGTGTGTGTTTGTAGTTGTGGCCTCCAAGTCCAGGGCCTTGCCAGGCCCTGCTTCTCCCCCTGCTGCTCTCCTTTGTGCACGTTAGCCTTTAATGAAGGTCATTCTCCTGGTATGCGACGAAAATTGAAGTGCTGCGGACGGGCTGATGGTGATTTGGGCCGTTCTCAATTTTGGCACACGTTATATTTTTAAAAATGTATAGCACTATATAACGTTATATAACGCTATACGCTATATAGCGCTATAGGCCAACGCCGATCCCTATGCATGTGTGCATGAATTTGCATTCAAACGACAGCTCGTATTGGCAGCATTTTCCTGTTGTTTATAGCTGTGCTCTGACGCCCCAGTATCCGTGCCTGCAAGGTCTACCGCCAGAATGGCCTCTGTACTGTGGTCATTTGCTTGAGGGCAAAGGCTTACATGAACGATTCTGTACTGTGGTCATTTGCTTCAGGGCAAAGGCTTGAATGAATGATTCTGTACCGTGGTCATTTGCTGTTGATGACAAAGGCTTACATGAATGATTCTGTACTGTGGTCATTTGCTTGAGGGCAAAGGCTTGAATGAATGATTCTGTACTGTGGTCATTTGCTTCTGAGGGCAAAGGCTTGAATGAATGGCTCCCAGGGGCAGCGGAGTGCATACATATACTTGTCCAGCAGACATGGCAGCAACTGAGCACCACACTTTGGCTTTGCCAAGTTGAGGTAGAGGTATGTGATGGCATGACCTCCTTTTCCTTGTAGGTGACATCTGTGCTACCTTTGCAAGGAGAGGAAACACTTGGCATCACACGCTGCTACGGGACCAGGCCACCAAGTTTGAAGGCTTGTGGTCAGCGTTTGTGCCATACTGTTGTGTACGCAGGGGGAGGTGCTGGGCATCACGCGTTTCGGCATTGCAAAGATGAAGGATAGTGTGCTGCACACTGCCAGCTTTGAGAAGACGTCGGACCACCTGTTTGATGCAGCCATCCATGGGCGCTGCGACGATGTGGTGCGTAAGAAAAGCATGACGTGAAGTAAGAGGGGAAAGCAAAAATAATTAGGAAGAGAGAGAGAGAGAGAGAGAGAGAGAGAGAGAGAGAGAGAGAGAGAGATGAGAGAGAGAGAAGGCGGGGGAGGAGCTTGGCACAGACAATTGGCTGCCCCTGCATGTAAAAGGGAAGATGTGTTAATCTGTCTGTGGTCCAGGGTTGACGAGTTCGCCAACTTAGGACTGTTCTAGAACTCTTAACTTTCTCGAACTGTTGGCGAATTGTCAATTCATAGAACTTAGTGCCATATGCCAAAAAGGGGGCAGAAGACCCCCCAAAGACCCCCAGTCACCCCCCAAACATCCCACAGGACCTTCATCCTTCCCCTTTACAATGTTTATATAGCCTTGTTGGAAGGGGGGAAGTGGGGGGGGGGGGGGGGAGGGGAAAGGGATGGTTGGGGGGCAGTTGATGCCCCCTTTTCAGCCCCTCGCCTACAGGCAAGCGTGCGTTCGAACTGTTCGTCGAACCTCAAACTGAATTGAACTGTTGGCAAACTTATTTTGTCAAACCGGCCAACTCGTCAACCCTGGTCTGGTCTGCTTGCTTTTTTTGGCATTTAAGCCCACCCACAGCAGCATATGTGATGCCTTTTCCTCCTCTGTATGCTTTCTGGCATGAGCCAACGGCAGCATCCCCAGCAAATCAAGAACAATCATGAATGCTGCCATGAGCAATTCTGTTTTGTTTTTCTCCGAAGTGAAATGCTAATATTCTGGGACATGATGATAGATGTCATCTGCGCGCATCCAATTATCCCGTTGGTCACGTGGGTCCTTCCAAGCACGGCCTTTTTCACTCCAAAGCCTGTACTTGTTACCTCTCGGGGCCATTTTTGAGCATGGCCTCTTTCTCTTCATAGCCCAGTTCAAATCTTCTCTAAGTGTTTCTTCCGTTTTCATGTCACAAATGGACTGAGGGGACCTCAATCATAAGCAGTGCTGTGCCCTAACGGCGTAAATTGATTTTGCCACCATAAAAAACGGTGATTTTTTGACGTTATTTACGGCGTGCTTTTTCCTGACGGTATGAAATTGTCAGTAACGATGTGAAATACTCACCGTCAGGAACTCAGAGCAGCCCAAAGTGCGAACTCATTGCCAAGTGAGTGAACTTGCAGGCCTCTGAGTGAACTCAAAAGCCGTAATCAGGTTCTGTACGTCTAAGAATTCACAGCTGTGTAGGAACATGAAGAAGAGGGCCAGATTGGGTCTGGGTGGGAGCAGCCTGCCCCACCCACAGCAGCTGCTTGCCCCCCCTCCAAATGCCGAATTTGGTATTTCAGTGGACATTTTCCACAATTGCTGTAAATTTTGAAGGTTTTTTGCCGTGAGTAATGGATCAGCCCAATCGTCAGACTTCAAAGAATTTACCGTCATATACGGCCAAAATTTTGTTTATTACGGTAAAAATTGTAAATTACGTTACGTAATTTACGCCTGACGCCGTCAGCCGTAAGGGCACTGCACTGATCATAAGGCATGCAGGCAAAGATCATCACGCCTGCCCCTTTTCAAGGTCAGGGGCTCCTTTGTCCATTTACAAAGTGAGCATACACAAATTTGCGCTGGGATCCAACCAGCATGCATGGAGGGAAGACACAGTTTACACTGCTGTCACGAACGAGCTGTGGTTTGTGCGCTGGGTTGGGTAAAGAGGGTTGAGCATCTGGCAAAAGAGACTCGTCTCAGCCTCTTCGCGGCCTTTGTTGCCCTCCATTGACAAGTCCTAAAGCCTCTGTACCCACTCCTACTCATATGTGTGCTGGTACTTATGCATGGCTGCATCTTTGCTGGCCATTTATGGTGCTCATGTCATTCCAAATTCCTTTGCCTAGGATGCGGTAGGAAGTGCTGCCTTGCCAGCTAATTTTTTTTTTTCGATTGCTCTTTTCCTGCTTACTCGTGTTATGCCAACTTTCCCATGACTGCCATAGGGTGTGAGTGAGTCCATCATCATGGGCATCCCAATGCCTTTGGACACCAAAGTTTCCTTTTGAACTGCTCTTCCTGCTCATGCATATTGTGCCACCGCTTCAATGGCTGCAGGTGGGCGTGAGTGAGTCCATCATCATGGGCATCCCAACGCCTTTGGACACCAAAGTTTCCTTTTTAACTGCTCTTCCTGCTCATGCATATTGTGCCACCGCTTCAATGGCTGCAGGTGGGCGTGAGTGAGTCCATCATCATGGGCATCCCAATGCCCACAGGAACCGGCCTGTTCAAGCTCCGTCACAACGTAGGAGCTGTAGGCGAGCTGCACCAACGCAGCCTGCCCGTGTTTGCATACTAAGCTGAACAAGCGGGATTTGCCAGGCTCATGATGCTGCGCAGGCAGGTTGTAGCTGTCCAGGTTGATGTGGGCTGTTTGAGCTGTCTAACAGGCTTTAAACCAATTTGCGCGTAGGCTGTTCGGGCTGTTCAAACTAGGTGTGCTCAATAGCGCAGCCTGCCTGAGTTTGCATATGCTCAGCTGTTTGAGCTGCGCAGCTTTAGGGGAGCTATGTAAGGTACAAATCAATGCTGCTCGCCTGTGCATTTAGAAACTGACGATTCGTGGGACTCACCAGAAGTATTAGCACTGCCTGTTGGGTCCTCCCATCATGCACGCTGGCTGTTGCTCAGCATAAACTTGTTTTCTAGGAACCAAATCTGCTGTGGTGCAACGGGTACAGACGATCAGAAGCTTACAATTCTCCTGGTGCTGTATCATTCTCCTGGTGCTTGGGTGCCCTTGTAGGTGCATGGAATGGTGTGGTATGGGCCAGCAGAGCGGCAGTTGCTGTGGCATGTGTGTGTGTGTATGTGTGCGCGTGCGTGGGTGTGTAGGAGGCTCGCGCACAGGTAATGGAGCAAGGATTTTGAGTTGTTGCAGCAGCAGCTGTAACGTAGCAAACCCGCTTGCTCAAGCTACAGCATGGGAAAGGTATCAGGTGGGGACAGGCAATGGAAGATTGTGCAGCTATTGAATTTGAGGCAAAGCTGCCAATTGATGAAGGGGAGGGTTTTTGGTGCTGTGCTTTATTGGAGTGCGCAAAACAAAGTAGGTGTTGAATACACATTGCAGATTGCTTAGCATAGGTTTGGCCACTTGAGACGGTGCAAAAATGCAATGGCGTCGCAGATAGGTCTTTAGGATTTAGAAGCCTGGTTCTCTGTTTTGTCTCAATTCACATTCTTATTTTGCCGGTCTTGCAGGTTTGCATTAGCCTTGTAAACTTTTGTCGTGGAAAATCTTGTCTTGCAGGCCACAATTCCTGCAAAGATGCCCAGGGCCTCACAGGGCTCTCCACCTCCTGCTTGTTGAATTTGAAAGCTGATTGAGTTGTGCTTCGCTGCCTGCACAAGCAACGTAACAGCATCCTGAGCTCAGAAAGATAAAATCCTGAGCTAAGAAACATAATTGCAGTACGTTTGAACCAACCAGCCACACAAATCATTAGATCGCACCATCAGAATTGTGGAATGCAAAGGTCTACCAAACTTAAATGAAAGCTCCATCCCATTCTGTGCAAGGTGCGCACAAGAAAAGAAAAACTACGTAGGCAGAGGAAACTCTCCCTACATCAATTAAGGAACAGGAGATACATTGGCTCAAAAGAGCCATGAGTCCCCTCCACCACGAAGCTACAAAAAGAAGACCCTAATGGCGATCTGGAGGGTTATTGGAAGCACCTGGCTCCATAACCTGGCTGCAAGAAGTATTCTTGTTTTCAATAGCACGCCTAGTGGTACAAGCTTGTTGGCATACATAACAGAATGCAAGACAGAATGAGCATGAAGCTTGCGAGCAAGTTTATTGGCGCGTTGGTGGTCAAGTCCCAGTTGTTTAAAGCGGTTAAGGGTGTGCTCAGTGTAGCAGGTTCCACCAACACCCAAAAGGATGGTGTGGAGAGTCACAACTTTTGCATTAATGAGTTTGCAGAGGTCTGCATGCTGCCGCTGTGCCGCCTCCAACTGCTGTCCAGGCCTTGTGTCTTCACAGTACTTAATTTCAATCAAGCGCACATGCCGCTGGTTCACATTCAGCTGGTGGGGTTGCCTCACGCGGTTGGCTGTTGTGGTCCTACGAGGAGAGGCTGTGTGGGGATATCTCTGCTGCATAAGGCATTCTGGTGTGAGCAGGAGATAGAAGGAGAAAAAGGAGTGGGTTTGGCTTTATAGGGAGTAATCAGTATAGCATCAGGACTCATTTCTTTTGTTTCTCTTGGTGGCCACCATGGTGTTCGGTGGGAGTCAATGGGTGGCTCTTTCCTTAATGCACGCGGCCGAACGGCAAGCGTAGATCTTTCTTTCTTTTTTCTTTCTTCCTTTTCTTGGTGAAGGGGATACACGGTGCCTCGGCCCTAGGTATCCTCTTTTCCTTAATTGACGTGGGGAGCGTTTTCACTGTCTGCGTAGTTTTTCTTCTTCTTTCTTCTTATAGCATCAGGACGGATGGAGGTGAGTCTAGACCTCTTGGAAATTGTTCTGGAAGAATTTACATTTGCGTATGACGCATGTGCAGGGATTTGGAGGTCGTGTTGCGCCAATGTGGTTAACCTACCATCACTCTCTATGTCCATGTTAACCAAGCCTGCTCCCCAAGGGTTTTTGCTAAGAGCTTTGATGATCATTCTTCCAGAAACATTGTGGCATTCAATTTTCATGCTGGAAATGAGATGATTTTGGCAGCCTGAAAGCATGTAGAGTGCGCTGTCTAGTTGATGACAGCCTGGGAGGGGGCATACCCTCGTATCATACCTCAGGTACTACCATCATAGTATGATCATAGGCTATGATAGGTAACGGGTTGGCGGACCTTCTGAAGCGCACACACTTACCTCTACTAGACGTGCCATTGAACACAAAAACACTCATTATGATGCTGGTACCCTGGGGCCACATGCTGCCAGAAGCCCAAAAGACCCACACAAGCTTCCCTCTTACCCTCTGGTGAGGGAGACTCACGGCTCTTTGAGCCAATGTGTCTCCTGTTCCTTAATTGATGTGGGGAGTATTTTCACTGCCTGCGTGTTTTTTCCCTTTTCCTTGTAATTCCAATCCAACGTAAAATCGAGTAACTGGGAGGGGCGCCACCGAGGCATGTGTGTACAGGTTTGACAGCACATACATTGCCGTACCTTAACTCATAATTTTAGTATGTCCAATGCAAATATTCAGCTGCAAACGCAGCAACTTCCTGGGCGATGTACATTCAAGTCTGCGGAGATCAGGCTAATTTAACACTCCAAAACTCAAACAAGTAAGTGAAGTGGCCACTACTTTTCTCGGCTAGGCAGGAAGGCTTCTCAACCCAGCGAACAAATATGGCAGCCCCCGCGGATCCTGAAGCTGTTGGCAGCGCCTTCATCACCTACTACTACCAGCTATTTGAGTCCAATCGCCCCGCACTGGTGCGTCGCGTGCCCCATCTCATGCTCTGGGGTGTGTCCTTTGATCCCCTTCTTTCCAGCATCAGCACACTTGCTTATGCATCCCATTGCCCCCATCATCACAGGCTACCTTGTACCAGGATGCGTCCATGCTGACGTTTGAGGGCCAGAAGTTCATGGGCACCCAAGCCATCATGGGCAAGATGAGCTCCTTGCAGTTCGGAGCCTGCAAGATCCACCTCAGTTCCAAGGACTTCCAGCCCTCTGTTTCTGGAGGCATCCTGGTGTTTGTGACAGGAAACATTCAGGTGTGTGTCCAGGGTCCTTGGGGAAGAGTGCACATCTTTGTGCACAGATGCACTCATGCTGTGTGTGCATGTGCATGTGTGTGTATGCATGTGCATGTGCGTGAATATGTGTGTGTGTGCGTGCGCGTGTGTGTGCGTGTGCGTGTGCATGCGTGTGTGCGCATGTGTGTGTGTGTGTGTGTGTGCGCGCGCGCGTGTGTGCGTGTGTGAAAGATGGTGCACTTGCTTTGGCTGCATGCAATTGTTGGCTGATGCGTGTCTGCAGTGTCACATATATTCATGCAAGTGCAAGTAGTCTGGAGTTGGAGTCTCCCTGCACCTATGCTTTTCATTCTTAAGCCTCATGAGGCAATTTAAACCAGGCAGCAAAACCAAGGCATGCATGCTTGGATGGCCTTCGTTTCACACCAACAACTGTCCGTTGGGACAGTTGATAACAGCCATAAGAAGTGAGGTGTGTGAATGAATGTGCTGTCAGGAGGGCAGCCTGTTGGAGTGTAAGCTGAGGTATTGGAGCTGCTCGTGAGGTGCAAGTTGTCAACTAACTTCAACCTAAAAGCATGGGCATCTAACACACACAGAGTCAGCACGAAAGCACGCATGAGCCCGGCAAGGCTTCTTTGAAACAGAAAGAGGAAAGGGCTGTACACGAAACACCCTGTCTTGAATCAACAATAATAGCAAGATGATCTGGAATTGTTGAAATATACAGTCAACTCCTGTCTTAAAGTGTTAATGGCAAGATGGATAACCCCTTCATGTTGCAGCCTACCTCACCACTGATCTCACATTACATTTCCCATCAAAGGCAATTCCAACTTGTACGCTGTAGCTCCCCATTTATCAGCAGCCCAAACTAGTGACCGTGGTGTCCATGCATTCAACGAAGCTCCATGCTGTTTCTTGCTTAGTGTTAATTAAAATGCAGTAGGTGCTGAACAACAAGTTGCAGGCAGAACCTACCTCTAGGGGCCCTGCATAACCTGAAACCCTCTTTTTGAAGATTACCCAGCTTTGCATTTCTGTGCATTCCAGCGTTTGAGGATGTACTTGAGTGTTTTGTTTGGTCCTGCAAAAGCATTGCCTTGGTACAGAGCCTTGTGTGGTCCTGCAAAAGCATAGTCTTGGTAGAGAGCCTGGTGTGGTCCTGCTGATTTCCTTCCGTCTCAATCATTGAATCCATGGTGTGAATGTTTTGTATGCAGCTGGAGAATGAGGCCGCTTTGCTGAAGTTTAGCCAGGTCTTCCATTTAATGCCCTTCAGCAACAGCTTTGTGGTTACTAACGGTGAGTAGTGGGGGTGTGGATGTGGACGACTGCTTTCTCCTTTGTGTTTCTTCTGGCCCTTGAGCCAAAAATTGATTTGAGGGCATTCGTATGCTTGCTTGCCAGCATTTCCAAAGGAACAGAGTCCATTTAAGCGCCTTCCCTGACCAAGGAACAGTTTTGCTTTGCCCATGTGCAAGTTGCTGCTTCTTCATTTGCCTTACCCATGAGCAAAGTGCTGCTTCTTTATTTGCCTTGCACCATGAGCAAGGTGCTGCATTGTCAGCTAGAGTCTAGAGCACTCCCCTGTTTCTTTTGCCGCCCCTGACCTTCTTTTTGCCCTTGTTGCGTCATCCACATTTAGTACTTCAAGATGTTTGGCAAAATGAGGAGCCTCGAACATGGTTCTCGGCAATTAACGAATGCTTTAACAGCATGCTGTAATGGGTGAAGCAATGATTACCTTGGTGTGTGCAAAGGTTTTCACTTTTAAGGGCACTGAAATCTAAAAATAATAATGTCTGTCTTTTCAGGACCTTAACATCTCAAAGCATGTTTGTTTCCCTGCATCTGAGTTTCGTTGCCAAAAATGTCCATGCACAGTCTCCGCGCTGGCTTTTCCAGCCTTGTCGGGAACTATGGCCCTTCCTTTTGCATGCTCGGCAGCCTGCAAGTGAGCCTTCGATGCATGCACAGCAGCTGTCAGCAGTCTACATCTTTTTCTCACCTCTCATGCTTGCAGACATGTTCCGTTTGAACTACGCCTAACCACGTGACTCCAAGCAAGCTTTGGCAACGTGTTGAGGAATGCTTTGAATGTCATTGTTGTGCAAGTTTTGAGGTGTGGGAGAGCGGGGAGGTCAAAAACCAGCGTCATCCTTGGTGGTCAATTGAGATGTCCTCTGCGATCATGGCGTTGGCAGCAGCAGTAGTCTCCGCATGCTTGCAAGTTGACCAAAAGAGAAGTCGGCGGAAATAGTGCATCATGTTCTAGGTGTCTCCTTTGACTCTGTTTCCAAGGGATAATCACGGAGCCTCAAGAGTGAAGGCCCCGCCCGCCCGCATAAGGGACCCTCCTAAAGTTGCTTCAGGTCATGACAGACACAAACCAGGTTATTTATGATGAGGGACCCTGGAGTCGTCATTCCAGTTTGCGAGGTGACTTAAGCACGCTGACTTGAGCATTAGTAGGCTGCAGAAGCTCCTTTGTGTCCTGGGATGCTCGTGCATTGTTTGTACATAATGGGACAAGTGGTGCTTGCTTGATGCATACTGTTGATTTAGTAATGTTCTAGCTCTGCCAGGCTGTACATGTGCAGTCAAAGGAGAAAGAATGAGGAGTGTACGCTAGCCAAAGATGGCCATGTGCATTAAGGGGGGGGGGGGCATGACCAGGAAGGTCTTAACCAAAAGCCCTCGATCCTGTACTAGACACAACTAGTGCAGAGCTAGTGGGGATCTGGGTGGTTGTCAGCCACGCTTCAGGACGCTCAGACTCTCCTTCTCCCGTTCTCCAAGAGAGGTGTACAGTCACCTCTCTTGGTGCACATGCAACAGCTGTGAGGAAGAGCAGGAGCATGCCCTGCCTTGGCAGAGTCAACAGCTGATGTGGGGCAGCTGCACAAATTGCAGCCTCAAGTAAGGCTTTACAGCTACACTTAGAGGTGCATAGCCCACAGACTCTCGGAGAAAGCCATTTGAAGCAAAAGGCCAAGAAATTACTGTTTTACATACTTGAGCGAGGCTCTTGCTAGTTAGGGGTCCTTTCCTTAATTGGTTACAATGGGGTTTGACCTTCAGCCAGGTAGTTTGGCTGCTCGGTCTGCTCAACTGTTCCAACTGCACAAAAAATATCCATGAGATCGGAAATAGAATGATAAGTCTCATTAGTTTGCTTCTGCAAGAAATGAATAACATCCTCAGAGCTAGCTTGAGAATAGAAGAAAGCGCCTGATTCGTCCAGTAAAATTCTGTGAGAGGGGAAGGCAGAAAATAGCTGTGCATAAGTTCTTCGAACAGAACACACAGAAGCACAAGAACAAAGGAACACGGCATGCTTTGCATCTTGGAGTCCTCCTTGGTCACACCTATCACAAGCAGATGTGTGCTCCTGCCAAAGTGATGTCTCAACTCTTAAAGTGTGAGCATGTAAACGAAAGCGTGCTATGTTTCTCAGTGTGCGCTTGCCTAAATCAAGATGCAAATACCTAGGGACAGAAAAGGGCGCGCCATGAACAGGCAAGGGTCTCATAGGAAGTGCCATCCAGTGATGATACTTGGCTAATTTGTTCATGTATTCACCATGTTCTGCCAAGGCATCAACATGCCACACACCTCGCAGCCTTTTTCTCAGATCAACAACAAACTCCCTCACGACTATAGGCTGCCCAGACCGAACACAATGAGTGAACACGCTGCACCTGTCCAAGCCTGTACATGCAGCCAGAAATTCTGAGGTCCAGCATTCAACATCATTTCTCATTTCAACATTCTCATTTCAACATCTGCTTGCAGTACCTTACTGAGTGTGGTGCTGTTGCTGCGCAATAAAGCATTGTAAAAACTAACTGCTGCGCGAAACCAATAAAACTGTTAAGGTTCGTGTCCACATTCACGCAGTACAGACCAATTAGGAGTGGTGCGCTTTACCCCCAGGATATGCTTCAGTAAGCACAGGTGCACAGTTTGCAAAGGACAGTCCATTGTAGCTCCTTCTTTCATAAATCTAGTGCCCCAAATCTGGCATGCATACATGCTAGTAGGGAGAGCATGTGCTTTAGTCAGCCAGAGCATGGTATGCGGCCTCTCCGTCAGATGGTGCTCAGATGCGAATTGCCTTATCCTTTCCTTAGTGCGTCTGGCCTTCTAGCTGGCGCAGGCTTACCTTTTCTGGATTAGATTACAAGGGGTTTACAAGGGTTTACAATGGTGGCCTACAGCCCGAGACTCTGGCTGATGGCAGCTGGTGAAACAAGCTCAACCAGTATCAAAAATTGAGACTAAGTCTGACACAAATCTAAGAAGTCTGTATGAGTCTTGGTTTAGGAAAGCATTGATCTCAGAATCAGTGATAGTATGATGGCAAGCCAAGAATGGAATAAAGTCAGCGTTTTCTGGATTAGATTACAAAGGGAGACCTTCAGCCAGACTGTCCGACTGATCAGCCTGTGGCTGTTCCATGCCAGCCAACAGCAAATCCAAAAGCTCGGACATGAATTTAGTTATCTGGAGTTTTGGTCCTTCAACCAGGTGGTCTGACTGCTCAGCCTGCTGGTCTCTGCCAGCCACACAAAAAACGTCCATGATCTCAGGAAGTAATGCATAGATTTACATAGCTTTGCCTGCCATTGAAATAGCTTTGCTGAAGGAGAAATTTTTGTGGGACATAACCAGGAATTTCTGTTAGGGGGGATTAAACAAAAAGTCAGCTGGTGAAAGAAGTATGTAGGCCAATGCAAAGGTGGACTTGGATCTTGGCTCACATAAGATTCGGAAAGAATGAGGGCGGCATGCAAATCTTGCAGTAAGATATTGAGCCAAGGAAAGGATAGGAAAAGGTTAACAGCTGTAACTGCCTACGTGGGCAGTTACATCGCTATATCCGCCTACAAGGGCGGCTGAGCGGAAGCACTGAGGCCTGCTACCAGAACTGGCCAGAAAATGCTCAACTCATAAGACTTAAGCCTGAAACAAGAAATAAATATTTTTTGTTGCGGTCTGGTGTTTGATGAAAAATAATCAGGCAGAAAGACAAGAAAAATTACGTAGGCTGTACCTTCCAACCTCTTCAAACCCACGGTTTTTATGCAATCCAAACGCAACTCCAGCCGCCCTGATGCAATCTTGGTCACTCCTCACCCAACTAACCCAAATAGACCACCCACTCCACCCTCAAACCGGGTACTGCGCAATATGGGGAGTACCACAACTCCAGCCCGTTGTATTCACTTGATAGAAATAAAATACTGCAACAATTCGAGGCCTGGTGCCCAGCTAGAAGCCTCACAGCAACAACACAGTGAACTGTGCAAACAACTCCAAGGTGCAGAGATTACTATCCACCCAATCCTCCTGGGTGTGGGTGGGACTATCTACACCGCCCATACCCTTGATCAATTTAAAAAATTTAGAAATTGACTCACAGAGATCTGGAACACTTGCAAGAAAACTCCATGCCCATTCTGTACAATTTGCGCACAAACTTACCTCTACCAGATATGCCATTGAAAATAAAAACACTCATCATAACACTGGTGCCCTGGAGCAGCGTGCTGCCAGAAACCCACCTGATCCACATTAACTCCCCTCTCATCTTCTGGTGAGGGAGTCTCGCGGCTCTTTGAGCTAATGTGTCTCTCTTTCCTTAATTGATGTAGGGAGAGTTTTCTCTGCCTACGTAGCTTTTTCTTTTTCTTTTACGTAGGCAAAGGAAACTTTCCCTGTATCAACTAAGGAAAGGAAACACATTGGCTCAAAAGAGCCGTGAGACCCATCCACTGCAAAGTAGGGTACCTTAGTCAGCAATTATCATCGTGATGTGCCCTGATGTGCATGAAACAAACTTCCTTTTTTCCTTCATGACCTCATGTGCATTTATGAACAGGCTAGCAGTCAAACGTCTTGACTGAGGCCGTTTTCCCTTGTAACCCTTGTAACCCTTGTATTTGCTCTTACTGCTGTTCTTTCCCTGCATGCACGTTGGCAGTTGCAAAGCGTATGTTTCTTACTTTTTAGCTAGGGGTTCCTCTTCCTTTCCTAATGCCAGGCATTTCTCTACCTCGAGATATAAACTTCGTTTGAAGGGAGGGAGTCACATACTGGCCGAGCAGGATTTGGGTGAAATAGGATAGGATAGGAAAGGGTTCAATAGCTGTACCTGCATACAAGGAAAAAAGGTCTCAGTCAAGACGTTTGACTGCTAGCCTGTACATAAATACACATGAGATCATGAAGGAAACAGGAAGTTTGTTGTTATCCTGGTTTAAAAGAATATCAATATCCTAGGAATTCACATGGTGAATGGTACCTAGACAGGGCATCCTGTAGGAGACGTGGAGGTGTAGAAAAGAGAAGTTGTGCTCAAAAAGTGAGGCATACTTCTGACGGAGAGAGCAGACCTGGGGATTGGAACACCTGAACAGCACATGTTTTTCATCTTGTGTGTCATCGGAATCACAGGTATCACAGACTGGAAAAGTATTATTGGACAAAACAGCCTGGTCAACTCAAAAAGAGTGAACTCGCAGCCTGAATCTGGCAATGTTGCGAAGAAGTTTCTCCCTGTCAGAAATGCACATGCCATTCACCCACCTTATACAATGCCTAAATACATGTACTTGGATCTTCCCCATCATGTCCTTCGCAACACTGCCAGATTTAGGCTGCGGGTACACTCTCTCCAAGTTGAACAGGCTACTTGGTCCAATAGTACTTCTCCGGTCTGTGTTATCTGTGATTCGGATGACATACAAGATGAAAAACCTGTGCTGTTCAGATGCTCCAATCCCCAGGTCTGCTCTCTCCGTCAAAAGTATGCCTCACTTTTTGAGCACAACTTCTCTTTTCTACATCTCCACGTCTCCTACAGGATGCCCTGTCGGTACCATTCACCATGTAAATTCCCAGGATATTAATACCCTGTCGGAACCTAGAGGATGCCCTGTAGGTACCATTCACCATGTAAATTCCCAGGATATTAATATTCTTTTAAACCAGGATAACAACAAACTTCCTTTTTCCGAAGGAGTCCTTCATGATCTCATGTGTATTTATGAACAGGCTAGCTGTCAAACGTCTTGACTGAGGCCTTTTTCCCTTGTAACCCTTGTAACCCTTGTTGCGAAGGGCATGATGGGGAAGATCCAAATACATTGTATCTAATACATGTATTTAGGCAAAGTATAAGGAGGGTGAATGGCATTAGCAGCTCTGACAGGAAGTGCGCATTGATGACATGTCAGCCGCTTACTGTTATTTATTCTAGGATCAGGAGTTGTGAATTGATTCCAGTAGCTAAGTGTCTAGTTCTGAGGTCCACCACAAATTGGCTGAGGATCACAGGGTCACAAGCCAGATTTTGACATCTCATCAGGTTTGAGTGTGCCAGACCATCCAGTGCAGTCAAGAGGTGTGATGTCCAAAAAGAATCAGTTCTGGAGCTAAAACTGATGTCTGCGTGGAGAACCTTCTTGAGGAGTAGACTGTTGCACTTAGTTAGCGCGCTGTAGAAACGCATAGTGGCACAAAGCCAGTTGAACTGGAAAGGCTCCATGCCACATTCTCTTAGGATGCTCCCAGATAGTGTCGTGGATTTTACCCCAAGAAGGTTCCGCAAAACGTTCAGAATCCACCTCTGTAGCTGATTGTCCATTTCTGTGCCTTGTCGTAAGTAAGGAGTGGCCCATATCGGCATTCCTGCTGGGATAGCATATGTTTTCAAAAGCCAGATGAGTACATGCAGCCAATTTGTGAGGTTGTGTTCGTTGGCAAAGGTCTTAACACGATAAGTCCCTGCTATACATGGTTTAAGAGCAATCGTAGCAGCAGTGGAAAGGTTGAGAAGTTTGTCACAGACCGTACCCAGATAATCAAAAGAATCAGTGCAGGGAAGGCTGTCACCGTCATACAACAGTTGAGGAAGAGTATCAGCTCTGGAATTGAAGCAGACGACCTTAGACTCTTTTGTATTGACAGTCAGGCATTTTCTGTTTGCATAATCCTGCAGCTTGTTCGACATGGTTTGCATATGGGTGTGGTTACTTGCAGTCAGGGCAAGGTCATCTGCATATAGCATATTAGAAACATTAAAATGTAATAAGCCTGTCACCGCGCCTGTTGCCCCATTTGTGATGCAGCCAATGTCATTAACGTAGATTGAGAATAGGAGTGGTGACAGTGGGCATCCTTGTTTAATACAGTGCGTTGGCTGGACACTCGCCCGCTTATCTCCGTCAATAAGGATGTATGTGTTGTTTTGGTAGAGGTCTTTACTGATGGAGATGAGCCGGCTGGGCATCTGGCATTTGTGTAAGTGTTCCCACAGTCTGTCCCTGGGAATTGAGTCGTACGCCTGCTTGAAGTCAATAAAAGTGGCATATAAACGTGGGGAGCCTTGGGGTTGAAGTGTCTGAGCCGCATTCTTCAATTGCCTCAAGATAAAAAGTGGCTGTAAGGTATTGCGGCCTGGAAGAAAAGCCAAATTGATCGTCAGGGATAATGCTGTATTTAGCGCACCAGTCTTGAATAATGGAGCGGAGGATATTTGTGTACAGGCGACAAAGTGTGTTACTGACTGCAAGCATCCCGCAGTTTGAAGGATGTGTCACAGGGCCCTTTTTGTATATTGGTGCAAGTTTGGCAGCTTTCCAGGACGAGGGAATGCGGGCAGTTGTAAGCATGGGCATGAAGAGTTGTAAAATGTATGGAGCCAGCACATTGCAACTTTCTAGACCTCTGCCATGATGCCTTGGGACCAATTTGCAAGCATGTTTTATGAAAGGAGGTAGGACTGTGTCAAAGCCGGGTGAAGAGAAATTGTTAATGTTGGAAATGTGCTAGAGACAAGGGAGGTAAGCTTAACTTCCCAGGCAAATTAAAAGGGTGCGGACCTGTGCCCCCTGATGCTCCATTATGTGAGCCACGAGTGCCATTCTTGGAAGGAGAAGGATGGTAAAATGGGTTGTTGATATGATCCTGCCAGGCCTGCTCAGATACAGGAGTGGTACGGGAGCTCACAGGTTTCTTCAGATGTTTGTGCACAGCCGGATCTTTTTGGAATAGCTTGTGCATGAACTCTGCAGCTCGAGTGCGGGTCTATTGTCGCTTAGCACGCTGCGTTTCAGCTCTGTACTCTCTGTGCAGTTGCTCGCAAGCATGTCTGACTTGCCCAGTCTTCAGCGCAATTAAAAAGGCCTTCTTTCGGGCTGTACACACATCATTGAACCACTCAGGCCGTTTGTGATTTCTGTTATGCACCATTTGCTGAGAGTAAGGTCTGAGGGCAATCATACCGACAACCGGGTGTTTGGCTGCATTAAAAATCCAAGAATTCAGGCAGGTACATGCTCTTTCAGCATCTTGATCTGTGACAGCGGATTCAAAGGCCTCCCTGCTACTCACATCCCCTTCAATGTGTGCAGCATAAGCTTGTGCTTTATCAGCCCTCCATCAAAAAAGGTATCCCTCAGTAAAGTCCTGGAGTGTCTCTCTGTCAATGGAGTGAAATCGTTTGTCAATGTGTGCTGTATGCATGTCTGGGATGTTTAAGGCGATTGTGTGAAAGCAGTGGTCTAGACGGGTAGGCTTGGTAATTGTCACTTGCTCTATGAAGAGTACAGGCATTTGGAGACTAGAAGGCAGTCTGGTCTGCTTCTGCGTCTTTTGTTGTAGCCAATGAAGGAAGGTCGTCCCAAATCTCCAGGCACTCTCCCAGTGGTAATGATGCAATTCAGGTTAGATGCCACATCTACAAGGCATTTTCCAGTCCTATTAATGTTTGGGCACTCAGTGACTGTGTTGATCTGTTGCCAAGAAGTTGAGGGTAAGTTACAAGCAAATCATAGCGTCTGTCCTTGATTTCATTGAGGCACCCTATGTGGGCATTGAAGTCCCCGCAAATGATGACATGTGGTGACACAGTTTTGGCTAACAAAATCTCCTCCCCCTGAGTGTATAAAAGATTGTCAATTCTTTTGAGCAGGCCTCCTGCGGCTTTGCGGGTTTAAGTATTTGGCACACATCAGGACATCTTTCTCCAAAAATTCAGCCACTTGAATTGATGCGAGAACAGCTACTCCATACCACTTTAATCCTTGGTGACCATTTGGAATGTGTGTCTGTCCAATGAGCGTGTGTTCGGGAAAATATTGGAGGAGTCTCTGAATCTCATTGGTTCTAGTCTATCAAAATCATCAAGTGGTGGTTTGAAAGTTGCATCACCAGTTCTTCATGCTTCATTTCTTCTTCAGTCGCAGGAATGTGATCCCAGTCAACAGATAGCAATTCAAGCCTTGACCGGCCACCCCTTCAACCCTGATTCACACCACTGGGGCCTGGGTTTTCATTGTTGTTGTTGTTGTTGTTGTTGTTGTTGTTGTTGTTGTTGTTGTTGTTGTTGTTGTTGTTGTTGTTGTTGTTGTTGTTGTTGTTATTGGTGGTGGTGGTGGTGGTGGTGGGCAGAACTTCGCATGCTCCTCCCAGGCGCTCTTCCTCTCCCCCTGACGTTTCTTCCTCCATCGATATTGACATCACGGCGCTCAGTTGATGGAATGATTTTCATAATTTGTCACAGATGAAAGTGTGTTGCTGGTTTAGAATTGTGTGTGTCAAATTTGAATTCACCCATGTCCATGGTGGAGGGGACCCACGGCTCTTCTGAGCCAATGTGTCTCCTTTTCCTTAATTGATGTACTACATCCCTAGTAGGGAGAGTTTCCTCTGCCTACGCAGTTTTTCTTTTCTTTCATGTCCTGATTCAGTTTATCATCATAACGTATGTGCTCCCACACAGGGTAAGTGTATGCCCGGGAATTAGTTGAGCAAGAAAATGCTTCTTTGCGGTCAAAAAAGGAGAGGAAGAGGTTGCTGCCGTTCATTTCCTTGTGTACATTTAGGTCTTTCAGCTCCTGGTGCTCAGAAACGGTGCTCAGGAGGGAGTTACGGATGGCTTTTACACACCTCTGTCTGGCTTGAGTTGTAGGAGTCTTCTCACGTGAGAGGATCAAGCCACGTGGTAGGAGGTTGCGTCTGGTATTGACAAAGTTGGTCACAGCCAGGGTCCCAGCCCGTCCTGTCATATCCATGTTAATGCGGAAGGCTTCAGCCACTTTGGGGTGCTGGGAAATCTCGAATGATTCACACTGTAGTGTGTCAGCAATCTTGCTTGGGGTCATTAGTAGGGCCAGAAGCGCGAGTAGTAGAGGTTGTATCGTGCAGGTTTGAGACTTCAGTGGCAATATGTTCAACCTTCTGTACCTGCATACAAGGCAGCTTAGCTGAAGCAAAACTTTTGAAGGGTGCCTGTAACCAAACCAAACTTGTGAACGAATGTCAACTGGAGAGAAAACCAACCCTTGAGCTGAGTTCAGAAGTGCCAATTGCTGTAAGGAAACACACACCGCGTCACTCTTCATGAAACAAACATGCAAAATTTAGGCACACTCCATCGGGATTGCAGAAGATGTCAGATACCAGGAAATACACTTCCGTGGTACCTAATGATGTTCAGAGATGTAGAGTCTTCAAGTGGAAGTTCTTTCTCTGCCTGCTTTGCTTCTCTCAGTCTGGAACATCGTGGTGGGGAGGTCATATGGTTTCTGACTCAGTTGTAAAAGGAGACTGACCACACAAGGTGTGCACCTATGTGGCCCCCTTTCCTTAATTGATGTGGGGAGTGCTTCACTGCCAACGTAGATTTTCTTTTCTTTTCTTTTCAGAGAATTAGATAACAGCATTACTCTAAAAAAGGTTTAAAGGCCATGTCAGATATGTCCATGATATGCCCTGTATTTCTCAGCATCCACTGTCATGTATGCTTGTAATGTTGTAATGCACACAAGAGGGTGAAATGAGGGGTATATTTTTGTCATTTTGATATGTGTTGGAGATTGAGTCAAGTCCCTGTCACCTAGAGTTGTGTGAGCCAAGTAACAATTGATTGAATGTCTCGTTTGTTTACAGGTATCCTTTTGCTTCAGCTAAGCTGCCTTTACCCTCGTCTGCTTTGTGGTGGAAGGAACTTGTTAGCGATGTGACCTTACCTTCAAGAAACCTGTATGTAGGTAGGTTCACTGCCTTTAAGAGTTCATTCCTCCTCTTCCTTCTCATTTGCATATCTGCCATGGTGCAGGACGTAGTCTGATAGGAGCTGAGGGTGTTATTGCTGAGATTGCCATGGCGTTTTTAATGTGGGTTGCTGGGTGGGCTGTGGGTGCGCCTTGGAGCTGTACAGGGAACCTAACTTCAAACCACTTCTGTTTCGTCGAGCATGCTTGTTGGTCTTTCTCACAAGTTCCTGGAGTCTCTTGGTGAGTCCTAAGCCTTTCGTAGTGACAAGCATGGAGCTGGACATGTTGCTTTCTCTGGAGGTGCTGTCAGTGCTCGCTATTTAAACACAGTGTTGAAAAGAAAAGAAAAGAAAAACTACGTAGGTAGAGAAAACTCTCCCTACATCAATTAAGGAAAAGGAGACACATTGGCTCCGAAGAGCCTTGAGTCCCCTCCACCACAAAGATTAAAAACAAACAGAGTTAATGGGGGTCTGGAGGGTTACCGGAGGCACCTGGCTCCAGAACCTGGCTGTGAGAAGTGTTTTTGTTCTCAATAGCACGCCTAGTGGTAACAAGTTTGTGAGCATATTGAACAGAATGTGCATGCAGATTACGAGCAAGTTTCAAGGCACGCTGTTGGTCAAGTCCTAGTTGTTTTAACTGGTTTAAAGTATGCTCTTTAAAGCAGGTCCCACCGACACCCAGAAGGATGGTATGCAGGGTAACAGCTTTAGCAGAAATAAGTCTGCAGAGGTCTGCGTGTTGCTGCTGTGCCGCCACCAACTGTTGTCCAGGCCTCGTGTCTTCACAATACTTGATTTCAATTAAGTGTACATGGCGCTCGTTGACATTCAATTGGTGGGGTTGTCGCACACGGTTAGAGCCATTGATCCTCTGTGTTGGTTGTCTGCTGCGTAACGCATAGTGTGAACAGGAGGAAGAAGGAGAAGAAGAAGTGGGTTTGGCTTGGTAAGGAGTAATCAGTATAGCATCTGGACGGCTAGATTTGAGTCTAGATCTCTTGGGAAAATTACGTGGAAAGAGGTAAGGGGGAATAATTCTATTAGATGCATGAGCAGGGATTTGGAGGTTGTGCTGCGCCAACCTATCATCATTTCCTATGTCCGTGTTAACCAAACCTGCTCCCCAAGGGCTTTTGCTAAGAGCTTTGGTGATCATTCTTCCTGCAATATTGTGGCGTTCAGTTTTCATGCAGGAGATGATATGATTTTGGCAGCCAGAGAGCATGTGGAGTGCACTGTCTAATTGATGACAGCCTGGGAGAGGGCAACTTGGGTCAGTGGATCTTTTAAAGCGAACTGCATGCTTTTGATTATAAAGGGTGCCTGTGCGATATTGGAGGATGGTGCGCTTCATAGGTGAGGATATACAAGGCATGTTTCTAAAGGCATTGCTTATCTTGTTTTCCACGTGTGGTAACAAGTCTTGATAGTAGGAGTAGTAGCCTGTTTTGGAGTTGGCATATCCAAGCCTGTGTTTTGTATGCATGTGTGACTTGAGAGCATTTTGAAGATTGGAAAGGTAGGTGATTTTAGGGTTGGGAGCGGGAGCTGTTGATGTGCCCGCAGCATGTTCTCTTTTTTCCTCCTTGGCTAACCAAAATAAATGAGAAAACGGGTTCCCGCCAGGACCTGCACAGGGGATCCCAGTATCAGCCGTGCTGTTATTGGCTTGTTTTGCCTGATAGTTAGCAACAGCATCAGCACGTTCGTTACCAGCAACACCAGAATGAGATTTCACTTTGTATACACAAATGTTGGTTTGTGAGTTGCTAATGAGGGTAGATATGGTTTTTAGGACATCCCCTTGAATGTGTTGTTTGTGTTTCTCCGGATAAATAAGTTGCTTACGTATTTGATGAAGAGAGGTGAGACTGTCTGTAGCAATGTGTGAGTAGGAGTGTGTGATGGCAGCAGCGATTGCTGCCAGTTCAGCTCGGCAAATGGTGTTGGTAATTCCAGCACCGTTGGGCTCAACAAATTTGATGTTGTTAGTGAGAGGGCAGTAAACACCTGCTCCAATTTCTTGTTTGCCATTTCTGGTATGACAGCTGCCATCAGTGTACGCCCATGTCCTCCAGTCTGGGACTTTGAGAGCAAGGGAGGGATTGGATTGGCTGGGCACAGAGACTATCTCATAATTGTATATGAGTGGGCTCTTTAAAATTTTGGAAACTTGCAGTTTGTCAGAAGGGAGGCGCTTACATTTCTCGAATCCAGGCATGACAGCATGCATGGAGTTGAGAGTGGCATGGCTGCTGACACGGCGCAGTTTCCACTTGGCTTTTGTATACCTATTTATATCACTCGCCAGGCTCTGTAGCCAAGCTGAGTTATGGTTGTTTAGATGGACCCTTGCAGCAGTGTTCCAAACCGCAATAATTTGTACGTCCCAGGTGTGCTGAGGAAGAGGTATTTCTTGGTTGGGGCATGATTGGGGGGCATCATAAGCAAGGTTGAACAGCAAGGTGTTGAACATCACGATGTTGCTTTCTTGGTCCTCCTTGCTTCAGCTCGGCTGCCCCGGTGGGCAACCCTTTCCTTTCCACGTGGGCAGGTACAGCTATGTAACCACTTCCTCAGGCTCATACAGGTTTTCAAAATTTTTGTCAGAATTGATTTCAATTTTTGATACTGGATGAGAATGTTTCACCAGCAGCCGATCAGCCAAATTCTCGGGCTGTAGGCCAACCCCTTGCAACCCTTTCCTTTCCACGTGGGCAGGTACAGCTATGTAACAAGTTCCTTTCTTTTCCTGGACATTGAACGTCCCCTTCCACAAATAGAGACATGCCACACCCCTTAAAGTCGCTGCTTTGATTGAAAACATCTTTGTGTGACACCTCTTTGCCACATGCACATTCACTCTGCCTTTTCCTGCACAAGTGAGACACAACAACAAGCCTTATTCGTTTAATTCTGACACAGAAACTTGGAGCTCATGGACACTATGTTGACTGGCGAGGACCAGTCACAGGCCGATCAGCCGAACAGTCTGGCTGAAGGTCCCCCCGTTTAAATCTGTAAATCGTTGCCGTGTGCACATTTTCTCTGCCTTTTCCTGCACGAGTGAGACAAATTCTTCTTGCTCCGATTCATTTGGCTTACAATAGAAGGCTGAGCAGCCAAACATACTGGCTGAAGGCTTAATCCCATTGTAAACCTTCTCACTTGCATATGCAAATCCACTCCAAGGCTGTCATCCCACAGCAACAATCATCAGTGATGCAATTTTGGTTGTGGGCAAAGACATTGACTACCAATTCATCCTGAGCTGCTGGAGTCTTATTACATTCAGCTTGCGTGCGTCGGACTGCGCAAGCAGCTAGCTCTTATGCAGCATTGAGAGGGTCCAGAGATAATTTTCATAAGTGATTGCCTGTCATTACATGAGGCAAAGCATAAGCATCATAACAATGGATCGGTGGGAAAAGAACATAAGTTCATTGCATCTTGTGCATGTGGTCCATGGCCTGGTAAAATGGTACATATGGAGGAATTCCAGTCTTGCTTGGGATATTGAAAGTGCAAGCATAAGCAACATGCTTCTACCTCCTGGATGCAGCCTGGGTCATGAGTAGGGGGAAAGGGTGGTGGGCCACTCTGCTGCGCAATTGTCCAGCTGCTGCAGTAACTAGTAGCTAGTAGACAACTCTGCAGCAGCACAAACGTGGTTTGAGAAAAATGCAGGCACCCCGTAACAATAGATCAAGGACGGCCATCTCAGCACTGCACCATCAATCATAACTTGTCAGTGGTAACTAGCGCTGACAAACAAGAGCCCGTCTCAGCAACCACCCTTTTGCCTCCAGCACGTGCTGACATGCAGAGGCAAACGAGTGAGGCACAAGTTGTCTGTGCAGGCACGTAGCGTGCATTCAGCGTGCAAGGATGAAGCAACGCTCTGGTAAGATGCATGCGCCTGCTTGTTTGAATCAAGCAGGGAAGGGAGGGTGCGGTCTCGAGTGCACAAACAAACGAGTCCAAACGCTATCAGGTTGTTTGCTCAGTAGCATTGCTGCGAGGGAGCGTGGGGAGGTGGTCAAAGAGCAGCGATCAGCCCATGTGGGCTTCTACTGGGCTTTGTGAGCCTGCAGGCTTACAAAGTTCAAGGGCCATTGGGCCCCGAGAGCCTGCTGGCTCCAACAGAGCACAGCCTAAACACCGTATCGGTCCTTGGCCTTGCTCTTGGAGTTGAGCACTTCTTGGAACACCTGGTAGCCGATCTTGGTGGCCTCAGACATGTCTAGGAACTTCTTCAGCTCGCGGCCCACAATTGTCTGTGTGTGTGTGTGTGTGTGTGTGTGTGTGTGTGTGTGTGTGTGTGTGTGTGTGTGTGTGTGTGTGCGTGTGCGTGTGCGCGTGCGTGTGCGCGCGACGTCCTGAAAGACAGGGGGGTTGCAGAGGCAGAATGCGCATGCCACACATGAACACAACAGTTCTCAATTGAAAGTGGCAAACATGGGTCTAATAATGATACATAGCTGCTGGGCTTTGTTTGGCACAGCAGTGTGCAGCAAAGTCAAATGCGATGTGGAGGTATGTGCCGGTAATAAGGTGTTTTGAGGCGTACTGAAATTCAACCTCTTCCTCCGACAGGCAAGCAAGAGCTTGACATGTTGGGGAACGACTGTTTTGCGATGTTATCTCTTCATGAACGAGTGAATTTTTGTGGATCCCTTCGCAAGCACCGCTTGCTCTGACAGCTTATGGACGATGCGTCCCTTTACGCGCACATGTGTATCCCATCATGAGCACTGCTTGCTCCGACAAATTCAAGGGCAATGATGGAAACAAATGGTGATGTGTGTGTGTGTGTGCCTGCCTGCAAGCATGTGGTTTCATGCGTTGTAGGAATGTGTAACCCTTATTATTTTGTGTGTATCCCTTCATAGGCTATGCTTGCCCTGACACCTTGCGGAGAATTACAGCATTCGTGCAATGAATTGACGATACATGTGCCCGCGTGCAAGCTGTCTGTCGCATGACTGAAGGATTTTGCTCGACACTTGCTCTGACACCTTGCGGACTATAAAAGCATTCATTCAATGATGACGTGCCTGTGTGCAAGCTGCCTGTCAAATTGGCTAAAGGCTTTTTGCTTCTGGGCTTGTAACTCATGCCAGCCTGCGTGCAAGCTGCTAGCCTGATGGCAAGCTCACACATTCGCGGGATGCAGAGCAACGGAGGATAGAGCTTACAAGGCGGACCGAGCTTGACTATTCGTGGTTTAAAGGCTGGTCCACAAACAGAGAGTTTCTTCCTTGACCAAAAACATGCAAAGAAAGTGCCAGCACTCCTATCCAAGGCTTTGGAAGAGATGCTCTAGACCTGGTTTCATAATGAATGGATTGCAGTGCCTAGGATGAGCATTTGTGTCAGATCTGGCATGCACATACATGCAGGCATGTGCGCACGCACACGTGCTCGAACACATGCCTGCGTGTGTGTGTGTGTGTGTGTGTGTGTGTGTGTGTGTGTGTGTGTGTGTGTGTGTGTGTGTGTCGTGCGCACGTGCGCAGCCATGTGCATGCAATTCGTTCAAACGCAAGCATAAAATGCCTTGCCTACCTGCTTGGCTTCATTAGCTGCTGTTTTTGTCCAGAGCTCAATTCGGTCTCCCTTGGCTCGCACATTGACAGCCACCCCGCAAATCTCTTCCCCCTCTGTGAATTGCTCCCCAATGCATGCTAGGACCTGCATGCATGCAGCCACACCGTACATGCAGGTTGGCACCTGTGTTTGGGGAGCAGAGGAGCAGAGGTGGCCATGCACAGAGCCCCCAAAGGTGGAGACAGCAGCAGGGCTGGCTTGCCTGCTTACCGAGTTTAACCACCAGGCGTCAAGCAACGGCTTTGAACGGTTAGGCACATTGGCTGTCCAGGAGCCGCCGTTGAAGTTCCGGGGGTCCTCCCACTTCGGCTCGATGCCTTCCTTGAACAGGTAGAACGTCGCGGACGGCTGCAGTTGCCCTGGCGTCTTGATGTTGTTGTACAGGCTGCATGCATGAAGAGCAGAAACAACTTCAAACACGTATAGTTATGGAAGGGTGGCCATCCCTCGAGAGAGTGTGTATGCACAGGCCGGGGGGGGGGGGAAGTGTGTGCAGGCCTGATCATCCCCCATGCAAACATTCATACAGGTATCCGCCACCCCCAGTACCACAGGCCTTCCCATGATTCTTCTATAGCAAGTCAAGGCGTCAGGACGGTCTCCTGCTCACCACCAGAACTCCTCCACAGTGCTGAAGGTGAACACAGGTCGCAGCGTCTGCCCAAACTTGGAGGTGGTTTGCTTTTGTTGTGGGTTGTCAAACCACAGGGTCCAGGAGTTCTCTAGGGGGTGCTTCTGATCAAAGTTGGGAGTGGTGCCGGTCTCTTGAGCAGGTACTTCAGCCATCCTTGCTCCCTTGAGTATGCCTGGGTTCTACTCAAAACCTAAACTAAATATAGGTTATATTTGGTATGTACGAGAGCTTCTTATATTATGGGCTGTCTTCAGCAGCTTTGAAGACACGTCTCGATATGGATGCGATGTTGAGAGTTATCATCAAATGATGTTTTCATTACTTTATTTTTACTAATGGGCAAAGCATGACAGAGCAGATCGCTGCTCAAAGACTCATTGTATAGGGGGAGCTGTGTGGGCAGCACAGCAGGAAACACAGAAAGTAAAGGAGTTGTTAAGGAGGGCGCAGGAGGAAAGGAGACACAGTGTGCTGAGGAGAGGAGGCAGCTGACAAGGGCAGCCTTGTGCGCCCTTGCAAACAGAGATGGCCAATGTGTAAGTACAGGATACAGCAGAGGCATGCATTTGAAAGTGAAGATGTGTTTTCTAAGGCCAACCAAACCTCGCCTGCATGCCCATCTAAGTACACCTATGTTGACATTTCTGCGCTCAAACGTACGAGATTGAGCGGAGAAGCATGTTAAGAAAGTATTGGCAAGAATGCTTTACGATGTCCGACATTTGTATGGAATGTGCTTGTATGGACAGGAACACACACACACACACACACACACACACACACACACACACACACACACAAACACACACACACACACACACACACACACACACACACACACACAAACACACACACACACGCGCACACACACGCACACACACACACACTCACACACACACCATGCAATTTCAACTTGTGCAGCACGTTCGACATCATGTGGCGTGAGGCCATGATGGAGCTGCTGGACCAGCTGGAGGCAGAAAACCCTGAGGATGCTGCGCTTGTGCCAAAGGTCTGTGCAATAAGCAAAATACATGTATCTTTAAATTGTGGCTTTTGAAGCATCCGCCTGTGCGCATGCGCGCGCGCGCACACACACACACACACACACACACACACACACACACACACACACACACACACACACACACACACACACACACACACACACACATCTACAGCTGCAATGGTGAACAGTCCATTCATATCCACATGTATTGAATTTTTACAATGAGATTCAGGAGGGAGGAAGAAAGTATATAGGCAGTAGAACACTCTCTACGTCAGTAAGGGATAAGGAAACACACAGGGCTACAAAGCTGTGAGTCCCCTTCACCAGCAAGATGAGATGGAAATGAGGGACCTGGTGGGTAGGAGCACCTCTTCCAGGTCTGAATTGTAAGATTTGCTTTTGCTTTTGAAGGCAGTTTTAGTTGCAGTAAGTCTGTGCGCATATTGAAAAGGCGTCATAGCTTATGATCAATTTCTTGCTGACCAAACGAGTTAGAGCGTGTGACGCGTAACTAGCCCCACCTGCACCAGGAAAATAAAATGAAGAGTGATCCCTTTGAAGCCCACAACATGGTGTTCATGTTGACTCTATGAAGCCTCTGAATGATTTCCTGGCTGCAGCGTTGGCTGCAGTTGAAACAAGTATTCATAACGCTTAAACATGCAAAGATAAGGTGGTGTGCCGGTCATCCACCTATGGCGACTTTTAGTGCCAAGTTCATAAGGCTGGCTGGCTAGTGTGGTGCTGCGCCTTCTCTCTTTCCCCAGCAGCGCCTCTTGTAAGTGGGATGAAGGAGCTGTCATAGTTTCAGCAGGGCTAGGAGTAACCAGGATCACTACCAGGCAGCTAGAGGAGCTTCTATCTTATAGGGACTCTAGAATCAAGCAGCCGCACTGGTATGAGTCACTGCATCAACAGGAATGTGTTCTAGAGAGTTTGGTGCTGGTGGGCTGCCTTGGGTGGCCTCATTCCGGGCAGAGGTTGAAGGGATGTTTGTGGCATTAGTCACTACATATGAAGGGGTTTGTTTCAGAAACTTGGTGATGGTGGGCTGACTGGGGTGGGCTTGTTCCAGGCAGATGCTGAGGGAATGATCCGAGGTGTAGTGCTGAAGCCAAAGTCTTTCCCCACCGTCCATCCATGGATGGGCCTGGCTCCACGATCCTGGCTGCTGTCTTGCTTGTCTTGCATGCTGTCTTGCATGCTGTCGGGCTGATCAGATCCTGGCCTGTTTCACGGGATTTCCACATGGAAGGGTGCTTCTGTCCCTGGCGAGCCTGGCTTTTCCTTCAAGCCCTTTTTTATCTACGTGTCCCCTTTCTTCCAAGGCCTTTCCGAGTCCTGGCTTTCCCGCCTTCTCAAGTCCTAGCTTATCCAGGGCCATGACGATCGTGATGATCAGTACATGATGAGCCTGGCTTGTATCACGGCATTTCCACATGGAAAGGTGCTTGCAACGATCGCATGAGTCCTGCTCTGCTGCTCTAACTACTCAGGTGCATGCCCTGCTCCAATGCTTACATCACCCAGGGTGAGCCAATTCCATATGTACATACCACACACTTCACGTTTTCGCTGCAAAGCTGAAAAGCATGGCATACATTAAAAACCGGGTTGGCTAACCTTGTTTAAGTGCCTTGGAGACTACCAAGCACATGCACCAGGTTGCCAGCTAGATCTAAGCTGTGTGCCAAAGCCCTGCTCGAATACTGTACATGTAAAAAAGGGGCTTTTGTCACTATGTAAAGCTGGCATCAGAGTGAATGCTGAAACCTTTTTGAGCTATGTTCAGGTGGTCAGATTCTGGTCAGCTTGTGCTTTATGCAGCTGATCAAGCCTGGGTCAAGCGTTGGCTGGGTGCCTGGTCACCCCCTTCTGCCCGCCTGTGCAGTGCTATAAGCTGTCTGTTATGTTGAGTTTTTACAATAGACAAATGTGTGTAGGAACCGCCCTGTGTGTAGGAAGGGTTCTTGCACACATAATGAGGGCATCCAGATGGTGTCCCCCACCTTTTGCAATTGAACATTGAGGGCAGGTGGGAGCAGGCTTGCTTCTGTATCAAGTACACCCAGAGGATGTCCTACATCAATCGTGGCTTTCATCTTTAAACGATTGAAAATTGTGCGCAGGACCTGTCGGAGTGGGCATGTATCTATATTAAGTACATCCAGATCCTGCGCAAGCTAGAGACGGCCTATGACCAGATGGTGCAACCTCAGAAGCGGCTGGACATGCGGAAGGCCTTGGAAGCGTGTATAGGTGTGCTAGAGGGATCTGAGAAGAAGTGCAAATTGTAAGCCCAGCGAATGTATGTGTGTGTGTTATGACCATGAGAAATTGGATATAAATGTTTTGCTGTGTTTGTATGTGTGCGTGTGTGTGTGTGCTTGTAAGCTTTGCTGCGTGCTTATAATGCCTATAGGAATGTAGGTTTTGAGACTCTGCTGCGATGCCACAGAACCCCAGGTCTGCATTCTCATTAAACGTGAAAATACGGGGCTCACTGTTTTTAGGCTGTGAAGATATACATATTTCATGCATTGACACCTGTACTGGCAAAGCAGTCTACTAGGTGCTGTCGTTAAAACTACAGTCTAAGCCAGGAGTAGGCACAGCGCAAGTCTTGTAAAGGATTTGCATGCAAGCTGCTGCTGCGCAATGGACCTGTTGGCATACACATACGTATACACACACATACACACACGCTTGTGTGTGACCTTGCCTCTTTTGCTGACCCAGGACGCATGCTGGAGGTACGGCACTGGATGGTGAAGCTGAACCGGGGCATCGACTTTGTGAGCATGGACGACATCTTGGTGGACCTTAAACTCACAGCGGATGTGAGTGCTTGCAGTGCTCTTTTGTTTATCCTGGATATTTTTCAAAGCGCATGGCTAGTGCTGGGCTTGTGTTCTGCATGCGTGATTAGTACAATTGGGTTGGGTAACAAGGGTCTAGGGGCTAAGAGGGCCTGTGAGACTCCTTCGAGCCTCTTTTGTGCCTCTTTGAGCCTACTTGATGAAACGTTTTGCCCCCTTTACCCATCCATCTTAAAGACAAGCACAAGGTCTTACGTGCAGCTAGTGTCATACAAGCCCACAGCGAATGTGAGCAGTGCATGTAGTGTTCCTACTTTGATCCTACCAATATAGGCAACGTCTTATCCATCCTGCTGCGACTTACGAAGTACCAATGGTACCTCATATAAGTACTCATGTAGGTTGTGACTCATCCATCCTGCTACAACACATATACAGTACCAATGTATACCTCATATACGTACCAATGTAGGCTGCAGCATATCCATCCTGCTACGACAAATCCATCCTCAGGCTTCATTTGAAAATGCAGCATGTAGATTTTACTCAAGAATGAGGATCTCCTGAGGGTGAGAAATCCTGAGGGTGTCCTGAGGAGTTCTAGGGCCTCTCTGTTTTTGCTCGGCATGCAAAGGGGTCAAGACTGCCTCTTGCCTTTTACGCAACACGGCTGCCTGATGCAGGTGCTGGAGGAGTGTGAACTTCCCATGAAATTACAGTATCAGATCATGTCTTCAAGGGCACAATGCCGTGATGGACCCTAACTTCCAGTTTCCGACAACGCGTGCCTGCCTGATGCAGGTGCTGAAGGAGTGCAGGATTCCTGTGATTTTGCAATCTCGATTCATTTGCTCAAGGGGCGCGAGGCCATGGTATTACCTTCATATCCGGTAACCAACGTGCCTGCATTAATCAGGTGCTGGAGGTGCCTGTCCCCAAGTACTTCATCGAAGACCGGGCAAAGGAGCTGGATGACCGGGACAAGTTCCTGGAGGCGCTGGTGGAGAAGTACCATGTGAAGCCTATACAGGTGGGACTTGAATGAGACTTTGGAGCCCTTGGAAAGAGGTGAATCCAAGATTTTGGGGGTCAGAGGGGGGTCGTACTAAGACTTTGCAGGTGTGAGTGATTGGAGGCCTTGTGAGCCGACATTAAAGTTGTCTACTTCGATGGCCGTCGTGGCTTGGGCATGATGGAAAATCCTGTGTGTGACTAACAAGCGGGAGCTGTTGAGTCCCTGGAAGCAGGGTTTCTTGTGAATCCTATGCAGGCATGTTTTGGGCCTCTAACAAAGAGAGGACTTCCATGTGATTCCTGTGCCGTCTGGCCTGTGTAAGTTTTATGGGGGGTAAGTGCCTGGGGTGTTGATTGATGAGGTATGCTGCCCTGCATGTCCTTCATTCGCTACCGACCATCAAGCAAGGCGCGCCCTCGAGATCCTGAAGGGATGATGTCATGGTTTTATGTCTGGCTCGTGCAAAGGGCAAGTGCATCAGGGTGTTGCTCGATATAGTGTGCTGCCCTGTGGCGGGGCCCAAGTGCCTCAGGGTGTTGATTGATGGAGTGTGTTGCCCTGCATGTCCTTCAAGTGCAGGATCTGCCGACCATCAAGCAAGGCGCGCCCTTAGCGGAGGAGGATGCTGTCATGTGCATTCAAAAGAATGAGCGAGGTGCGGAGGTACAGATAAAGCGTGGGAAGTTTGCATTTTCACTTGCTTTTGTATTTAATGGATGAATGGTAAGCAGATACAGCCAGAGCATGGAGGACGTTAAACTTGCATCTGCGTGCAACAGGATGAGGGAGGTGGGGAGGTACAGCCAGAGCTTGAGACACTTGCGTCTTGCTTGCTATTATGCTTGAATAAGTTAGGTGGGTACAGTTCAGGACATTTACACTTCCCGTTTATTTTTTGTTCATATCCAAGAGAATAAGGAAGGTGATGAGGTATAGCCAGAGTATGAGATGTTTGCATGTGCTCTTTGTATTTGCATCTTAAACAGGATGAGGGAGGGAAGGAAGTACAGCCAGAGCATGTAGTATTTGCATTTGCGTTACAATGAAGAAGACACATGAGGACACATAGCTACAGCATGGGACTTTCAGTCTAGCAGCAAGGGGCTATGTGTCCAAGAAGAATGGAAGAATGAGGGGTGTGAGGAGGCTAAGCCAGGGCATGTTGTTCAGGTTGGAACGTGCCACCATGTCCACCGCAGCATACTATGCAGAGACAAAAGACTTTGAGGTGCAGTATGCGTTGGCATGCAAGACCCGCTCGCCTTCATAAGAGGGATATCAGAATGCTGATGAAAGTGTGGCTTAAAGAAGAGTGTCATTGACTTAATGCAGTCCAGCTTCTGTAGGAGATGAGTGTAGAGAAGGCATCTTGCTGCATTTGACTCCACAGTAGTCAGAGTAGTGGATGTGCACGTGTGCACATTAGTTAGTTCAATTCTGAGAAGGAAAACCAATCAGTGTGTGCTTTTCTGTGTATTGCAAATGTACACCTGCACACATCATGCGACTGATCAGCAAGAACAGTGGAGCTTCAGACAAGGAAAATCAATGAAGCCTGGGACAGCAATGATATTTTAGCCTGGGAAGAGCAGGGAGAAGGAAGCCTAAGACGACAATATTTGTTTTTCACACAAATAGCAACGCTGCAAGGGAAGCAGATCCATGAGTTGCTGTGCTCGGTGCATACTTCTTTGTGGATTGCAGGACGGCAGGCAAGGGAGCGAGCCCGTGGTCTGTCCATCCTAAAGAAGCAAAGGCAGCTGGAGGACAAAAGGTGAGACTTTCCATGTGCCGCATGCTGGTTGTCTACAACCTCCTGCGCACAAAATGATACTGCCTGTGGTGAGGGCATGCAGGGAAGTGTGGACACTTGTTCACACATTTCTGAGATGCCATGATGCTGGTTGTCATCTGTGAGATTTTGAAGCATGCAGACCAGAGGCAAAATTTTGCTCCATTACAATCAATAGTGAACAATGAAGGGTTCTGAGTGCTGTGAAAGACCTGTGGTGTGAGTATCATGAGTTTCTCGAGTCAAACAAAGGTCTGTCTGAGACGAAAGTGTAGATGTCTGAGACAAAGAAGGGAAGACAATCAGTGGCCTTGGATCAGGCATTTGGCCAGCATGGGCTAAAGTGCCTTATAGAAGTTTGACTATCCTATGTCAGGCAGCTTGTGACTAGCATGGGCTGAACTGCCTTTTAGAGGTTCGTTCATTCTATGTGCACGCAGCTTGCGGCCAGCATGGACTGGGATGCTTACTCAGAGTCTGACCTCTATTTTAATTTGGTGCAAGCTTCTTGTACGCAAGTAATGTTTTGCCCCCCCCACAAGCAAACAGCTCCCGCTGTCACTCAATGATTGCCAACAAGAGGCAGCTCATCAAAGTTGACGTCCAGGTGCCGATCTTTGGGCGTGTGGCTTCTGTGGCATGATGAGACATCTTGACTCTCATTGATAGCCTTTCGTACCCAAAGATTAACTCATAATTGATGGATGGATGGATGGATGGATGGATGGAGTAATCGATGGATGGAGATGGTGATTATGTTGGTAACGACGACAACAATGTTGATGATGAACAATACACATGCTTTTTATGGTGGAGCTTATGTTGTAGATAAGGAGGCATCCTGATTCTGACAGATGGTCATCCATACTCTCAGAGCTACTCATTAACACGCATGGTCAGTGCAGGTCTCGGAGTGGAGTTCCCCTTTCGCATGATGAGGCATCCTGCCGCATCCAAGCAGCTATCAGAGGCTTCATCACGCGGCAGCGGATCAAGAAAGACAGTGAGGACGAGTTGATCTTTGTGGGCATGAAGCCAAAGGTGTGTAGTGTGTGAATGTGTGTATGTGTCGCTTCACGGAATAGCAATGATGCTTTCAATGCTGGTCCAAGTATCTGTCCTCAACAATTGGCACAGTATTCATGACTGCGAAGGCTGTTTACCTGTGTTTGTGCGTGCGTGCGTGTTGGAAAAGATGTCCTTGCAAGCCTTCAAGAGAGTAACGCACAGACCAGCGTGCTCAGCACTCAGGGTGCCAGCTCCATGTTGATTGTGCCGTTAATTGTTACTTGTGCCACCGCCATTTTTGTTGCTCCACTCAATCCTTCACATGCCAACTTCTTTTTGGTTGTGCTGTTGTTGTATGTCCTGCTCCTAGAGCTTTTAAAATGGCAGTTAGAGTGTGTGTTGGCTAAGTTTCTGGTTGCCAACTTTGGCACACTCGCACAGTTTGTGGTGCTACTTTTGTGTCAGTGGCCACAATTTTTGGGTACCAGGTCGCCTGTGTCACAAATGCATCTTCAGCACTTGGATGTGCTCGCTAAATCACAAGATGACTGGCAGCAATGTGCAGACAAGTTGCATGCTCAAGCTTTGTAGCTGCTCTGCCTAATGACCTGTGCAGCCTCGTGTCTCACAGAAGGGCTTCAACTGTCTGTTGTGGACAATGCAGAGAAGCAGTCATCCTTAACATTCACCTCCCTGCTGTGCACGTGGCTGCTGCCTCAAGGCCAAGAGCAGAGCCACTCGCCAATTGCAAGGCTTGAGACATTCATGCTTGAAACTCTTTAGTTGAAATTGCCATTTCCCTGCTGTGCGCATGGCTGCTGCCTCAAGACCAAGAGCAGAGCCATTCGCCAACCACAAGACTTGGGATATTCATGCTTGGAACTCTTAGGTTAAGAGTGCTATTTCCCTGCTGTGCACGTGGCTGCTGCCTCAAGGCCAAGAGCAGAGCCACTCGCCAATTGCAAGGCTTGAGGCATTCATGCTTGAAACTCTTGAGTTGAGAGTGCCATTTCCCTGCTGTGCACATGGCTGCTGCCTCGAGGATAAGAGCAGAGCCATTCGCCAACCGCAAGACTTGAGATATCCATGCTTGGAACTCTTAGGTTAAGAGTGCCTTTCCCTGCTGTGCACGTGGCTGCTGCCTCAAGGCCAAGAGCAGAGCCACTCGCCAATTGCAAGGCTTGAGGCATTCATGCTTGAAACTCTTAGGTGTAGAGTGCCATTTCCCTGCTGTGCACGTGGCTGCTGCCTCAAGGCCAAGAGCAGAGCCACTCGCCAACTGCAAGACTTGAGATATTCATGCTTGAAATTCTTGAGTTGAAAGTGCCATTTCCCTGCTGTGAGCATGGCTACTGCCTCAAGACCAAGAGCAGAGCCATTCGCCAACCGCAAGACTTGAGATATTCATGCTTGGAACTCTTAGGTTAAGAGTGCCTTTCCCTGCTGTGGACGTGGCTGCTGCCTCAAGGCCAAGAGCAGAGCCGCTCGCCAATTGCAAGGCTTCAGGCATTCATGCTTGAAACTCTTAGGTGTAGAGTGCCATTTCCCTGCTGTGCACGTGGCTGCTGCCTCAAGGCCAAGAGCAGAGCCACTCGCCAATTGCAAGGCTTGAGGCATCCATGCTTGAAACTCTTGAGTTGAAAGTGCCGTTTCCCTGCTGTGCGCATGGCTGCTGTGCCTCAAGATCAGAAGCAGAACCGCTCGCTGTCTGGAGAAAAGGAGCTTGTGAGCATGCACATGCTGCATCATACCTGCACTTGCACATGCACATGCCGCACCCGCACGTGCTGCATTATACTTTGCACTGCTTGCTGCCAACATTCCCACGACCCAAAGATGGACTCACAGCTGTTGTTTGATGAGGTAGAGCTTGAGACATGCACATGCTGCATCACGCACATGTATTTGTACACATGCGCGTATGCTGCACCCATCTGCACATGCTGTATCGTACCTTTCTGCTTGCTTTCCTATCTATGGCCTCATGACCCATAGAAGGACCCTCGGCTATTGGAGGCCAAGAACTTGATGCAGAGGGAGCGCATCCAGCTGGAGCATACGCGTGAGCATGATGCTGCATCATACCTGACGCTGCTTGCTTTGCTGCCTACAGCCCCATGACCCAAAGAAGGACCCTCAGTTGTCGGAGGCCAAGAACTTGATGCGGAGGAAGCGCATCCAGCTGGAGCATGCGCGTGAGCATGATGATGCAGTGGTGGCGCTCAAGCAGAAGGTGGGTTTGACACCGGAAACCTTGTCCAGGGTATTTTTGGCGTGATGGCCATGTGGGTAAGTGATAAGGCTGTTAGAGCTTGTTTGCCAGGAGCTGGAGCCCGTGCATGGGTGCAATGATGCAATGGAAGCCCTGCTACAAAGGCAGGGTGTTTTCTTCCCCAGGCGTCTAGCATCCGTTTGGGTGATCCCTAACCACTGATAAAATGATTTCTTCATTGGCCATGGAGCCACTGGTGCTCTGACCAAAGAAGTATGGGCAGCTGTGTCCTGAGATGAGTGTTCCATAGTGTCTTTGCCTACAAGGGGGATGCTTTTTCTCGCCTTTTTCCTAGCAGCGTCCTTGACATTGCCTTGCAGCTTTATTCCACCATGCCTCACACACACAAACACACACACACACACACACACACACACACACACACACACACACAGGTCAGAGAGCTGGAGGGCCAGGACATGCGCGAGGTCATTCAGGACCGTGTCAACGCATGGTTCGTGGAGAACCGTGATGATGAGACGGGGGAGTATCCGGACTTTCCTGATGCTGAGGATGGTGGCTCCAAGGTGTGTTCCACTCTTATTGAGTCCCTTCGCTGCTCTATCATGGAAACAATGGCATCCTGAGCGCTTAAATGTGTGTATTTCTTGTGAGTAATTGATGACTGGCTTATGCTGTCGTTTGCATTTTTGGCTTGGGCACATCCTTTGTGCCCAAGTGTGCTGTCCTTTGCACATTTAGCTTGATCGCAGCAAAGTCTGGGGGCATAGGTACTTGATTGTGCCTAGAGCAATTGCGTTTTTAATCTGCAAGAGGCCGAGATATTGCAGAGCGGTATGATGGCATTGAGAAAAAGTAAGGTTCTCTGTGTTTTAAACATCTTTGTATTGTCCAATCAATCAAAGCGGTTCCCCTACAGGCCATCATGCTCATTGTTCTTCCACTGAACGAGAAGGGAGTGTGTGTATGCCCAACTCTCCTGCCCTAATCTATCATGATGCAGATCATTTTGAACCCGCCGCCTCCACCAGTAGAATCGCTGATCACAGACCTGAATGACCCAAAGGCAAAGCCAAAGCCTGATGCTGCCGCTGGGAAAGGTGAGCACGGGGCATATGGGAAACGCTGTTGTGAAGTGTTGATCAAAACTTAATGAGGTTAACATAGTTTCCCGTGCGCCATGGCACATATTTTTTGCTTCAGCACATCAGCTATCTACTTGCCCCATCATGCTTTGCACATGAGGATCTGTGGGGGCGGAGCCCCTTTGGGGCGTAGTTCTAGTCCTACTACTAGTCCTAGTAGTCCCCCTTATGTTCACTGGGGTCAATGGCTGTTGACCTTGAAAGCATAAAGCTTTGAGCCACTAGTGCCACCTCTCGTCATAAGGACCGCACCATCGGAAAGCTAATTTTGTGCTCATTCCAGAGCTGCCCTCAGATGCCTGGTCAAGCCACCCTGCCAAGCCCAGGTCACTCTCTGCTGATGAAGCTTTTGTCCATGCAAACCTGAGTTTTGTTTTATAATTTAGTGAAATCTATAACATTTGTAATGTTGCCTGTTGTCTTGCAATGGAATGGACTCGGAGCGGCGGGGATGTGAGCTTTGCAAGGATGGCCTTTGTCGCAACAGGCTCTTTCATGGAGACATGGTGCCGTAAGCTGGTTAAAGCAGGGTGAAAGGAGAGCTAGAACTCCCAGTTGACGCAGCTCCTATGCCTGTGCATGCGAGCCCCCTGCATGCACATCTCCTCCACTTTCTCACAGGAGTTCCGGAACGTGCACGGCGGTTATATGCTCCAATGCTTTGAAGATGTGAGCAGAAGTTGAGAGGTGCTAATGAAGTACAAGGAGCAGGGGCTTAAAGCTGCGCCCCCCCCTGCATAGCTCATTTCTTTTATTCTGAAGGTTAAGGTGTAAACCCTATGTTGCAATACATGCAAGGGAAGCACAGGCTCCGCCCTTTTTTGTGATCCGGAGGATCACACCTTACTTGTTCTGATGCTGTGCAAGTTCAGGATTAATACAACAATGCTGCTCCAGCGTAGGATTAATGTTACTAGAAAACAATCCTCCCCTTATGAATCAGCAAGCATGCCATTCAAAAGTCCCATTAATGACTGATAAGCGCGACATGTTATGCAGCGCTTGGAGAAAACGCTGATCCGTTTCTTCTCCTATTGTGATGTACAATTCTGCATCACAGGTGGGAAGGATAAGGCTCCTGCAGCCCCCCAGGAGGAGCAAGTGACCAGCGTGTTCATCCCTAGTATAGAGGCAGCAGTTCAGGTACGGAATAAGAGGCAGTGTGGGCACAGGATAAGAGGCAGGTGATCAGCGTGTTCATCTCTAGAATAGAGGCAGCAGTGCAGGTGCGGAGTGAGATAGGTATGAGAACAAGGCGTCAGCGCAAGTATGCAAAGGAAGGGTGGGGTTGGATGCAAAGGCAAGATGGGGTTGGATACAAAGGCGATATGGGGTTGGATGCAGAGACAAGATGGGGTCGGATGCAAAGGCAGGATGGGGTTGGTTGCAAAGACAGTGCGGGGATAGATGCAAGTGTGATTAAGCACACTTGCAGCAAGGATGCTTAACGAGGGTGCTTTGTATATGAAAATCGAGTATCATGATTCATGCACAGTGGAAATGAAGGCTTTTAAGAATTAGCGCATAGGCTGGTGTGCAAGCAAGCAAAGCTGGAGGCGTAGGAGAGTGCAGTTGTGATCTAGAATCAAGAAACCAGCACACAAGCTGGTGTGCATGTGAGCAAAGCTGGAGAGTGCAAATGCGATTCAAAGTACAGGCAACCATGCATATTTGTGTAGATCCTTTGCGCACATAAGTCGGGCTAGGTGAAGAGGGTTGAGCATTTGTCAAGATAGTCTCTTTTGACACTCATTCAACATGCTCGGCCCCCTCTATCCAACTATGAATGTAAACTTTGTGCTGTTGCTGTGGGCATTACAATCACTCCAAAATATACATGCAAAAGGCCTGTTCATTTGCCTATGTTTGTAATGTGTGCACTCCTTCCACATGCACAGCTCGCAGTGCCAACATTTGTGCATTCCGTATGCCTATGCTTCTATTGTGCACGCTCTGTCCTCAAATGCCTGCGTGATGTACCCATTCTGTTCACAAGCACAGCTCGCAGTGCCAACATCTGTGCATTTTATGTGCCTATGTCACTGATGTGCACATTCTGTCCTCATATGACCATATCTGTGTGATTTGGACATTCCAACCCGTCCACAAGCACACGCAAAGCTTGCAGCGCCGACATCTCTGCATTGCACATGCAAACGTGCAGGAGTTTGTGGCCAAGTGGCAGGACCGCGATGAGACGGACAACTTTTTTCAGAAGTACGATGCCGAGCTGGTGAAAGACGATCTGCGGCCCCTGGTTTTCGAGGAGATCCGGTTACAGGTACAAGTTTGCGGCTTATAAGGTCTGCAGGCCCTGGTGCTTCAGGAAATTGGGATACAGGTATGGCTCATGAAAATTGCAAATTTGAGCTCATGTTTGTGTGTTGCCTGCACGCGCATGAGCAGGTGAGATTGCATTTTAAAAAACAAGTGTGGGGATGCTTTGAAGGTCAAGGAGGGAGTACTTACTGGTGCCTTTTTAGCGAGTGACTTTTTCTTGTAAGCAATCTTTCTATCCTGGAATTGATCCATCTTTCCTTGGAAACGAGTAGTTTTTCATCCAAAATGCATTGTTTTGATCTGAAAACACGGTACAAATCCCACTCCAAAGAAACGCATACCTGTGATGCTGATGCTTTGTGATGCTTCCTTCTGTGGTGCAAAAACCTTGCTTGCCTTTACGCTTTGTGATGCTTCCTTCTGTGGTGCAAGTATCTTGCTTACCTTTAACTTTGTGATGCTTCCTTCTTTCGGTGAGAGAAAGCTGTCTCGTCTTGCTAAAAATGGACACTGCGTCCCTGAAAGCACCGATTGAATGAACTCTGGATGTAAGCTTTCTTTTCTACCTTTGTCATTGTCCAGGTTGGCATCAGCATTGTGATTTGCCTGCCCCTGCTTCTGCACAACTTGCAAATGGCGGAAAAGTTGCGCACAGCTCTGCTCCTAAATGCAAATGCTGTACACTGCAGAACTTAAACTTGGACTTGACTCTGCACAGACACTTAACACTGCGGTTGCACACCGCAGATCTTGAACTTGACACTGCAGACACTTGACACTGCAGTTGTACACTGCAGAACTTAAACTTGGACTTGACTCTGCACAGACACTTAACACTGCGGTTATACACCGCAGATCTTGAACTTGACACTGCAGACACTTGAAGGGCTCGTTGGAAGCAGGAGCTGAACTGGTGTTTAGAAGGGGAGGTGTCATCATTGCTGGATTTTGAAACATGTGCCACGCTGCAGGTGGATGAGGAGATGTCGGTCCTGCTGCAGAACCTGAAGGACATGGTGGAGGCAGAGAGGGCTGCAAAGCTGGGCAAGAAGGGGAAAAAGAAAAAGGGCAAGAAGAAGAAGAAGGTGCGTAGGGGGGACAAAGGAGTGGGCACATGCAGGATGGTCCACGTAGCAAAAAAGGATGCTCAGCTTATATCGCTATATTCACCTACAAGGGCAGCTGAGCAAAGCACTAACCTATAACCATAGCCACTGCAGCAAATAAGGATGCGCAGTGGTTTTGCCCTTCATTCCTTTGGATGTTGTTGGTTTATCACCTGATGTTAGAGGGCGGTGACAAGTGTAACAAAATAATAGAAAGGATGCTGGTTGTCTGGAATAATGTAAGGTTTTACAGCATACACATGTTTTTTTAAATGACAGAAAGGATGGAAACTTGACCAGGAAATTAGAACGGGGAAAGATGAGCTTATCTGTGTTCAAGGCTCTTGGGACACCAAGGACTTGGAACTGGAAAGTAGAATAGGACCTAGAATAGGGAGGTAGAACAGGGGAAGATCTGGCTATCTCATCATACATCATGTAGGGTTTGAATGCTCCACAGCTTCACCTATCAAGTTAGCAGCACAACTTGAAATAAAAAGTGAAAAAAGAAAAGGCTACGCCAGCCAAAGAGGCCGTGTGCATTAAGGAAAGGTTTTTCTTTATACAGCACGCATGATGCTAGCGTGAAGTGATGAGCATGATCCTCTGCACGCCATGCAAGCAACAGTGATGAGCATGTTGCTTGCATGGCGTGCAGAGGATCATGCTCATCAATACCAAATGTCTTAAGAAGCAACTTTGCCAAGTTTGCATCAGCTTTGGCTGTGTGCAAATGGAATTCTGTGCTTTGCAGCATGCTTGCACAGCAGCACAGTCATTGGAAGTAAGACGTGCTATGCCTCGGACACCTTTGCATGCAATGCCATAAGCAAGATCATTGGAGAGTTCTGTTTGGACAACAATGAAATCTTCCCTTTCCTTGTGTTGCAGGGGAAGAAAGAGAAGAAGGGTAAAAAGCGAAAGGACCCCACTGCAGACCGGTCCATTGAATCCCTGTTTGCTGAACTGGTAAGTTAATGTGGCAGGTTGTGCCCCTGCCTGGTAATCTGAAGCGTGCTAATGCTTAACTCAGATTTTCTGTCCTTCATTTTTTGCTTTCTTGGATACTTGGTTTGTACTTGATGAATTGCCTTTCCACTAGAAGGCACTATGAAATAAACTCACGGTGTCTGTTGTGCATGCCTTCCCTGGAAGAAGCCATTTCTTGCCCGTCACTTGCAAGAAGTGAGCTGGCGCATATTTAGAGAAGATGGGTGTATGATTGTGTCACACACACATGCATGCATGCTTGCTTGCAGGTCAGCAACGGTATTCTGCAGCCCTGCCCCCATGTGCATGTCCGGGATTACTTGGGCTCTCCGGCCTTCATGCAGGCCACGCTGGAGAAGGTTTGTTGTCAGGGGTGCCTTGCATGCTATACCAAGGGATACATTCTATGCTACACCCATCTTGCATGCTAGTCTGTTATGTCTCCACGTGCATTCATGCAGGCCACCCAGGAAAAGGTTTGTTGTCTTGGGTACCTTGCATGGTAATTGCCCATCATGCACATCTGCTGTACATGACTGGTCATGTATCAGTGCTGCATTGCATGGGGTGCTCCCAGCGCTGCATTGTGTGGTGTGCTCTCAGCACTGCATTGCGCGGTTTCCACCAATGATGCTCTTCTGCTGTACATCAACGGTCATATTCCAAGGTTTTTGTGCTGCCCGAGCCCTTGGACACTGAGCAGTCCAGGCTTGCAACTCGCAAGACCAGGCTCACATTGTAGCTTCATGGGTACAAAGTGTTGACTTAGGCTATGGCCACAGCAATTGGTTAGCTGGTTTGTCAGTTGCAATGCAATTCACATTGAGGCCAAGTGCAGGGAACTGACCTCACAGCTCGTTGCACAAGACTCACCACACATTTTGCCTCATGACTCACTGGACGATACCCCTCTGAGTCCAGGGGCTAGCTGAAGCAGATGTGCACCTGCTTATGTGTGAATCACATGAGCAAGTTCCACATTATGTATGAATTACTATGAGCGAGTTTCAAGGTTGCAGCCGTATGAGTGCAATAGTGCTCACGAGCAGTGTAATAACATACATATTCAACAGCTTTCACTCACACGCGTACATGCATGCACGTGCGCACATGACAAAGGCACATACACACATACACACAAACACGTGGCAAGCAGGCGGGCATCATCCCGGATGCGTCCATGGCTCAAGTGCGAGCGGTGCTCACGGAGTACGCCATCCTACCTTTGGGGTAAGCAGCAGTGGTGTGTTGTAGTCCATGGACCAAGTCTTGGCAGTGCTCATGGATTGTGCCACCTGAGATATAGGGTCATTAGAAATGCAACCATTTATGTTTCACACTGCCGTTAAGCCCAGCTGCAGATGCACATGCAACTCTTTGCATCAAGGGCGCATGCACTCTGGCAAGGTTGACCCAGGAATCCATGAATGGATGTCCCTTGCCGTGCATGTGACCTAGCGCCTGAGGTTCGCCATGAGGCGTATCATGACATAGGTCTCAATGCCTGAGGTCTGCCAAGCGGCGCGTCATAGCATAGGTCTCAATGCCTGTTGAGTGCCATAAGGCATGCCTTTGCATAGGTCTTAGCGCCTGTGGAGTGCCACAACGCATGTCAGCGCATAAGTCTCAGTGCCTGTGGAGTGCCACGATGCATGTCAGTGCATGAGTCTTAGTGCCTGTGGAGTGCCATGACGCATGTCAGCGCATGAGTCTCAGTGCCTGTGGAGTGCCATGAGGCATGTCAACGCATAAGTTTCAGTGCCTGTGGAGTGCCATGACGCATGTCAGCGCATGAGTCTCAATGCCTGTGGAGTGCCATGAGGCATGCCAGCGCATAAGTCTTAGTGCCTGTGGAGTGCCATGACGCATGTCAGCGCATGAGTCTTAGTGCCTGTGGAGTGCCATGAGGCATACCAGCGCATAGGTGATCGTGCGTATTCAAACAAGCGACATTATATTGCCGCAAATGGCGATCCACAGGTCCCAGTACATTCATGAGCGGGCGCCATACCAGAAATCCATCCTCCTGTACGGTGCTGAGCGCACTGGGAAGACGCTACTTAGCCAGGTGGGCTTGTCCTCTGTCCTTTTCTTCATCTTCTTGTTTTCTTCTTCTTTCCTGTCCTTTTTCTAGCCGGGTGGAGCTCCAGCCTGGAAGAATGGTATCCACTTTACTTCTCCTCTGTGGAAAATAAACAGGGATGACCCCGCATCTCATAAACCTCCCTAATACTTGACTTATTGGGTTTTATGAGTGTGTATAGTTACCGTGTCTTATTACTGAATGGCGTTGCTCCTGCTTCTTCAGCGCATGGCCTTATGTGCGGTCTGTGCAAGTCTTGGTCAATAAATAGGGTTGGGAAAAGAGGGTGAGCTTTTGGCAAAAGAGGGTCTGAAGAGTCTCTTCGGGGCCCCTTTGGCCCTCTATAGAGCCCCTTTAGACAAATGCTCAACCCTCCTACCCAACCCTCTCGATGTGTAGCCTGAGTTAGTCATTGTCTATGTGCGGTTCAGGCATGTCTGAGCGAGTCTGAGTGAACCACGATGCACACCCTATCCCACAAACAAAAATGATATGTAAGCAATTTGCAAGGCTGTGCAGCAAATCGTCTCAGGTGGAATGCTTGTCAGTTATTTGCATGCAAAGAGTTTTGTGCTTCTGCCCTCATGAAAGCCTGCTCTTTTGCACTTGACTTCTCCATTGAACCTGCACTGCATGATGGAGCCTTGCAGACACTCATCACCATCCCCAGTCCTTCACTATGAAGGATAATTAAGATACCCATCTCTTTGACCCGTGTTTGCAGGCCATTGCCAACCTGGCAGGTGCCAACTTTTTTGATCTGTCACCTCGCAACACGGATGGCCGGTACCCAGGCAAAAACGTAGGCATGATGGTGCATATGGCGTTCAAGGTCAGTGTGGGGTTTGTCCTCAGAAGCAGTTGTAACTTCTTTCATGGGTCAAAGCCAAAGCTCTGCTGAGGAGGCACTGAACTCCAGAGGTATCCCATTGCAGAGGCCCGAGCTTATTGCACAACTTCAAAGCCTAACAAGGGTAGGGTATTTTTAAATGTGTGAGAAATTGAGTGATGCAGCCAAGGGGCATCGGGGTGGCAACTTCCTCCTGCCACTCCCTTCCACCCAAGGATAATGTCCAGAATCATGCATATGCTCCTCCATCACGCGTATCATTTGTTTGCATTGACCATGTACGTCATAAACCTGCTCCATGTCATGTCTCAATTGCATCAATCACCTGCATCATTCACGTATGTCACTCATTTGCATCACCCCATCAGAATGGAACCCGCATAAAAGGTGCAGTTCCTTCTCTGCAGAGGGCTTGGGAAGCCCAGCCTTGCAAGCAGCGTTTTTCCTTTCTTTTGCCTGGCTTTTTCCTCTCCTGGCGCTATTGTGCAAAGCCTCAGTCATCGCTTTTCTGGCTGAGGGTGCGTTTTGCAAGGAAGAAAAGGAAAGGGTTGCTTAGACTTAAAGCAACCCTTTCCTTCTTTAAGTTAAAGAAAGGTGTGCATGCCTTCAAGGACCTTTGGCTGATGCTGGCCTCTTGACCGTCTGTTTGACTAAACAGCAGTCAAGGCAGTAGCGTAGAACATGTACGCTGTTTCTGTTGGTTTGGGTCCCTCAGCCTTAGTTTTGCTGGATAATAGTGGCACTGTAATGGATGCAGGTTGCGCGCACCATGGCACCCAGTGTGATCTACATTGATGAGGCTGAAAAGGTGTTCATTTCGGACAAGAAGAAGTTGAAGGAGTTTGGCAGCCAGGTGAGTTCTGTTTGTTGCATTGGATTTGGCAGCGGCCTGTGTATTGTGTTGACTTGGCAGCCAGATGAGGCCTGTGCTTTGCCTTACATTGCTTACAAAAGCAGGTGCTTGAATTTTCCATAAGCCGCTAAGTAATGTGAATAGCGTGCATGCCTTGCAGTGAAGGTCTTGTACGTGGCCGAGGAATGTGATTAGTATACACACCTTGCAATGCAGCGACTAGACTGGTTGTCAACGCCATCACGACACCTTCTGCAGCTTAAAGTCTTCATGTTTATGGACTGCACCTCACTGCTACCCTCTGCAAAGCTGTGAGCAGCCTTGGGCATATCATGCTATGAGCAGCCTTGGGCATATGCTATGCCATGAGCCGCTGTGAACCTTACTGCAGTGCTCAAGCTGTACCATTATAGCTCGCCAGTTTGCCAGGGAACTTCAATGTTTGATGTAACGAGATGTTTGCATTGGGCTCATTGTGGGTCTCGACCATGCCACTGGTTTGTGCTTGCAGGGGCTCACTAATCGCATCCGCAAAGAGTTGCTCAGGGAGCAAGCAGCTAGGGCCTGGGCAACAAGTGCTGCATTGCACTGATAAAACAATGAGCTTTGATTAACAACTGCTGAAACTTGCAGGAGCCCACCAACCGTATCCGTAAAGAGCTGCTCAAGGAGTGCAAGCAGCTGGGGCCTGGACAGCGAGTGCTCATCATTGGCAACAGCAGAGAGCCATACTTGGCCACTCGTAAAGTGGGTGTGATTATCCCATAAGCGTTGGTGCCTGATAGGAAGGAACGCACACACTCATGCACCCACACATATACACACACACCTCTGTATGCACGCAAGCCTGTCCACAAATCAATTGTACACAAAAAGCTATTGTACAAACAGCTACAAAGAGCAGCAACAGTGCCTGAATGCAATGTATGGACCTGTTCTTGCAGGATGAGAAGGCGTTCATCAATTTTTGGACCAAGCACATCATGGTGCCTGTCCCAGACTATGCTTCACGGAGGGTGAGATGCGTACGCGTGAAAAAGAGAGAGAGGGAGAGAGAGAGAGAGAGAGAGAGAGAGAGAGAGAGAGAGAGAGAGAAGGATGTGGTGGTGTTTTTGCAAAGGTACTCTGTGTAAGGGAACATACAAAACTGCCAGCTCTCACGCAGCAAGGACAATTCCTGATCATGGAGCAAGACATACGGGTTAGAGATTGTGCACGATTGACATGGCATGTGTTTGAGTGTTTGCATTTACTGATTTACAACCTTGCCCTTGCAGATCCTGTGGCCTGGCCTACAAAGGGGCCTCTGGGGCTGCCCTTGGAATTAGAGAAATAAAGATAGGAAGAAAAGAAAAAGAGGAGAAGGAAAAAAGGACAGAAGTTCTTTACCTGCTGGTTCAAAGCCTGATGCACCTTGCCCTTGCAGACGCTGTGGCCTGGCCTGTTTGAGCGGCATGGTGCCAGCCTGGGCACCAACTTTGATCTGACAACCCTTGCGCACATCACAGACGGCTACACCAGTGGCGCCATGGACATGGTAGGAAAGGAAAGGGAAAGGTTACATAGCATCATCCGTCTATGATGGGAGCTTAGCTGAAGCAAAAATTGTGCCTGTAATCCAAGCAAATATGGTAGGCATAGCTAAGAGCTGGCATGCATGGGTGTGCAGGGGCTCATCGAAATGCATTTTGACATGTATGAAAGCCGCTAGGCACTAAGCGGTGTGCCGCTAAGCACCAAGTCACTAAGCACCAAGTCACTAGTTTATGTATGACGGCCGCTAAACTACTTTCTACGTTGAGAAAGAGAAGACGACAATGTAAGGGGTCCTCAACAGGGAGGTGGAGGAGGACGCCCGTGATGGCTTGCTCACGATGGCTTTGCTCACAACGGCGTGCCCACAATGGCTTGCTTTTAATGGCTTGCACATTGGTGCTCACAATTTCTCGCGTATGATAGTTTGTTCACGATGGCTTCCTCATGGTGTCTTGCACATTGATGCTCACAATGGCTCCCTCATGATGGTTTGTTCATGATAACGTGTTCATGATGGCTTGCTCATCATGCTCACATGGCTTGCTCATGTATAGCTAGCTCACAATGGCATGCTCATGAGGGTCTGCTATAAGGGCTTGCTCATGTTGGATTGTTCATGATAACTTGTTCACAATGACTTGCACGAGATGTTTGTATGGCTTGCTCATGATGGTTTGTTCATGATTACTTGTTCTTGATGACTTGCACATAATGCTCATATGGCATGCTCATGATGCTCATGATGCTCACGATAGCTTGCCCATGTTGGCTTTGGGTGGGCTGAGTGCAGCGCCTGAAAGAACAAAGTTTCGGCATCTGCTAGTCTTTTTGCCCTGGTGTGAAGGTGCTGTGTGTGCAGAAGCCCCAGTCTGGAGGTGCTCTCCTGAAGTTCAGGGTGTGTTGATCATGTAACTAAACTGCATCGTTGTATGCAAAGCTGTTTAGCGCATCACATGGGGTGATGCAAAGGAACACACACACACACACACACACACACGAATACACACAAGTAGGCACACATAAACCCAAGAAGTTGTAACATTCAAGTTGCCTCTGTTCAGCCACATTGTCTAGAAGCGTGCAGCCCAATTTGGACTGGATTATGCTTTCACATTGCAGGTGGTACGCAGCATGCTCACGCGCCGACGGCTGGAGCGCTTCATGGCAGGAGAGAAGATAACACTGCCAGAAATTCTTCAGTGGCTATGCAAGGTGCGCAAGCTTTTTGCACACCCAACCATCATTGCATTGTGCAGCACAGAGACTGCGTCAGTTGAATCTGATATGCATGCATTCTGAAGTCAGGAATCCTGTGTGTGTATATATGCGGGCATGTGTGTTTGTGCGCGCGTAGTTGAGCTAGCTCAAGGAATCTAAAGAAAAAAGAAAAGGGAAAACTATGTACACATTTTGACTCTAAGAGTCGTCCACCTTGCCATGCTTAAAACATGAATAGTTGGCTCGTACTATCATTATATCCAGTGTTGTTCCGTGCGATGGTCTGGGATGAAAAATGCAATAAATTACGTGTAAAGTTTGAGTTCGTCGAACTGGTTGATCGCACGTTTGGTCGAGGAGAGGGTGGCCAAGAAAGGGGTCAGCAGAGCCTGTACAGGCTTGCCCCGGCCTTCCATCCTCTTGAACTGTCTAATTTAAGCGTTGTTAATGAAGACGAGAAGTCCTGATGAGTTCATGTGGCATCAAAGTGGCCTTCTGGTGACCTTCTAGTGGCCTTCGCTTGGACTTAGCAGGCTGCATTTCGCAGAAGGGGGTAAAAGTCCGACAAACGACACTTTTAAAATGCGATAAAATGCGTATAAAGTTTGAGTTCGATAAAGTGCGAAGTTCGTCGCACGGAACAACACTGATTATATCCTGGCAAGGCTTGTTGTGCATGGAGCTTGCCTTACATGCTCGGATTTGACGGTTGTTATTTTAGTGATGGAAGCTCATTGAATAATGCGGCAAAGGTGTACTGGTTTTTGCCTACATAGTCGACCAGCTTTCATGATGCATCTTTGACACTCTACCCAAGTGTTGCATCACTCTCTGGCAACCTGAAAAATGTGTCCTAATACAACTCTCTGCCCTTCCCTCACCTGTTCCAGTTCTCTTGATTGTTCTTGTGACGTTTCATGTTATGCTGCACATCTTCCTATATTTTGCGTGCCGCAGGTTGATACCCTGAGCAGAGAGCAAGATGAGAATCTACGCAAATGGCAGGACAAGACACCAGCTATGGCAGCAATCAAAGGGACAGCAAAGGTCAAGGCAAAGAAACCCGAAAAGGGGGTCAAAAAGAAATAGTAAACTCCTGACCCCCGTGTTCAGGTGTTAGGTTTTTGCAGCAAATCTTTGGAAGTTGGGCTTTGCGTTTCTGCATAACCCTGAGAGGCTCCCTGCGTGTTGTGTATCACTTTTTGACAGCATGTACAACGAATAAGAAAAGAGGAATCGCGTTGTTGGCTCCTGCTGCTTAGAACTTTTTGGTAAGACCATTGCTAGCTTGCAAATTAGGGAACCGCTTTCCTTAGAACAAGCAGCCTTCGGACTGAAATCCTCTTCTTCTCTCCTGTTACATTGATCTTCTCTTTTATACCTATTCTCACTGATGGCTGTGGACCAGAAATTAGGCTACTTGTGAGCTTCCTTCGATGCTATCCCTCTAGAGGTTGCAGAGGCAGAAGGCCTTCAGTCAAAACGGCTGACTGCTGGCCTGTTCATAAGTGAGGAGAAGATCACTTAAGTAGGATATAGCTTGTTGTTTTTTTGGTTTATGAAGGTAACATATCCAAAGACTTAACATGGTGGATGGAAGGCAGGTAAGAAGCCATCTTGGCAGAGATTTAGGACAGGACTCCTATCGGATAGGATAGGGTCAACGGTTGCATAGCTGTACCTGCCTGCTGCTAAACTGATATTGAGCCTGCTGCTCGCACTGATATTGAGTGTGCTTGCTGCCAAGTATGCAATTACCATGGTGGCTATGAACCTATTAACTCTGAACCTCCTTACCTTGATATGTATATCTGTGATGTTTGCCAACGAACGTACCACTGGAAATGCATGAAAGAACTTGGTTGTTATACTGATGGGCAAAGGCAACAAATAGATGTTGCTGACACATGGGCATGTCCCGCCTGTGCAGGCCTCAATGATGCTCAAAAAATTAACAGAAAGAGACTGACTAAAGATGAACTCTGGAAGGTCACTTGGAAGCCCTCCTGGGAACCAGAGGAGCTAAAGGAAACATGGCCTAAATTTCAAGAGTGCCTGCTTGAATTTGAAGCAAAACAGAGCGAGCCTAATCTCTCTTTACCCACAGCAGATTCCACCCTCTCAAACCTCGAGAGACAAGGCTTTGAAAAACCTAATGCAACCAATGTTTGGCAGCAGAAACTTGACACAGAATTGCGTAACAAAATCACCTTTGATATGAACCCCACTAATCCTCAAATGGTCATAAAACCAACAGGTTTGTGTGAATTTTAGCTGCGTAATGTTGACCTTGTGAAATACAAGGCTCAGCAATCCCTGCACCTAGCATCACCTGACACTGAATCAAACAGCCATTCCACTCGTACTCTACCTCCCCTTACTCTCCCAGAAATCTATACATCGTACATGGCTTGCATTTATAACACACAAGGCAAACGTGTTGGCATGATATCCCCCAACCGCTTCCAAATCCTCTATAGGGCATTTTATGGAGCCAAGCTTGCTGGCATGCACGAGAAAATAACACCTGCTCCAACTTCCTTTGCATCTGAGCTGCAAGGGCTCCTTCCTCGCAAAACCATGCATGAAAACAAGTACTCTAGCATGAAAATCAAAGATTCCTTTTCACGAGCCCTCCCAACCCATATCCATAGTGCCCTCCAAAAATGGGCCTTGGTGTCACAAGAAAAAGTGACTTCCCCTCTACAGCACAACCCACAATACCAGCACTACTGGAGTGCCGACCCCCGAGACACTCTTTTTGGTGCCCTGCATAATCCCCTTTCATCCAGATTCTCAGGTTCCTCAGTATGCCATCCCACTTATGATGAGGGGGCTATGATTCATGCCCTGCAACATGCCATCTACTCCGCCATTCTTAATACAGAGGCCACTTCTACCTTCATGTTCCTCCCTGTATGGGGTAAGCACATGATAACCAACCTTACTCCAAACTTTTCACTGTCTATCCACATCTCTGCTGCGAACTTGGAACCATTTTGCGCACCAACCTTTGTTATAACGCCTCTAAATCCTGCCTTAGTCAAGAAATACCACTATCTCAGCACACCTGGGACCTACAAATTTTCACTGTTTGGAACACTGCAGCTAGAGTCCATCTGAACAACCATAACCCAGCTTGGCTACAGGGCCTAGCAAGAGATGTACCAGAACCCAAATGGAAGCTAAATAGCGTCAGTAGCCACCCTACTCTCAATTCATCATGCATGCTGACATGCCTGGATTCAAAAAATGTGAACGCCTCCCCTCCGACAAACAACAAATCTCAAGGGGCGCAAGAACTGAACACATAAGTAATCAGAGCAGAGACTCTGTGCCTAACCAATCCAATGCCAATCTCACACTCAAAGTCGCCAACTGGAGAACCTGGGCTTACACAGATGGCAGCTGTCATGCTCAAAATGGCAAGCAAGAAACTGGGGCAGGCGTCTACTGCCCGCTCACTGACAGCAAAAACTTTGTTGAACCTAACGGTGCTGGGATTACTAACACTAGACTTGGCAAGCGTAGTCTTTCTTTCTTTCTTTCTTTCTTTCTTTACCAACACCATATGTCGTGCTGAATTAGCAGCAATCGCTGCTGCTATCACCCACAGCTATGCAAACATTGCGTCTCAGACGCTGTCAGGCTGACAGCCTCACCTCTCTATATCAAATACGTAAACAACTTCTCTACCCTGAGAAACACTTGAGGCATATTCAAGGAGATGTCCTTAAAATGCTTTCAACTCTCATCAACAACTCTCAAACCAATATTCGTCTTTACAAAGTGAAGTCTCATGCTGGCATCGCTGGAAATGAATGTGCTGATGCCATTGCAACATATCAGGCCAATCACGCCAACAATTGCGTGGCAGACACTGGGATCCCCGGTTCAGGTCCTGGCGGAAATCCATTTACACATATCTTTTGGTTAGCCAAGGAAGAAAAAAGAGAGCATGCTGCAGGCACATCTACAGGTCCCCCACCTGCTCCCAAGTACACCTACCTGCCCACTCTCCAAGATGCTCTCAAATCCCACATGCACACTAGACACAAACTTGGATATGCCAATGCCAAAACAGGGTACTACGCTTACTATCAGAGCTTGTTGCCTCATGTTAATAAAAAAATTAGCAATGCCTTCAGGAATATGTCATGTATATCCACACCCATGAAGCGCACCATCCTACAGTATCGCACAGGTACCTCCTATAATCAAAAGCATGCAGTCCGTTTCAAGAGGTCAACTGACCCATGTTGTCCTCTCCCAGGCTGTCATCAATTAGACAGCGCACTCCACATGCTTTCAGGCTGCCAAAATTAAACCATATCCAACATGAAAACTGGACGCCATAAAATTGCAGGTAGAATGATTACAAAAGCACTTAGCAAAAGCCCTTTGGGAGCAGGCCTAATCTACACAGACTTAGGAAGCGGCTTTAAGCTTGCGCAGCATAACCTTTAAACTCCTGCACATGCCTCAAACAGAACTACACCTTCTTATCTCTTCCCTTGTAGCCTTTCTATGAGAGCAAGATCAGCCTCCAGCCGGCCAGATGCTATCTTGATAACCCCTCACAATGCCCAAACCACCTCTAACAATGTTACTTCCTCTTGCTCACATCATGCTCTACGCAGCACGCACAGCACCACACAGAGGACTGGCACAGCTAACCGTGTGAGACAACCTCATCAATTGCATGCAAACCAGCGCCATGTGCACTTGATTGAAATCAAGTATTGTGAGGATACAAGGCCTCAACATCAGTTGGACTCGGCTAAGCAGCAGCATGCAGACCTCTGCAAATATATTAGTGCTAAAGCTGTTACTATCCATCCTATCCTCCTAGGCGTCGGGGGAACTTGTTACATTGAGCATACCCTGAACCAATTTAAAAAACTAAGTCTGGACCATCAACGCGCCATCAAGCTGGCTCAAACACTTCATGCCCATTCTGTTCAATATGCCCACAAACTTGTTGCCACTAGACGCGCTATCCAAAACAAGAGTACTTCTAATAGCCAGGTTCTAGAGCCAAGTGCTTCTAGAAACCCTCCAGATCCCCATTTGCTTTTCTGTTTTTCTTCTTGTGGTGGAGGGGACTCACGGCTCTTTTGAGCCAATGTATCCCCTTTTCCTTAATTGATGTAGGGAGAATTTCTCTGCCTACGTAGTTTTTTTTCCTTATTATTTTTCTGCCTTCAAGGGCAGCTGAAGCAAAAGGCGCCTGTTACCAAACCAAACCAATCTTGTGCACAAATGTTAATTGGAGAAGCAGGCAAGTTCTGCTGAATGCTGAGTTCATAAGTGTCAATATCTATGAAGGGAAGGGAAGGGTTACATAGCTGTACCTGCCTGCGGGGGCGGCTTACTAAGCTAGGTTAAAAAGAGGAAGAAAAGGGCCAGAGAACAAGGAAGCATCCTTTAGCCAGAGAGAGAGCAGACCTGGGAATGTGTGTATTTAAGCATGGCAAGCTGCTCATCCTGCACATCATCTTGGGCATCACAAAGGCCACCGTGGCCTGTGACAGGTTGGAAATCTCGTCATTCCAAGTAGCTTGACAGTGTCCCCAATGATGGTGGGTGTGCAGCTACTATGGTTGTTTATAATGGATTCACCATCTTTGTTACGAGCAGTCCACCATTTATATTGTCTCAGTAGGTGGTTTGGCCCTGGAAACTCGAGAAAAATGGCCTCCCCCCTGGACCACAACCCACAATACCAACACTACTGGAGCAGTGACCCCCGAGACACCCTCTTTGGTGCCCATCATAACTCCCTCTCATCCAGATATTCCGGTTTTTCTGTCTGCCTCTGGACAGGGCCTGCCTGACAGTCGTGTCGTAGGTCCCATGGTGGAGGCCAACTTGCTGGTGTAGACTTCTGTGCCACCTCTTCCTCTTGGTCTGTGTAATGGGGCCCTGCCTTTCAGGACAGGTAACCTTTCCTTAATGCACGCGGCCAGACTTGGACTGCGTAGTCTTTCTTTCTTTCTTTCTGTCTGTCTGTCTGCCATCCCATTTGCACCGAGGAAGCTATGACTCAGGCCTTATTCCATGCTATCTAAATATATACAATATTCAAATAAATATATATAAACCCTAGTTTTTTGAATTGATCAAGGGAATGGGCAGTGTAAATGGTTCCACCCACACCCAGGAGGATTGGGTGGATAGTAATCTCTGCACTTTGGAGTTGTTTGCACAGTTCGCTGTGTTGTTGCTGTGAGGCTTCTAGCTGGGCACTAGGCCTCTTATCTTCACAGTATTTAATTTCTACCAAATGGATATGGCGGTCTGGAGTTGTGCTACTCCCCATACTGCGCAGTACTCTGTGTGAGGGTGGAGTAGGTGGCCTGTTTGGGTTAGTAGGGTTAGGAGTGACCAAGATCGCATTAGGGCGGCTGGAGTTGCATCTGGTTTGAACAGGAATCATGGGTTTGAAGAGGTAGGAAGGCACAGCACGATTAGAGATTTGCTCAGGGACTTGCAGGTCGTGCTGGGCAAACGGTTTTTGTTGCTCGCATCCAACTGCACAAGATTGGCCCCATAAGAGCCTTCACTGACCAGTTTAAAAATCATCCTGCAAGCAATATTGTGATGCTCATTTACCATGTTGCGCATGACGGGACATTGGCAGCCAGATAGGATGTGGAGAGCGCTATCCACTGGCATGTAATGGCAATCAGGTAGGGGGCATGTAAGGTTTGTGGATCTTTTATATCGGACTGCATGTTTCTGATTGTACAGAGTGCCTGTGCGGTATTGGAAGACAGTGCGTTTCATTTGAGTTGAGAGACTGGGCATATTCCAAGAGGCATTGCTCATGCTTTTGTTTACATGAGGCAACAAGCTCTGGTAATAGGTGTAGTAGCCTGTATTCCAATCAGCATAGCCCAGCTTGTGCTTAACATGCATATGGGATTTCAGAGCATTTTTAAGGTCTGGGAGGTACCTCAGACGAGGTAAGGAAGGGTGGGATTGAGGTTACCTAGAATCTGTCTCTTCCCGAGCCAGCCAAGTTGTATTGTGGAAGGGATTTCCTCCTGGGCCAGCGCTAGGGATTCCAGTATCAGTCAGGCTATCATCTTTGAGGGAGGCCTGGTATTTAGCAACCTGATCTGCCATTCATTCCCAGCTATTCCAGCATGAGACTTGACCTTGTAAAAAAAGATGTGATCTTGAGAGGCTCAGGCAAGGTTTGAGATCCTCTTCAGAACATCTCCTTTCACGTGATGTCTATGCTTCTCCGGGTACAGGAGTGAGGATTGTAGGGAAGTGTATTTGACTATGGACTGCGGATTTCCTCTACATTTCTGTGTGAGAGCGGTGTTCGTGTAGGCTCTGGGGGCGTGTCGATATTGATGATATCTTCATAAGTAAAAGTGTTTGGGTCAAAGGGGAAGGAGCTGTCAGCTGAATGGAGATCAGACTCGGGGTGGAGGCCATCCCATACGCTGCCTTGTTGTATGGACACGATGCTGCCTTGCAGGTTGTTCCAATCATTACTGATGAGCAGTTCTTTAGGGTTGTCGCTATGTGAGTCTAGTAGGAATTAAGTGTTGTCATTTGGAAAGTAGTTGTTAATGCTACGTTTCAGGGTGACAGCGTGTCCTTGGAGGGTCTCAGGATCAGTGGCAGTAGTCAAGATGACTGTGTCTTTGTAGGCAGCAGTAAGGAGAATGCCTTCTGTAAGTTCTTTAGTAATCTCACTGGCAGCTAAGTCACCATGGTTGTAGTACTGAAGACTCCTAAGATTATTCTTCACACAACAGGTAAATATACTACAAGCGTGTGCATTGATGGCAGCTGCAGCAGCATCATGCCAAAGAAAAGCAGTTAACAAGCAGATACCTGTCAAAGGATGTACACAGCAACACAATGGCAACACACACGCACGCACATTGCGCACATCAACCTGCATCACACAGACACAATGGCTTGCACATGAACTTCCTGCCCTGAACTTCCTGCTAGTGTAGATGGCATGTGCTACGACCCGCAGTGGCAGTTGGTGAGGTGACTAGGAATAGAGTATAGAGCGGCTAAATAGTTAGGGATTTGATACTGTTCTGGGAGTCGAACCCAGCCTACGACCCGGTCACCGCTTTATACTCCAGATCAAGGTCAGATCTATAACCTCACACTAATATCATCCACAAATAATTATCGAAGGTGTAATCCGTACGTAGCATTCCCCCCCACCTGGCTAAGCCGTCCTCGGCGCCAGAAGGGTAGCTATAGCAATAACCAATCCCCGCCCTTGTCTCTCACACAAGGACTCGCGCTGGTACCAGCGCTAGGTCATAGGCTCTTTGAGTGGCTAGCAAAGGCTCCAACACGCCTTGGCTTGTGGACTGCTTCCTGGGTCCTTTACCTCGTCAGGCGCCTGGGAGCCTGAGGAAAACTTTCTAGGCAGCGGGACCCAGCTGCTAGTACAAGAATATAAGGCCAACAAGGGTTTACCCACTAAGCCAACATAAGTGGTTGGGGTGCATGCCCCTGGGGGACTAAAACAGGAAGCGCCTGACGAGGTAAAGGACCCAGGAAGCAGTCCACAAGCCAAGGCGTGTTGGAGCCTTTGCTAGCCACTCAAAGAGCCTATGACCTAGCGCTGGTACCAGCGCGAGTCCTTGTGTGAGAGACAAGGGCGGGGATTGGTTATTGCTATAGCTACCCTTCTGGCGCCGAGGACGGCTTAGCCAGGTGGGGGGGAATGCTACGTACGGATTAGACCTTCGATAATTATTTGTGGATGACATTAGTGTGAGGTTATAGATCTGACCTTGATCTGGAGTATAAAGCGGTGACCGGGTCGTAGGCTGGGTTCGACTCCCAGAACAGTATCAAATCCCTAACTGTTTAGCCGCTCTATACTCTATTCCTAGTCACCTCACCAACTGCCACTGCGGGTCGTAGCAGTGGTAGCGAAGCACTAATGTCATCCACACATGATTATCGAAGGTGTAATCTGTACGTAGCAGCATGAGAGGGCCAGCACACCATGGTCAACACACCTTTGCCTACACAAAAGCAATCGCCATTTGGCCATCGCCCAAGTCCTCCTTCACCCTCTTCACCATGGCCACCTCTTTCTCGGAGCAGTCCTAATGTGGGAGGTGCACTGGGTGTCGGGGGGCTTGGGCGGTTTTGACTGCAACCTGTTGAGAGGTCGAAACAGCTTGCGTGGTGGTGCCTCTTGAGATCCATCGGCTGCCGCTGCTGTTGCTCTGCTGCGCTGCCTCGCTGGGATTGACTGCCCGCTACTCTTTGGGCAACCCAGGCACTCTGGCTTGGTGGGTGCCAGCACCTTTGCGTCCACCTCTGCCAGTATTTGACTTTATTTTTATGAATTGGAAAAAATGAAATGTATAAGCATTACTAAATTTCTTGGGGGTTGACCACAATTAGGGGTTGGCTGAATCAGCGAATCCAATTCATGGCCATCTCTGAATGTAAAAAAATAAGATGAAATACAGACAAAAATTGTTTTGTTGATTGATAGATGTAACTCAGAACAGGCTCGGATGTTTCCAATCAAAGCAGCGGCAATGAAGGGGTTTGGTGCGTCTCTGTTTGTGGAAGGGAAAGGTTTCTACATCCCTTGGATGGAATTAGGCATGCAGCAGGCTCTGAGACTTTGTTTTTGGTTGCAGACTGGAAAAAACCATGTTACTGGAAAGGTTTCCCTGATTCAGGTGCAAACACATCCGAATCAGGTCTGCATCAGAACTGGTTCAGACCTCCATAAAATCTGTGCACCTTGGCTGAGATAAGGCAGTTCTGAATCAGGTGTGTCTCAAACTGATTCAGGTCTGAATCAGGTGCAGATCAGATCTCACTTCTGATTCAGGTGCACATCAGAATCAGCTGGCCTGAATCAGGTCCTGATCAGACCAAATCACACTTTCTGATGTATTCAAGTGCCGCACAGGGGCAGTCTACACACAAAAGCATGCTATTAGATTCAATAGGTCTTCCACCGATGGAAGATGCCCGCTGTGTGATGATATGGACAGCATTTATCATGTTGTCCTCAGACGTCCAAACCCAACTATGAGTGGTATGCAAACCAAAAGACACCATGTTGGCCTTATCTTCTGTGTTAAAGCCCTTAGCAAAGGCAGGTTTGGCTCATACCTTATTGGTATGGATGCCTGCCGTAATGAGAGACTCCTGGATCAGGGCGCACAAGTCCCTGGAAACATCTCCAGAGCTATTCCAAACTGTTCTTTCCCTAATGGTACTGGCTCCCCTGCCCGGCACTAAAGCCGTCCTGATGCTCTCTTTGTGCGCCCTATTCCAGGCAGACAAGCTCACCTTGATCCCTCCAAGATCCCTCCTCAGGACAGGGACATCCACCTTGTTGAACTGATATTCTGCCCTGACACGAATTCTTTCATCACTCTCAAACGTGCAGCAACTCAACATTCCCACACCATAACTAGACTTAAACCCGCAGCTCAAGGAATCCAGACAGGAATAACAATTTTTTTTTTTAACAAAGTGGCTCTGCACATCATCTTAATTGGGGTGGCTGGCACCATTTACAATGAGTATACAATCACACCTTTCATAAATCTGGGCCTTACCAAACAAAAAGCTAAATCACTAGCATCCAAGCTTAGGGACCATGCCATTCAAATATTAACCACTATCATTAACACTAGACATGCTCTTTGTTTTTACGGGGGCTTCTGGGGGGGTTCTGCTGGGCGCGCAGCGGCAGAGGACGGGAGAAGGAGAGTCCGGGCGTCCAGAAGCATGGCGAGCAACCCTCCAGATCCCCATTAGATCTGTTTCTGGATATCTCCTAGGCTAGCTGTGTCTAGTGTAGGTTTAGAGGGCCTTCTGGTGAGGCCTCTAGCTTTCCAGTTAGGGGACCTTCCCTTAATGCATGCGGCCTTTGGCCTGCGTAGACTCTTCTTTTTCTTTTTCTTTTCTTTTCTAACCACTATCATTAACACCAGACATGCTCTTTGCTTACAGGGGGCTTTGGGGGGTGGGGTCACTGGGCGCGTGGAGGAGGAGAGTCCGGGCGTCTAGGGGCATGGCCGAAGATCCTCATTACTTCTGTCTCTTTCCCTCACCTAGGCTAGTTTTGGCTAGTGTAATTTTGAGGGACCTTTGGTGAGGCCCTTGCTAGCTTGCTAGTTAAGGGACCTTTCCGTAATGCACGTGGACTCTGGCTTGCGTAGACTTTTCTTTTTCTTTTTTCATTCTGGATACTATCCATCATAGTATGACAGCTACCATCAGTGTACGCCCATGTCTTCCAGTCAGGGACTTGAAACATGAGGGTTGGACTAGATCGGTTAGACGCAAATACTTCTTCCTGATTACCTATGTGTGAATACCTATGTGTGGATAGGTTGGATTTCTAGATATTTGCTGTTTGTCAGAGGGGAGGCGTTGGCACTTTTGAAATCCAGGCATGTCGGCATGCATTGTATTGAGAGTATGATGTTTGCCAGCACTGCGCAGCTTCCATTCGGCTTCTGACACACCTGTATTTCAAGGACCAAATTAACAATCATTGTTGTATATAATATATGATATTGACGTAGACTACAATGCCCTATAAGAGCACAAGCACGGCAGCAGAGAAAAATTGCTAAACACTCTAGTAGCCAACACAGGGACATTCTTAGTGGCAAGAGCTCTACCCCCCCTCAAGCCCAGGCAATCACAGATACTAACACAGGTGAAGTGGAAAAAGGCCATGCAAAATCGCCAATGTTGTAGAAAAATTCTGCACTGAGGGCATGGCTGGCCCTAGCATAAAGACGGGGGCCTACTAGTGCCTCCCATCCCTGATCCCTGTGCCATCAACAACTATACCTGTCTTAACCAAACAATGAATGGGATGCACCAATAGGCACCATGTTGGCCTAAGCTTCTGTAAAAGCCCTCAGCAAAGACAGGTATGGCTAGTCCCTCATTGGTATGGATGCCTGCCAAAATGAGAGACTCCTGGAGCTGGGTGTAGAAGTCCCTGAGGACATCCCCTGAGCTATCCCTGGCTGGTTTTTCCCTAATGGATCTGGCACCTCTGCCCGGCACCAAAGCCTGATGTGCGCTCTATCCCAGGACGATCTGCCCACCTTGATCCTACTAAGATCCCTCCTCAAGACAGGGACATCCATCTTATTGAATTTCAATTCTGCCCTGACCAACCCCTTTTCAACTCTGGAAGCCGCAACTGTCCAGCACTTTAACCAGGCTCAACACCCGCAGCCCAAGAAGACCAAACAGGAGGAACAATCCTAGGTTGGACTGGGGCTCACTTTGGACCCCTTTGGTGGGAGCCAATGGGAGGCTCTTTCCTTAATGCACGCGGCCGACCGGCAAGCGTAAACCTCTCAGTGAGGCCCTAGCTAGCTTGCCAGTCAGGGAACCTTTCCTTAATGCACGCAGCTGGACCTGGCTTGCGCAGACTTTTTTTTCTTTCTTTTTCAACAACAAGGTGACCTTGCATCATCATCTTAGTTGGTGTGGCAGGCAATATCTATAATGACTACACAATCAAACCTCTTATCAACTTGGGTTTATCCATGCAAAGGGCTGCACCATTAGCATCCAAATCGAGTGGCCATTTTCTTTGTCTTTCTTTTATTTTTTGAGTGGCCATGCTATCCAAAAATCAACAACTATTATCGACACCAGGCATGCAATTCATTTTCAGGAGACTTCTGGGGGAGGTTTTACTCGGCGCGTGGTGGTTGAGAGCAGGAGAAGGAGAGTCCGGGCATCCAGGAGCATGGCAAACAACCCTCCAGATCCTCAGTAGCTCTATTCCTGGCTTCCTACTAGGCTAGCTGTGTATAGTTTAGGTTTGAGGGCCCTTTGGTGAGACCCTTGCTAGCTTGCTTGTTAGGACACCTTTCCTTGATGCACGCGGCCTTTTGGCTGGCGTAGACCTTTCTTTCCTTTTCAAGGTCATGGCCTTTCAAAGTATGATTGCTGTTGTGAGGTGTGGAGCATATCGACATGGGCCTGTGAGACTCCGTGCTCACCTCCCAATCTTGGTCAGCTCTCATAGGGAAGGAGGAGGCCCTTGCTGGGATGTTGGAGAGCATGCTTAGGGCTTAGGGGTGGGTCTTGAGCTTGCTGGGCAGGGCCTACCTGAAAGTTGCGTCGTAGGTCCCATGGTGGGGGACAACTTGCTGGAGTAAATTTCTGTGCTTGCTCTTCTCTTGGTTTGTGTGGTGGGGCCCTGCCTTTCAGGACAGGTGACCTTTCCTACATGCACGCGGCCAGACTTGGACTGCAAAGTTTTTTTTCTTTCTACCTTATGCTATTCCATCTAACATCAGACCAACAAACATGATTTTTTAACTCTCCTTTAAAGTGCAAGTTTTGTGAGTTGAGCAGTGCTATTCCATCTAACACCAGGTCACAACAAACATGATTTGTTATCTTTCCTTTCCAGTCCAAGTTTTGTGAGTTAAGCATTCTTTGGCCAGGTCTGGTTACAGGCCTCAGTGTTACCGCTCAGCTGCCCCCCACCCCTGGTTGAGAGATGATACATAGAAAAGTAGGTCAGAGATTATGAGGGACGTGCATTTGCACTTTGTTGCTTTGAAGGAGCTGCTTGATGCATCTGTGAGTACAGTCACTTGGAGCCACAAAGCACTAGCAGGAACTGTAAAGCTCTGCACAGGGATTTGATACTATAAAGATCTCATCACCATTGGCCCTGGAACCCCATCAATCTGTGCCCAAACTCATGCACTACCTTGCATGCCCTGATAGCAGGGTCCAGAGCAGGGGCTCCAATGGCCTCGTGAGACAGCAGGCTTTGGAGGAGCTCCTTTGTCTCTTTGCTCCTGCCTGTGCATGGAACATTTTTGATCAAGCTTCTGTTAGAGGCTCCTCGTTAGTATTGTGTTAAGGAGCCTAGAAAACAAAAAGGAAAGACCTGGTGAACAAAGGATGAGGTGCTGTGGTGCCTGCACCTTAAGCCCCTCATTGGAGGCAGGCATTTTTGCTAGCAGGCAAAGTGTATTAAACGATGCGTTGAGTAATCGACAGGCAAGACATGATTCTCTAAGAATTGCATGCCAGGATAGTAACAGTCACACTGAGAAGTATAAACGACTCACAGGTTAACTCTGTATGTGTTTGCCCCCTTGCTGTGTCATGGACGTCGACAACGGTGACCTTCATCGCTGCATCCATGCCATCAGCCTGGACAAAGCGGTAATGGTGACTTGAGTAACAGCCCAAGCTTTGCAAATACAACAAGCAACTGAATAGTGTCCCAAGATATTCCTGCTCTGACTTCTTACATAGTATTCACCTACCTAATAAGTAGTACCTATCATGGCTAATAGCACAACAGAGATGGCACAACAGAGATAGCACAACATTTACGGGAACGAGCTAACAGATTAACATAGCATACTCACCGCACGGTAGGTGCCCTCATAAGCTTGCTTGTTCTTGGCTCTGATCATGTTAATGGTGTTCCCAAAGAGGTCCCCCACCAGCAAGTCCCCACTTGAGCTGATGCGACAGGTTTTGGCCACTTGCATCAGCCTTGCTGTCACACCTTCATCCTGTTTGCCACATGCAGCACAGCCAAATGCATGGCGTAACAGCTAGTTCAGAGATCAGCGTCTTCTTGTTAGGCATGTGTGGTGTCTCCTTACAAGCAGCAGATGCTATATGCAGGTGCGGGAACTTTAGAGCATACCTCTCTGATGGATCGTACCTACTATCTACTTAAAGTACGCAGCATCATGGACAATGTAACATGATTGCTGTCCGGCCTTCTGTTGGGGTGAACCTCCACTTGAGTGTTTGCCAGAGCTTCCGTGGAACTGCGTCCTGACCGTCTGATTGCCTCTTGTATCTCCTGTCACAGATTAAACTTGGTGCTCAAACTCGGAGTTTCAGGCGCTCTCTCTTGTCTTGATTTCGGTGTTTCACATCTGAGTTCAAACATGTCAATTGGTTTCAAACTAGGTCTCAACTCTGATGCTGGTTGAGCATGTTTCACCAGCGACCGATCAGCCAGAGTCTCGGGCTGTAGGCCACCATTGTAAACCCTTGTAATCAATGTAACATAAACTCTGTGTTCTACCACATTGCATTCACCAGGCTGCTGCCTTATTTTGAACCCTTGCTTGATTTTGCAGTGTCTTTCTTGCAGTGCACGGATTCTTGGTGTACACTTTGCTTGATTGGAGTCACCCGTCGCTTTAGTCCGCAAGCCGTAATGCATACCACAAAGCACGCCACTATGTACTGACCATACTGCCGCTATAGTCTTTAACCAAGAGGCAGGTATATCCCTACCCTACCCTACCCGTCCTTTCCTTTCCCTTCCCTCCACTGATGCACCCACCAGGCTGTCACTGTAGTCCCCAACCAAGAGGCAGGTACAGCCCTACCCTACCCTACCCATCCCTTCCCTTCCCTTCATTCCCCTTTCAAGATACACCCACCAGGCTGTCACTGTAGTCCCCGAGCAGTTTGTTGCGGAAGTCTACCATATTTGCATCCCCCAGGCTTGAGACAAATAGGAGCTTGCAGCTACCACTCTTCATCTTCCTGACTACAAGGCCCCTATGCATAAAATATGTTTGTTGGGAGGAGAAGGCATATGGATATCAGCGTGATCAGGCAATGTGGCACAAGGTAAGCAACAAAGTCTGCTTTCCAACAATGAAAAAGAAAAGTCTATGCAGGCCAAAGGCCATGTGCATTTCCAACAATGCTTTCAATGGCATGGGCTCATCGCGTATAGTGTACCAATCAAAACACTTGAGATGATTACCTTTTACCAACCTGGAACTGGCAAGCAATAGACCGCGGCCCTAGAGACAGAGCCTGGTAGTACTTCACAAGGGAAAATTGAATTGCATCTTGATAAGGAGCAGTGTTTGCACGTCAGAACAGAGAGTCCGAGTGCATGGTGGGCAACTTTCCAGGTCCCTATTAGCTCTGTTTCTGGATTTCTCCTAGGCTAGCTGTGTCCAATTTAGGTCGAGGGCCCTTTAGGAGACCCTTGCTAGCTTGCTAGTTTGAGACCCTTCTCTTAATGCACGCGGCCTTTTGGCTGGAAGAGTTCTCCTCAATGTTTCTTTTTCACAAAAGAGTGGCCAATGGACGCACCCATCATTCTGCCCATTGTCTTTGAAATGGATGCTGAAAAGGCAGTTTTCCGGCTGCAGAAGAATATGCAGGGACCACACTCTCTTGCTCGGCTGCTTATTGAAGCCAAATGCACCCTGCACGATTTGCAATTGTCAGGCAAGTGTCAGGCTGAGAAAGTGATGCAGTCAGAACAGTGTCTTAACATCCCATGAGCAGCCAAATCTGCTTGTTGGCGTATGCCACAGCATCAACACCCTCCTTCTCTCACATACCCTCAGCTGGTTGTCACAAGTACAAATGCCACTCCAACTAAATCAGCTCCAACTAAGTTGCATCACACTCATGTTACAGCAGACTCTCATCATGACAGAAGGTTCAAAGTAGCTCAGTGGCACAGGACCTCAAAAAAATTAGCTGCAGCCACTGGATTGAGGAGGACAAGATGCAGGCTAGAGCCTAAGCAGAGTAAGGTGAAATTGTCATGCATCATCCCTGCTAGGCTAGCAACACCGTGTGCCATGCAAGGACAATAATTGGGTACAGACTCCAATGTGTTGGGCGCAGACTCCAGTGTGTTAAGATGTGTATTCCAACACACCTGCAACCTGGCCACCAGCATAGAAACATGAGCAGCGCTGACTCCATTGGAATAGACTGACTTGAAGTGCTTGGGAATTTGTGCCTCCTGCACACGTGGATCACTTCTGCTGATTTGTGCAAGAAGATTCCATACATGTTCTTAGATAAAGTGCTCTCAATGTTGATGCGTTGATGAGGTGATGCATTCATTAAAGGGTGACCTGCATACCAACATGCAAGGCGTGCAGTAACAAATAAGCACTCTCGTGCTCTTCTCAGCAATGATCATTTTGAGCAGCCTAATGCGACATTCCATATAATGTTGCAAGCACAGGGAAATCCAAAACATGTTTTTTGATTTACTTTGCAAAGACCAGCATGCTGAGCAGCTTAACCACCAGGGTGGAGGTGAACTCTATACCCTAACCTGGCCTGTAGCTAAGCAGAGTCACGCTTCAGCAAAGTCATATGCTTCTATCCTGATTTGTTCCAACCTGGTCTTGCCACACATAAAGCCACCAAGATAGCTCTGAAGTTCCATGGTTTTTTGTCCAATACACTTATAAAATTGCTAGTGCCAGATGCGCTCTTGAGAAGGCTACTTTCAACTCTCATCACCCAGAGCAGGCATGTGTACTACAATAAACCCTCCCTGATCCCACCCGACATCTTTTCTCTCTTCCCATGGTGGAGGATATACACGGTGCCTTGGTCCTAAGTAGAATATTTTCCTTATTGATGTGGGGAGTGTTTTCTCTGCCTGCGTATAGCCTAACCCTGCGCTGAAGCCTAATCTAACCTGTAGCTGAGCAAATCCACACTTCAGCCCATCCTGCAGTACCCATGCCTCTGGTCGGGCCGTCCGCGAACTGTCATTGTAAAAGTAGTTTTTTCCTGCAATTGCCAGTGCCAACAGCACTGTTTTTTGTTCAATAACGTGCAAATTTGAGTGTGCTACTTCAGAGCAGTGGGTGGTCCCCAAGCCAATGCTGGGTTCACAAATACCAATTGTCCTGCCTTGAAAATGTTGTGCAAAGGAGGCAAATATGTGAAAAAGAATGCACAGAGCACTTTAAATTGAAGTTTGAACCTTCCTTTTAGGCTGTCCCTTACATCTCAATTTCGTGTCTTCACTTGCATATGAGCACCAGTTAGGCAAACTGCGAGATCACCTCAGATATTTGTGAAATTAGGCATTTTTCCCACCTTGCATCCTGCTTGTGCTGATCCTCTTTTTCTAATGTGACTAGCTGAACTCTCAGTACAACACATTATGTAACACCTCACTAACCCACCAAAGTTGCTGTGCATCTTGATTCTGTCAAAAGTGGGCTTGTGAGCACAGGCGTTCACAATTGCGGTTGTGACTTCACGTGCAAACACCTCCAGAGAATCGCTGGACACAAAAAAGCTTTGAGGAGAGCCCCCAGCAGGTGCCTACAATTTTGGCGGGGGAAAAAGTAGGCAGAGAGAATTCCCCATACTGAAGGTGAAGTGCATCAATAAGGAAGAGGAGGCGCATAGGCGGGAAATTAAACAATCCAGGCGAATATGCAGCAAGATGCTGCCAACTCAACATTTGACGTAAGGCAAAGCAAGAGCTTCAGCTTTCAAGTCAGGCACATTCAAGGTTGACAAAGTCAATTGCCGAAGACCGATTGAAAGTGGAAAAAAGATGTGATCTAGTGCATATCTAGTTCAATCAGGTTGTTAAGGGACAGGTTAACAACATACGTCAAATAACACATATTGCACACGCCTGCATTAATCCTGACTGCTTGCACTATTCCTGGAAATTTTGAAAAGGCTGAATAAGCAGTGCCAGCTTGATGCTCAAGGAACCATTGCTTACGTTCGTGCACATCAATACGTAGGAGTGCGGGGGCCCCATGAACATACAGGCAAATAAAATTCAATGGCATAGTTAGGGGTTTACCTGTTGCCTTGCATCCTCCAATACCTCAGAAGCGGTGAGCTTGGACAAGGCCTCCTTCCGACTTGCGGCTTTGGCCACATCACCTTGCAAATGGACAGGAAGTTTGTTGAGGCGGCCCTGCATGACACTTCTGTTCACAAGCTTTGAGAACTGGGGCCTACCTGCATCCTCTATAAATGTCACCGCTGCTGCTGCACTGGGAAATCCAACAAGGAAGTACAGACTTTTGTCTGGGTGTGGATAGCCGCCCCCTGCAAGAAATTACAAGATGTTCTAAGATGTTTGGCAAACTTGCCTCATTTTCTACAGATATCTAGCATTGATGCTCCTTGCCTCATGACACTTATACGACAATGGATTGCTCCTACTTGTTTCTATTGCACTCCTTTCATCGGCTGTTTCATCGTCATACAGCAAGAATGATGATGTGTATCGGAAAATCGAACAATGACTAGTCATTCTTTGTGAGAATCATAAAGCATGCTCCCAAAACATCACCCACCCGTGGCAGCGAAGTGCTTGAACTGCTGAAGCAATAAAGCCCGTGCAACTTTTACTTTGTCCTGACTCCCAACAACTGTCACGGACACGAAGGGATTGTTTACAATGATCTTTGCCCCGCTGTAGCGTTCCAGGTTCTTGATGTTGGAGCCCCTTTGGCCTATCAGGGCACCAGGTGTATAGCATGGTGGAACAGGCACATTTATGCGTGTGGCGGATTGCTCTCACAACGGACATCTTGGCTGCCATACATTGTGCTGCAAATGCCTACCGCCTTACAAAACGCCTTCAGAAATAGTTTCCAGGAGTTTAAAAATTTATTAGTTGGTTACCGATGCAAGGATCTCCTCGAACCGTGGAAAATTTCACGGGTAAACACAGAGTACCGCAGAACTCTTGAGTGAGGAATATTGATCCTCAAATCATTTATAAAAATACTCACTGCTTTGCTACAATGGTTTGCGAGATCAACACGCGAATTGTTGGGCTTCAATCTTCATGTGACTTTGTAAGAAAAATGAAACTTTGACCATTGTTTGGGGATGAAGCTCCGGGGGGGCAGAGCTGAACACATTGTGGAATTTCAATATTTAGCATGTTTACCAAATCTTTACCAAGGAAAAGAAAAAAGGAAAACACTACGCAGTCCCAGTGCACTAGAGTTATGTTGAGCACTTTTGATTTCAATGACACGTCTGGTAGAGGTAAGTCATTGCGCATATTGTACAGAGTGGGCATGGAGCTTTCGTGCAAGCTTGGTAGACCTTTGCGGGTCAATTCCTAGTTTTTTGAATTGATTCCAGGTATGGTGTCACGACGAAAGTCTGCTGCAGCGAGAGTGTGCATAGGATACTGCACTTAAGACACTAATCTGTTTGCGTCACACTCTCAGCCTGACAATGGGCAGTATAGGTAGTCCCACCCACACCTAGAAGGGTTGTGTGGAGAGCGCGTGATCTCAGCACCTTGAAGTTGTTTGCACAATTCACTGTGTTGTTGCTGTGAGCTTCTAGCTGGGCACCAGGCCTCGTATCTTTGTAGTATTTGGTTTCTATCAAGTGGATATGGTGGTTTTGGACGTTCAATTCATGAAGTTGCCTGGCCGGAGTTGTGCTGCTTCTTACTTCATTACGTCTCATACTGCGGAGTACCTGATGTGAGGAGGGAGGAGGTGGTCTATTTGGTGTGGTAAAATCTGGTGTGGTAAAATCTATTGATATGCTTATCCCTCAATATCAATACTGGGCGAGGAGGCTGCTGGATAAGCTGCTTGCAGGAGGGTGAGACGCAAGCCTGGAAGGATGGCCGACGACCCGCCAGATCTGCTTTATTTTGGTTGCTCCTAAAAAGAAATTTAAAACATGAAGACACAAGGCCTGGGCGACATTTGGAAGCGGCACGGCGGCAGCATGCAGACCTAAGCAATAATATAAGTGGGAAAGCCGGGACGTTACGCACCATTCTTCCAAGTGTTGGTGGGACTCGATGTGATGAACATTCCATACAAAAAAAATAAGCCCTTGATCTGCCTTGATTATCAAAAAGCTAGCACGTAATCTCCATGCACATACTGTAAAGCATGTGTACAAACTTGTTGCCACTAGGCGTGCAAACAAAAACATACTCCTCACAGCCAGGTTCTGGAGCCGGGTGCTCCCAGCAATCCTTCGAAGAACTTATGCACAGTTATTTTCTGACTTCCCCTCTTCTCATAGGATTTTTCTGGACGAATCAGGCACTTTCTACTATTCTCAAGCTAGCTCTGAGGATGTTTTTCAAACTAATGAGACTTACCATTTTATTTCCGATTCCATCAGATCTCATGGATATTTTTTGTGCAGTTGGAACAGTTGAGCAGGCCGAGCAGCCAAACTACCTGGCTGAAGGTCAAACCCCATTGTAACTTGTAACTCCCAGCAATCCTCCAGATTCCCACTATCCTCCAGATTCCCACCGCCCTTTCTGTTCCTGCTTTGAGGCAGAGGGGACTCATGGCTTTTTTGAGCCAATGTGTGTTCTCCTTTTCCTTAATTGATGTAGGGAAAAGTTGCCTCTGTCTACATAGTTTTTCTTTCCTTTTCTGACTCATGAAAAGAAGTCCAGAGGCGGACAATTTCCCCCCCACCACACAAAATGGGTGTTTTAGAAGCTCGTTAAAGAGGGTGTCCCAAACCTAGGACACTCAAGCTCGGATGGAAAATGGAGCTGTCTATGCACTAGATCTTCGCTGTCCTAGCCTAGGATCTGAGATTGGGGGACCTTTGCAAATCAGCTGCGGCGTGAACCCTCTTTTTGACCACCGATCCTCCATTCCAGGTCGCCCACTGCAACAAAATGAGCAATAAAGGGTCCTTGTACCAAACAAATGTCATTGTAAAAGAAGTGGAGTGAAAAGACCCAGTGGTTGGTGACGTCGGAAATGTTTGGCCTGTTGTTTCCCGCTTGTTTCAACCAGAAACAACCACAAAAATGCCAATTGAAAAAACCTTGGCCGAATACAAAAAATGGTTGAAACAACCATGGTTGTTTTGCAGTTGTTTTGGATAGAAAAATGGTTGTTTCAATTGCAGTTGTTTTGCAATTGAAACAATTGTTAAACAACCAATGGTTGTTTCAACCATTTTTTGTGTTCGGCCAAGGTTTTTTGAATTTGCATTTTGGGCTTTTCTGGTTGTTTCAATCATGGTTGTTCTGGAACTGAAACAATTGCTAAACAACCAATGGTTGTTTCAACCATTTTTTGTATTCGGCCAGGGTTTTTTGAATTGGCATTTTGGGCTTTTTTGGTTGTTTCAATCATGGTTGTTCTTGAACTGAAACAATTGCTAAACAACCAGTGGTTGTTTCAACCATTTTTTGCATTCGGCCAAGGTTTTTTGAATTTGCATTTTGGCTGATGTTGGTTGTTTCAATCATGGTTGTTGTATGGGCTGAAACAATTGCAAATCAGCTGTGGTTTTTACCTGGTTGAAATTCCGGTTGAAACAACTAACAACATTAAGGATGCGATTGATTACACTAACAATCAATGATTGGTCCAGGCAACTAAAAAAAGAATATGCAAAGGGTAGATGTAAGACCATGCAACAGGCCTGTCACAGAAGGTGAAGAAAGAATGAAATTGCATACTGAGCCCTGGTGTGCCTTATAAGTCGAAAGTTGAAGTGAGCAAATGCGTGGCACAGCACAAACAAGTCATGAACGCCAACTAGCAGCTGTCCTTTTGTCCCCTCGCCTGCCTTTGTGCCTGCTCTCGGAAGGGGCCCAAGAGGTGCAATTTCACCTGCATGGCAACAGAAAATTTAAGTTTGTTAATAATTCCCCAAAAACTCCTAGGGATGCCCAAATATAGGATGCCAGTCTTTCCTATGCAGTGTCATATATTTCAAGCTAACAGAATAATTGAACCAGGCATTCTTTTTACTTTTCCAAATAAGCGAGGATGGACTCGGAACAGAAGCAGACTAATGAAAACACTTTTTACATTTTTTAAGCCATGGATCTCTTGCTTGGATAGCACAGTCTAGCAAACAAATTCCATTGAAAGCTTGTAACCTAACTGGCAGGTCAACCACCAAGATTATATGCAGATACTTTAAAATGTTAAATTGAATCCACACTGCGACTTGTCAAACATCTACTTGCAGGCAGGTGTGTAGACAGCAACACCACGCGCTTTTTATATCAGACTCACCAACAGTGCTCTGAATGTCAGCGCCTCAAAGGAGACAATGGGCATATGCGACCACCTGGCGTGCAGTGAAGTAAATAACCCTGCCGAAGGCGGTGGCTAGTGCCAACAAGAAGGGCACATGGTCACAGGGCTCCACCAATTTGCGGTATGAGGTATGTGCTTCATCTGGCCCCAATACCTGTGCGCACAAATTCTGAAGTGGTATCATTTCATGTGGGGCCAGGTGCAAATATCACCAGCCCCTCTATGTTTGAGGCAGGAAGTGGGAGGCTTCAAATGCTGCAACACAAGTGTTCTATTGCGTGTGCAGGAAAGACAAGGATAAGTTCTGTGCATCAAACTTTGCATCTAGTGAGCACAAGGCTGGGGATTGTTCGTAAAGGAATGAGTGCATGCCTGAATGGAGGGTTGGCATCCTGCTGAATCCACACTAATTGGGTTGCTACTAACTTGCCTGTAATTTATAAATTGGGACTCACTGTGGGTGCCAGTCCTGACTATGCATGCTGGATGGTATCCAGCGAAGAGACTCTCTTTTAAAGTCTCACTTTACTGCAGCTATTTTTGTCTGCATTGCTCCTGGTTATGGTCAGAACAAGAGCTAGCAGAGGCATCCATGCGAGTAACAAGCAGCACGTGAGCATTTGGTTGCTGATGAGGGCATCAATATACAAGACCCCTTTGGCAAACAAAGCAACAACACTCACTTGTCATCACTTTATTTTCAAGTAGGTCATAGCATGCACGCGCTTGGCTTTGCAAAATGTAATAGGCACACGCACAAGCCTGAGTCGATAACTTTAAAGAGGTACTGTTAAATTTTTGAAATTGAAAGTAAGAAATCACGAACACTCACCACCAAAGTAGGCTTCACGTCCTGGCGCTTGGCCCTTTACTTCTTTTACAACCGTTGGCCATCCACCCTTGTTGTCCCCAAGCACATTATCCTTCTTGGGATCATACGCCCACCAGGCTTTGGTGAACACGCTTGGGGTCATGGACAGCAAATGCTGATGTGTCCTCAAATTGCATGACCCACTAGCGTGCCTGTTGGTTAAGGGATAGAGGGATAAAGAGAGGATGTTGGCAGTGGATTACCTCCCCACACTGTTGGAATGCAGGCCTGGCTGGTACAGCTCTGTACCTGTGTGCAGGACCTTAGCTCAGAGTGATGAGCCTAATATATTCAGTCTAAGTTGAACAGAATACTTCTCTGGTATTTATCCCAGTTCAGTTTGGAGAGTACTTCTGATCTCTGGTCTTCAGATCCCACTTCTGTAATTAATAGTCCAAGACCACAAATTAAGGAAAAGGGGCCTTCTCAGTTCTAAAGCCTTACGACCCCCAACAGAGGCATGGAAGAGCAAGCATCAATTGAAAACAATCTGGATTTCAGATGGACCAATATAACATACAGACTAGCAAAGCCTGCCAACCAAGGCGAGCCTAACAGCTAGCTGTTGAGCAAAGCTTAAACCTCACCAAAGGCTGCTTCAAAGTTGAATACAGCTGGCTAAAAGGGAGAACTTCAAGGGGGAGCTAAACTTTTAGTAAAAGGGAGAGCCCAAGGGGAATGCCCTGAGCCGTGCGTAGCAGTAAAACTTGCTCCACTCCAAAACAATGAGCAACTACTTCCATTTACCTGGTGGTAATTCACCATTTCATGCATTTGATAGAGCAAAGCGAAAGCACTGCCCCTCTTAGCATGTATACAGCTGCTCACAGCTATTGCTAGATGCTTCCTAAAATAGAATACACGTTCATGATGACAGATGGAATTGCATGCTCTCTCTTACCTTCAACACACTCCTCTGTGCTCCCATGTCTGGCACAGGAAGCAGGGGCGTGGACAGGACTGTCTGGAGTGACCCGCTGCTGAGCCTTCCCCCCTTGGAACGCCATGCCAACAGCACGCATTGTTGGTTCCCTGCCTGTAGGGATGCCCTGAGAGATGGTGCAGGCAGCGAGGCAGACTTGAGGCATGCAACCCTGGTCAAACGCAGCCGAGGCCCGGGCCGGAACCATGCAGCAGGCAGACCAATCAATGAACCAGCAATGGGCACATGGATAACAACAAATTTGCAATCATGAACAGGGGAGGGCAGAGGAGGAGGGTGTCTTGGTCAAAGCTCTGCTCACCCTGCAAGGCAGTGCCATTAAACTCCACAGTCCCCTCAATCCAGGAACCCACTTCCTCGAGCAGGCTTGGAGGAGCCCGAGGGTGGTTCGATGGCTGGGCTGAGGTCTCAGCTGGCTGCGGCTCTGCTGGCTGCGGCGAGGGCTTTGCTTTACACGCTACGTCTCAATTCAGCGCATGATGGACCTACCGAGGCAAAAAGACAAAATATTATTCCTTTTAACATATAAAAGGACCTTCCGTTTGGATTCATACAGGAGGTTGAAGACTCAGATCCAATATCTGGTTTGACCGGTAGGCCTGATGGATGGACCGGAGATGAGTGGGCATGTGCAAAAATTGATAATCACACACACATACACACACACGCACACGCACATGCACACGTGCGCACACGCGCGCGCGCACATACACACACACACACACACACACACACACACACACACACACACACACACACACACACACACACACACACACACGCACGCACGCACGCACACGCACGCACGCACACGCACACACACACACACACACACAAACGCACAACAGCACACACACGCATGCACAAGCGCGCACGTACACACAAATAAACACACAGCTGGCATATTTTTCCTAGGTTTTGGATGACAATTGATTATGAGGCAAGTTGAACGCAGTTGTTCTGATGTCAAGTTTAATGTGAATGTTTGGCTGCAATCCCGTCATCTATTTCAGCTCATGCTGGAGTAAAGGCAAAGCGGGGAGTTTTTCCACATAAAAATTGCATTGATATTTGCTCCACCAAGTCCTCTTCAGCATTCAGCGAGCATCATCACCCTTTTATTTGGGCTGGACTGCCATCCGCCTACACACTACTTAGTGAAAGACAACAAAGTATCTAGGCAGTGAAGACATTCCTTAAATGTGTAGTAGCTGACATTGATGGTTCCTAGCTGTTGACAGGGCTAGTTCAGAGAACTCGCACTCCTGCTGGTAAGTAAGAATTGGGACTAAACAGAGCAAGCCCATAGTGATCAATAGGCAGAAGCAAAAACCACCTGCGAGCTCAGACAAACACTGGCATTAAATAACAAGATCCATCTCTTTAACATCATGTTATGTATGATAGTGCGGAAGTAAAAAAAAAGGAAAAGAAAATCAATCTTAAGTTTCGGCCTTGACTGCCAACGGGTTGCCACGCTTACAGTTGAACACCATGCATGTACTATAGTATGCATAAAGAATGAGTTCTATACAGTATGCCTACAACCTCTCCACCACTAGGCGTGCCTTTGAAAACAAGGATATTTCTCACAGCCAGGTTCTGGAGCCGGGTGCTCGAGCAACCCTACAATTGGAGGGTAGTGGAGGACCTAGGTCCCTACTAGCATTTCATTGGTGACGTAGGTTAACCTATAGCCCAAACCACTGTCAATCTCAAGATCAGCAATGCTTTCTGGCATATGAAAGCTGTAATCCTTAAAGAACAAATAAGAATTATGGATATCGAACAGACACCCTCTACAATGGCAAGCATGCCACACGCAACAGTGGCCACCCTGGGCCTGCCCTCTGCCCTCTTCGTGGTGCACCTGATAGCACCTCTCATACCCTTCACAGACGCACCCACCCACACATCAACAGAATGAACATAACTCATCATTATCAAGCACTGAGCATTTGTGGTGAAGCACTCAGCAAAGGAAACTTTGGACCTTACATTTTAACTATAGATGCATGACATACAGAAAGGCTGCGCTCCCTGGATATGGAAATTCCTGATGATGTCCAAAGAAAAATTCCACATTAGGTTTTCCCATCTGGATGGCCACCAAATACACAACTTAGTCGCCCTGATGGCGTGATAGTCCTACCCCTAAAAGGCAGAGATTCCACCCAAAGGACATGAACCCCAGAGACAGAGACATTCACCTCATTGAGCTGAAATTCTGCTCAGACATCAAACTTGAACAGACTCTCCTGACAGCACAAACCCAAAACAAAAACACTATTGAGAACTTGTGCAAACTTCGAGGTCCACACCGCAATTACAGAGTCAAAAATTGACAACACCTAACTTGCCATCCATTTCAGCAACTTAAGCAATGGGGGATTGGAGAGGGGGTTGTGGAACGGGCTCTTTGCAAGAGAGCCAGGCGCATGGATGGCTGGACGGATGGCTGACAAACCACCGGACCCGTAATAACTTGACTGCTTCTAGCTATGCTTTTAGTTTGTGGGACTCACTGTTAGTTTCAGCGCTGACTGTCGGGTCTTTCAAGGGGAAGTTCCCACTGGGCAAATGCACGCTGGTTGCTGTCCAGCGTAGACTTTTACTTTTTACTTTAACCTCCAGCTTGAATCTCTGGCTGATTGGTCGCTGGTGAAAGAATATCAACCAGCTTTCACAATAAGCTTAACTAGCATTCTCTATTCCTTGGCTTGAGGTGGAGGGGACTTCCAAATCTTTTAAATCATTGTGTCCTCTTTTCCTAAATAGATTCAAAGAGACTATTTTTGGCCTACACTTTATTTTCTTTCTTAATGAGGGACATTGCTGGCTAGGCAGTACCTGCAGAAGTCTAGCTATAAAAAAGTCACTGGCTAAGCTAGCCTGCCAGGCTGCTCAGTACCAGGCTATAGCTAGCTGAGCTGCTGCCAATAGCAGCAGGGTGGGTTAAATCCAGTATCCTTCATGCAGCCTAGCACACTTTGCCACAAGGATGAACCACATGCCATTTGAAATCACAAGCAGAGCTTTCCTGGGGCTAGAGAACGCACTTCCAAAAAGTTGGTTAAAAAGCAGTTGAAACAACTGCATTTTAACCAGCTGGTTGAATCAACCAAAATTAACCATTTTGGTGGTTGTTTTTGGTTGAAACAACCATTCTGGTTGAAACAAGAGGCAATCAACCAGACCTGGTTGTTTCAGCATGGTTGAAACAACAGCCCAAACATTTCCGACGGAGATGCATAACTTCAGCCACTCGGTGAGGCCTAGCTAGCTTGCTAGTTAGGAGACCTTTCCTGAATGCACGCAGCTGGACCTGGCTTGCGTAGTCTTTTCTTTTCTTTCTTTCAGCCATTTCCCTTCGAGAAAATCCTGCACAAGTGGTGCCAAAAAGCTCTCTCTCTCTCTCTCTCTCTCTCTCTCTCTCTCTCTCTCTCTCTCTCTCTCTCTCTGGCCCCTCTTTTTTCTTAAAAGGCAGGATGTTATAAATGTATAAGAAGAGGAGTCGCAAACACAAAAAGTTGGGAGTGAAAAGTGGTCCTAGGGCGGAGCTGTGGGGCGTTTTTCGATGATCTGAGGCATGGAGAGTGATCTGGGGTCCTCTGATACAAGCGTTTTTTGGTAAATAAGACATTTAGTAAAACATTATGGTTTGCTTGGTTAAATAAGGGGGGAAACCGGGAAAAATCACACCCAGCGATAAAGGGGAGTTGTCCACCTCCGAAAGAAGTCCGGTCGTGCTACTAGTTAGGTAGGCTATGCATTCATGGTGTCATGGTCTCAAAACAGAAATCTGTGCAATGCGGAGTATGTATTTATTTCAGGTTCTTAGCCTATTGAGTGAGAAGATGGATAAACTAGAATTAACATACTTAACTCATAACCATTAGACCCTACTTGTTCTCCATGAGCCGTCTCACCAGGCAGGGTTCCATCACAGACAAGCCCTGGAGAAAGGAAACAAACCCCACACCTACTGATGTCCACACTCAGATTTTAGCATCATGATGAGCACCTACACTCTTCGCAGCGCTCACCTTTATTCCAGTGAAATACTTCACAAACATTGAAGCATGCTAGGCCTTAAGCAATGATAAATTTGGAGCATAAAGAAGGCACGTAGTGGTCAAGTGCTGAATCTTTGGGTAAGCAGAACAGGTTCAGGCTTATTCAGAAGCATAAAAAGCCTGCAAGACCAACAAAACCTGGCCCCTCTATTGTTGCTGCTGCTGCGGCAGCTGGCAATGATAACTTGGCTTACCATTCAGCGCAAGGATGCCTACACCCTAAACGCTTTGCTAAGCAGAGGATGCAAACCCTGCTCCAGCATAGAGTGCATGAGCTTGCTCTCTTTGATCATCAGTGTAAGTACCGCTACAACATAGAAAGCAAGGCCTCACTTGAATGGCCATAATACACCAGCACCTGCCCACAAGCACGCAGCTCACTGTATATAAATACAGACATTGAGCCATGCGGAAAACTTTCTCACACACTGCCTAGGTGCAGATCCGAATCTCGTATCTCAACCAAGAATCAACATCATGGAGAGTCCCAAAAGTGCATTGATGCTACAATCACGCCCCTGCTGCCACAGCCTCTGCCTCTCCTCGCTCATCGCCCTCTGCAAGGATGGGCACAGTCACAAACGCCAGCACTGCAGTGCGAGCACTGTCAGGGCGCTGCATGGCACACAAGGCGCAGGTGAGCACACGTTTTTCATGACATCTTTTGCAATGAAACCTTTTGCAATTTGCACCTTTGCATGGCATGCAGGCGCAGGTGAGCACATCCTTGGCAATGGCATCTTTTGCATTGGCATTCTTGAATGGCATGCAAACGCAGGTGAGCACATCTATCTTGATGGAAGCACACAGGGACGGCGTACAAGAAAGGAACACACTTTCCAGGGGGGCACTGCAAGTGAGCACACTTGCTTTTGTCACACACTAACTACAGGAGGACTAGAGCTAAGAACAGCTCTGTCCTTATGCATGCATGGAATCGGACTGCCAAGATTACACGGAATGCTTGGGGTCAGGCAGCGGGTGTTACGCCTTCAGGCTGCCTCCAGTATTTGGATTCAGGCCACATAAAGGCAGATTGGGGGCGGGATTGGCCTGCATATGTCTGGGAGGGAACACCCAGGAACCTAAGTAGGGTGTACCCAGGTAAGGAGGTGGTGCCCAATGCCGGGCATGCGGTTCTACCATGGCTGCGTCACCTCCTTACTTGTGCAAACATCTTGTGGTGGAAGGCAGCGAAGAAGGCCTGAGCATGGCCAACGAGCTATACAGCCTCCTGATTGCAGAAAGACACAACCTGTCAAAGTCCTTCATGCATTCTGCCTCATGGCCTGCTGCTGCCTTCAGCACATGGCGGCAGCACAGGCACCCGAGTGCTGGTCACATTTCTGGAAAGTGCGGAGCATCAGTGAATGCAAAGACGAGGACTCACTCGGCTCTTCCCCTTGATCTTTCGATTGGACTATCTGATTGGACCCTCACTCACCTGGGAATCCGATGGGAATGTGAAGCTCGTGTCCGCGTGGAGGGTGGAAGGCATGGTGGGGCCCATTTGCGAGTGGGAGGGGGGCCCATGCAGGCACACCATGTGGGTTGCTTTCAGCAGACCACTGGAGTCAATGCTCACCTGCACACACACAAAACGTGGGTGGCTTTCAGCAAACAATTCTCACCAGCATACATACCATGTGGATGGCTTCCAGCAGAGCCAATGCTCTCATGCATACGCACCATGTATTCTCACCTCGAGCTTGACATCATATGTCACACAAGCACTCAAACTTAACACATGAACTCAAATGTCACACAAGCGCTCAAACTTAATACAAGCACTCAAATGTCACACAAGCACTCAGGCGCTGCCGATATACACACATACACACAAACACACCATCCACTACAGGCTTTGATCAATCCCTGTCAAGATTGTAGCAATGGCTTAAGTGCAGTCTATAATCCACAATTAGGATCGGTAATCAAGCCCATAAGGCAAAACACTGGACGCGCAAAAGCCTTGAAGCCATGCACCTCACTTTGGTGGTGACGCCCCCAAACTCTTTAGGGTTGGGTAAATTGCAGAAAGCTGCGCGCAGGGCCTTGTAACGGTACCTGTGAGAATGTGGAAACAGTGATTCAGTTTATAAGATTGTGATTGCATATAGGGAGGTGTGCTCACAGGGAAGATACATAGAAAGACAAATACTTTTGACATGCTCTCCACATGCGTATGAATACCAAGTCAAGTCCCACATTTAAGTGATGCTGAAACCATTGTCAATGAACAAACATGGACTTTCAGAATTGATACCAAGCCCAGACGACCCTGTGGCGTTTGAAAGTCTGGCCAATTTCTGTGCATTAATGCCGTACAATTCCACTTCTTTGCAGGGAGATGTCAAACAAATGGCGTAAAAGTAAAATCAAGTTGGCTAACCTTTGGCATTGGCAACAGACCTGCGCATTCAGTTCCAGCACCTGTTCAGTTCTGCACCCCCAAATAGTGCATCAGGTCTAAGAGATTTCATGAAGCAGGCTGATGTCCTAGGATTAGCAAAGTGCGTGTCTGCATGCTTGAAGTGATGTGACCAAGCTTGTTGTTCTCCAGATCGGACTGGTTTGGTCAAAGGCACCTTTTTCGCTTCAGCTGAGCTGCCCACGTAGGCAGGTTCAGCTATGTAACCCTCTTCTTTCCTTTGGCATTGCCTGTTACCTGTGATTGACTGAGAATGCATGCACCTCATGTGTGATTACAGGCGTTTGTGGATTTCTGGACTGCATGCACCTCTTGTGCAGTTACAAGCGTTTGTGACATCTTTAATTTTCTGAGGCTGCATGCGCCATTTGTGCAGGTACAGGCATTTGCAGCATCTGTGATTGCCGGGGAATGCGTGCACTCTCGTGCAGGTACAGGCATTTGCAACATCTGTGACTTTTTCGGACTGCATGCGTTCCTTGTGCAGGTGCAGGTGTTTGCAACTATTAGTGATCTCCTAAAACTTCATGCGCTTCTCGTGCAGATCCAGGCATTTGCAACAATTTGTGATCTTCTGAAACTGCAACCGCCTCATGTGCAGTTAGAGGCTTCTGCAATATCTGTGATGGCCAGGGACTGCATGCGCATCCTGTTCGGGTAAAGGCATTTGTAACATCTGTGGCGCTTTTTAGCTGCATGTGCTCCTTGTGCAGCTACAGGCGCTTGGGACATTTCTGGTTTTCTCGGATTGCGTGCGCCTCTTGTGCAGGAAAAAGCATTTACAGGCATTTTGTGATTTTCTGAGACTGCGTGCACTGCACTGCAGTTACAGGCAATTACGAGTTATGCATTCCTTTGAGGTTGCATGTGCTTCTTGTGCAGCTACAGGCTGAAGCAACATTCGTGAGTAGCAACAAATTCATTTTGGAGACAAAGGAGGTGCGCCTCCTTTGCAGCTACAAGTATTTGTAATGCCAGCTACACTCTTTGAATTGAGAGCCTTGCACCTGTAGCAAATCTCTACAGGCTGGCCTGTGCCCTGTAGTCCATCTTGGGATGGGGGAGGTGGCGCTACATAGAAACCACTGAGCTCTGCGACAGGCACGTCGATCTGCAAACGCAAAGGGATGCAAAAGAAAAAAGACTATCTGAAGTCCTGCAAAGGTGCTGCCACACGGAAGCCAATTAGCTCTGCGGCAGGCACGTCAATCTGCAAACACAAAGGGATGCAAAAGAAGAAGACTGTCTGAAGTCCTGCAAAGGTGCTGCCACACTGAAGCCAATAAGCTCTGAGCTCTGCGGCTGGTGGCAACCTGCACATGCAACAATTGTGTGAAAGCCCGTGATTGCCTGGATTCTTGCACTGTCTAAACCTTTTGTACCAAGGTGGTGTATCACGTTCTGCAGCAGGCATGTTGGTTTGCACACACAAGAGTAATGGAGGAGCACTAGACCACCTGAATTTCTTTCACCAAGGCGGTGCAACATAAAGTACTCATACAGCTGCAGCAGGCATGTCAGCCTGCAAACACAAAAGCAACTTAACTGCTAAGTAATTGAGCCCATGACTGTCTGATTTCCTGCAAAGGTGATGCGATATTCAAGCCCATAACTTAGAACTGGCTCATGAACACCCGAGGGCAAAAACACATGGGTACTGGGAACAAGGACACATGTTTCAAAAATCTCCTCCCGACTGGCAGTCAAGATAACCCTGCCTGCTGAAGTGATGATCTTTTTCAAAAGCACATTGGCATGCAAGGCTTCCTGTATTTCTGTGCAGGTGGCCCCCCGCAGCACTTAGCGCTCAGATCTGCAACAAAAAAGCACCTCCGCCTGAGAGTGCCGAGAGCAGTGCTCTGTAACAAAAAAGCATCTCCGTCTGAGGATGCCAAGCACAGCGCTCAGCTCCGCAACAAAAATCACCTCTACCTAAGAATGCCAAGCGCAGCGCTCAGCTCTGCAACAAAAAGCACCTCCACCTGAGAATGCCAAGCACACGCTGCAGCTGGTAACAGTGGAGGTGCCCTTGGCGAAAGCAGTGTTCACGTCAATCATTGAATGGTTACAGCAGAGGTGCAGCAACAAGCTGCATTTGCCATGCACAGGCTGCGGCTGGTAAAAGTGATGCTGCAAAAGGGGGACTTGGTGGCAGCATTGTTCACACCAGACGGTGAGAGCGGAGGTGGGGCAAACACCTGCATTTGCCATGCGCAGGTTACGGCTGGTGAAAGCAATGCTGCAAAAGAAGGGGGTTGGTAGCAGCATTGTTCACATCAGATGATGAGAGTGGTGTGCGGCAAAACCTGCAGTTGCCAAGCGCGGGCTGCGGCTGGTGAAAGCAATGCTGCAAAAGGGGGACTTGGTGGCAGCATTGTTCACATCAAACGTTGAGAGCGGTGGCGCGGCAAACACCTGCATTTGCCATACGCAGGTTACGGCTGGTGAAAGCAATGCTGCAAAAGAAGGGGGTTGGTGGCAGCATTGTTCACACCAGACGGTGAGAGCGGAGGTGGGGCAAACACCTGCATTTGCCATGCGCAGGTTACGGCTGGTGAAAGCAATGCTGCAAAAGAAGGGACTTGGTGGCAGCATTGTTCACATCAAACGTTGAGAGCGGTGGCGCGGCAAACACCTGCATTTGCCATACGCAGGTTACGGCTGGTGAAAGCAATGCTGCAAAAGAAGGGGGTTGGTAGCAGCATTGTTCACACCAGACGGTGAGAGCGGAGGTGGGGCAAATACCTGCATTTGCCATGCGCAGGTTACGGCTGGTGAAAGCAATGCTGCAAAAGAAGGGGGTAGGTAGCAGCATTGTTCACACCAGACGGTGAGAGCGGAGGTGGGGCAAACACCTGCATTTGCCATGCGCAGGTTACGGCTGGTGAAAGCAATGCTGCAAAAGAAGGGGGTAGGTAGCAGCATTGTTCACATCAGATGATGAGAGTGGTGTGCGGCAAAACCTGCAGTTGCCAAGCGCGGGCTGCGGCTGGTGAAAGCGATGCTGCAAAAGGGGGACTTGGTGGCCGCATTGTTCACATCAAACGTTGAGAGCGGTGGCGCGGCAAATACCTGCATTTGCCATACGCAGGTTACGGCTGGTGAAAGCAATGCTGCAAAAGAAGGGGGTTGGTAGCAGCATTGTTCACACCAGACGGTGAGAGCGGAGGTGGGGCAAACACCTGCATTTGCCATGCGCAGGTTACGGCTGGTGAAAGCAATGCTGCAAAAGAAGGGGGTAGGTAGCAGCATTGTTCACATCAGATGATGAGAGTGGTGTGCGGCAAAACCTGCAGTTGCCAAGCGCGGGCTGCGGCTGGTGAAAGCGATGCTGCAAAAGGGGGACTTGGTGGCCGCATTGTTCACATCAAACGTTGAGAGCGGTGGCGCGGCAAATACCTGCATTTGCCATACGCAGGTTACGGCTGGTGAAAGCAATGCTGCAAAAGAAGGGGGTTGGTAGCAGCATTGTTCACACCAGACGGTGAGAGCGGAGGTGGGGCAAACACCTGCATTTGCCATGCGCAGGTTACGGCTGGTGAAAGCAATGCTGCAAAAGAAGGGGGTAGGTAGCAGCATTGTTCACATCAGATGATGAGAGTGGTGTGCGGCAAAACTTGCAGTTGCCAAGCGCGGGCTGCGGCTGGTGAAAGCGATGCTGCAAAAGGGGGACTTGGTGGCAGCATTGTTCACATCAAACGTTGAGAGCGGTGGCGCGGCAAATACCTGCATTTGCCATACGCAGGTTACGGCTGGTGAAAGCAATGCTGCAAAAGAAGGGGGTTGGTAGCAGCATTGTTCACACCAGACGGTGAGAGCGGAGGTGGGGCAAATACCTGCATTTGCCATGCGCAGGTTACGGCTGGTGAAAGCAATGCTGCAAAAGAAGGGGGTAGGTAGCAGCATTGTTCACATCAGATGATGAGAGTGGTGTGCGGCAAAACCTGCAGTTGCCAAGCGCGGGCTGCGGCTGGTGAAAGCGATGCTGCAAAAGGGGGACTTGGTGGCAGCATTGTTCACATCAAACGTTGAGAGCGGTGGCGCGGCAAATACCTGCATTTGCCATACGCAGGTTACGGCTGGTGAAAGCAATGCTGCAAAAGAAGGGGGTTGGTAGCAGCATTGTTCACACCAGACGGTGAGAGCGGAGGTGGGGCAAACACCTGCATTTGCCATGCGCAGGTTACGGCTGGTGAAAGCAATGCTGCAAAAGAAGGGGGTAGGTAGCAGCATTGTTCACATCAGATGATGAGAGTGGTGTGCGGCAAAACCTGCAGTTGCCAAGCGCGGGCTGCGGCTGGTGAAAGCAATGCTGCAAAAGAAGGGGGTTGGTAGCAGCATTGTTCACATAAACGTTGAGAGCGGTGGTGCGGCAAATACCTGTATTTGCCATGCACAGGCTACGGCTGGTGAAAGCAATGCTGCAAAAGAAGGGGGTTGGTAGCAGCATTGTTCTTTTATGCCTTTATGCCAATGGTGACAGCGATGGTGCAGTGAAGGTCTGGGCATGCTGCCCAGCATAAATGCGAGCCTTGAGCTCCCGGGACGACCCTCTGCAACCAAAAAAGAAGGGGGGAGGTGCGTTATTGGAAGCTGTCATCATATGCACATAGGTGTCCATATGACAGCGCTCGCCCCTGGGAGTAATGGCGACAGCATTGGTGCAGCATTAATATCGACAGCAAAGGTTTGTTTAATGCTCATTGGTGTATTTCTCATTGGTCTGTTTATTTATTATTGCCACCTTGCACGAGTTCTCAACACAAACCGACTTCAACGCAAAGCAGCCTCAATAAATGCCGCCTTGCATGGATTATCAGCACAAAGCGGCCTTCTTACAAAGCAGCCTGAACAAACCAGCCTAGGCATAAGTTGCATTGTGTGACTCCCCACACAAGGCAGCCTCCATCAACCGGCCTCAGAAAAGCTGCCCTGTGTGAATTCTCAACATGAGCGGCCTCAACATGAGCGGCCTCAACACAGAGCAGCCTCAATCAACCGCGGCCTCAAAAAAGCTGCCCCATGTGAATCCTCAACATGAAGCGGCCTTTATCTGAGCAGCATCAGCACGAACTGCCTGAAATGAATTCTCGATACAAAGCAGATGCCAACATGTGCCTTTTTCTCCTTAGTCGATGTAGGGAGAGTTCTCTCTGCCTGTTAAGTTTTCATATTTTTCTCTCTTCTTTTTTACATAGCAAATGCTGCAAAGACCAGGCGCTGTTCTGGCTCACCCTATCAGCTCACACCCCGACTGATCGGTCTGAGGAGATTGCTGACACCTTTCTTGGAGATCTGCTTGTGTTCCTGATTCCTGACAGAAGGAGTGCGCTGCCGCTCCGAGGCTTTTCTGTCCTGCAATACGCTGTGCCTGTGCTGCGGCAATGTCAGAGGGTGTGCTCTGCCTGTGTTGCGGCAATGTCAGAGGGTGTGCTCTGCCTGTGGTGCTGCATGCCAAAGGGTGTGCACTGCCTGTGCTGCTGCAATGCCAGAGGGTGTACGCTATCTGCGCTGAGATCGACTTATTGTCCAGCAGTTTGTGCCTGTACTGTGGCCATACTTGAAGCACACACGTTGCCCGCAAAAACAACCGCTGGAAAAACAGCAGCTCTACATACAGCATGTGTGGCTCTCACAAAGAGGGGCAGCCTCACCGTGAGATCTCCGGACGAGCCAGATGCTGAAAACGCCAGGCGCTGCTGCTCCTGGCACATCACCACGTCCACATCGCCCCCAGGCCACTCCAGGTCTTCAAATACCTCCTTCAGCATGGGCCCTGCATAACAAAAGAATTATATCAGCGATAACACATCAGGAACATTTCCCGTGCTTGGGCCATCGGGTCGTGCGTATTGGAGGAGGCATGCCTACCAGAAAGAAACGAAAAAAAAGTTCACCCCAACGTGCCCAGAGGCTGGAACCTGACTTCTCTGCTCAATTGTGAGTCCACACCTCCACCAAACAAACATCCCCCCCACAAAGTTCACTGAAGGCCCGCCAACAGCATTTGTCGGGTTGTGCCTGGCAGCCTCCACTGCAACCAGGCGTGCATCATACGTGCAGGCATGCACCATTTGTACAGGCATGCACCATATGTACAGCCATGCATCATACGTGCAGGCATGCATCATATGTACAAGCGTGCATCATATGTGCAGGCATGCATAACATGTACAGGCGTGCACCATACTTGCAGGCATGCATCATACGTGCAGGCATGCACCATATGTACAGGCGTGCACCATATGTGCAGCTGTGCATGATAAGTGCAGGCATGCATCACATGTGCAGCTGTGCATGATAAGTGCAGGCATGCATCACATGTGCAGGCGTGCATGATATGTACAGGCGTGCATCATATGTGCAGGCATGCACCCTATGTGCAGGCATGCACCATATGCACAGCCATGCATCATACGTGCAGGCATGCACCATTTGTCCAGGCGTGCATCATATGTGCAGGCATGCATCATATGTACAGGCGTGCATCATATGTGCAGGCATGCACCCTATGTGCAGGCATGCACCATATGTACAGCCATGCATCATACGTGCAGGCATGCACCATTTGTCCAGGCGTGCATCATATGTGCAGGCATGCATCATATGTGCAGGCGTGCATTATATGTGCAGGCCTAGGGTTTGGCTCAGCATATGCCTGAAAGCGCAATGTTGCATCAAAGCAACAGAGCTTTGCTGGCAGGCCCTGTGGACTTGCAACGCGCTGCAACAGCCCCACGCCTCCTGACTAGGTAAGTAGTTATGAGAACAGCAAAAGCCATGACAGGAAAGAAGGGGCATCATGCCTCCAACCAACTTGGTATGATCAGAGCAGAAGCACGCGTGCCTGCCGTTTGCTGTTAACAATGAGGAAAAAAAATAGGGCCCTGAGCATCTATTCAAGGGTTGAAACCCTATACCTCATAGGCTGTAGTGAGGTCATGACTTCATGAGGTCAGCAAGGCCATGGTACATAAGAGCCCTGGCTAGGATAACGGGAAGTGGATGGGCTGCATAAAAAAACTTGATCTGTGTACCGAGCAGTCCTCACCTCACCTTTGCATTAGTGGAAACATCTTGCCTTGCACTTACCTTGGAAACCTTGTTGCGAGGTTTTCAAGGCAAGTGCAAGGCAAGATGTTTCACTGCCATCCTCAGTAATTAAGGAGTTCCTCATTACACCTGACATCAAGACAGGCCTGGGCTGCCCAAAAATTCACATACCAAATGGAATTGGAGCAGGGCACAGCCAGAAAGATCCTTGTTCCTTGTAGCAAATCAGTAAACAATTTCAAATCCCTGACACTACGAAGGAGCCCCTGACCATTACCTTGTATTAAAAAGTATGAGTCTGGGCTGCGCCAGTAGTCAGTAAGGTCCTGACCAATGGGCAGCTCTACAGCCCCAAGCCTGGAGTATGTTACCATGGGCACCCCATAGCTCTGGCCTTCCATCCTGTGAGCACCAGGGCAGCAGCGGCCTGGAGTTCATCACCATGAGAGTCAATCACCACAAGGAATCTGGTCTGCTATGGGCACTCCAAAGCTGTGGCCTTCCATCCTGCGAGCACCAGGGCAGCTGGGCCCTGGAGTCCATCACCATGAGAGTGGATCACCATACCGTGACAAAGCAGGATCCAGTCTGCTATGGGTACTTCAATGCTCTGGCCTTCCAACCCACAGGCACAAGCCTTGCCCTTGAAGGGCAACCTGGGCCTGACTGAACTGGCCCCAAAACCTTTGGCAAATGCATACTGCAATGAACACACCACGGTGCACTGAAGCACTGAAGCACACGTGTTCACAGCAGCAGGGGTGAAACGAACAGGGGCGCAGCTGTTGTTTTGCCGCAGGGCATTCTCCCCCATGCCTCCCAGTTCTGGGAGCGAGGGCAAGCCTGCTGGTAAGAATTTCATGCAAAAAGAGACTTGTATAGAAGAGAGCACAATCAAAAAAGGCAGCTCTTGCCCCTCCCAGTTGACCAGGCAAACTGGTTTAAAACACTGATGCTTCCACTCTGTAGTGCTGGACAAGCCAAAAAGAACCCATAGGGCATCTTCTGACAGTCTTCTGACGTGCAATCTGGAGCATTCAGGCCCTGTTCTAAGAATGCATGGGCACCCCAAGTGGTCGCTGCCGAGTATCATTTGTGGAAGTAGACTAGTAGCTGTGAGGGGACGTGCAGGGAGTGCTTTGTGCATGCTTGTTTGTCAAAAGTGACAAGCCATCCAGCTTTTGTTTGAACAACCTATACCATACCATCAGCACTCACTGGCATCCCAACTTTGCCTCGCCAAGCTCTGGAGGCACGCGCACTTGTCTGCATGTCAAAAATGACAAGCCATGCAGCTTTGCTCTGTCATGCCTTACTGCACACTTACTGGCATTCCATTAGGCCATGGAGACGCACACACACTTACTGGCACACCACCTCGCCCTGCGGCCCTGGGTAGCTCAGATCCAAGCTGGAGCTAGACAGCGCAGAGGCAAACACGCCAAGGGAGTCCAGCAACAGGTTCAGCTGCAGCCCAAATACGCTGTGCATATCTGGGGGACATGTGTACTCGTTGAAGAGCTGCAAGCGCGTGCAGAGGTACGTGTGTGTATTTGTGTGTATATATGTACATGCGTGTGTGTATGTGTATGTGTGTGTATATGTGTGTGAATGTGTATGTGTGTATATGTGTGTGAATGTGTGCGTATGTGTGTGTACGTGCGTGTGCATGCGTGCGTGCGTGCGTGCGTGTGTGTGTGTGTGTGTGTGTGTGTGTGTGTGTGTGTGTGTGTGTGTGTGTGTGTGCGTGTGTGTGTGTGTGTGTGTGTGTGTGTGTGTGTGTGCGCATGTATGCAGGTGAGGCTCGGCAGGTATACTCTGATGGGAGATGTTCACCTGCCCAGTTCTGGCAGCTGTCAAACTAGATCTTTTGCACAACAAAAGAGCGATGCAAAGCGGGACAGAGCCTGCTTCCATATCTTGCCCACCAACCTCTGACTTCAGAAACACCGAGCACTGCAGGGTCTTAGAGTCATCCTCCCAGCGAAAGGTGATGCCATCGGTGGCAAGGGATACAGAGCAGACTTGCTGCTTGGACCCCGTCTTCATCGCAAGCAGGACCTGAAAAAGCCCCCTCACATAGAATGTCTTACAAATAAGCAAGCCATGGCCTGCCTGGCCCTGGCTGTCGGACATGAGGTTGATCACAATATGTGAAGAATGGCAGCAGTCACTCAGTCTGGACAGGCGATAATTTTGACTAATGGTTTAACGGCAATCGTTTTACACTCACAACCTGCACCCTCGTCCTCGGATGAATAGTTTGAAATTGTCCACAGCACGCACAGCACTTAAGTGTGGTGGTTGTCAGTGCTTCTTAATCGTGTTTATTTGTTCATGAGATGAACGTTCTTCGCATTCCTCCCCAGCAATCCACATTGATCAGCAGAAGCTTGGTTGCCAAGGGCACAAAAACCTCCCCTTGCCACGCAATGGCTCAACTGAGCTACCCCTCACCCACAGTGTTAGAGAAAGGCAATCCTGATGCGGCTGTCATCTACCTCCACGGTTTGGGGGGTGAGTTTGGTTTTGATGTTTATTGTGTGCAAGCAAGCAAGCAAGCTTGCTTGCAAGCACATAAATAACACACAAGCGCACAACAAGCGCATTGCTTTCATGCTGGGTTGTACACTTTAGTTTGCCTTTGTTTGGCTTGCCTCAACCCTCACTCTGTTTGTCGTAAGTGGTCTACATCAAAACGAACTACTTATCGTAACCATGATCACTCGCGTCCTTCTGCTCATAGACAGCGCGAACGGATGGGTGGATGAAAACAGCGGAAAATCCTGGGCAGGCACAGGTATGAATGTTTTTGATGCACTTCCTGCGGGTGTGCACATGTCTGTAAAACGCACTCACTCCTGAGGCACTGCTGGCAATGATGATGCAGGTCCAAGGCTCCTGTCTCAGCTGCCCAATGTAAGATTTGTGTTTCCTACAGCACCGCAGAGGCCTTGCACTCTGAAGGGACAAGTGCTAACTGGATGGTGGGTCGGCTCGCCGGGTGTTACATTTTGCTACAGCAGTCCTGACTATCCAAGTGGATCAGGTTATTGCATACAGTAGTTTCATTTAGTCTGGTGAAGAAAGTAAACTTGATGACATGGGCTAAAGCTTTCGCATCCTGCACATTCCCTTGATTCGCTCAGGTATGACATCCATAGCGTGGAAGGTATGCATGTTGCACATTACGTCTTGACATGATTCCCTGCATTTTTCAACGGTACTTTGGCCTCAAAGCTTCATCTTTGTCGAGGCAGAACTGTAGCCTCTAACAAGCTAGGTTGGATTAAAATTTCAGGGTGTTTGGTGCTGGAGGTACTTGTATTGTTTCTGGTTAGAGGCTTCCAGTGTGAATTGAGGGCATTTTTGGTCTGTAAATGGACTGTGAATCCCTTTTTTTACAAAATGGCAGAAATAGCAACTGCATGTTAGCTGTATGCAGGCATCAACACACGAGAAGATGCAGCTGGCCTGCGGGAAAGCCAGAGGTGAGGGCTGCAGGTTTTGGCACGAAAGGGCAGCATACGAATCCATACAAGATATGCTGTCTGATTTCTTTACGTCAAGAACTTTCAAAGAGTTTGATGCAGTTTAATTCTAAAGCACACTTGCAGTCCATGACAGCCAAATTTGGCTTGGTGTACTTTCTTGTTTGTCAACAAATTTGAAGGAACACACTGGCGCAATGGAGCGGTTGTTGAAGCACAAATCCATAGTTCGGGAATTCTATTAGGTCAACTCAGCCAAAGTGATTAGACAGCTGCTCACCAAGTTGCCCCAGATAGCAATACCTGTTTTACATTCGTTTGCATTGCATTCATGTGCATCCTACCACGCACCAACAAAGGTGCATTGAAGGACATGTCCAAGCTCAAGTGTTATTCACGCTAAACAGGTACATTGAGGAACTCGTTCAAGCTCAAGTGGCCAGTGGTATCCCGTCTGACAGAGTCCTTGTTGGTGGCTTCAGGTGCGCCACTGTTTTCCTTTTTCATTCATTGGCAGGGTGAGGTACGGCATGTTTGAACCAGAAGAAGAAGAAGAAGAAGAAGAAGAAGAAGAAGAAGAAGAAGAAGAAGGAGAAGGAGAAGGAGAAACAGAAGAAGAAGGAGGAGGAGGAGGAGGAGGTCAGGTGCTTGCGTGATGCGGCCCAGCATTTCTATTTATTCATTGGCGTGGCGAGGTACAACATGCATGAGAGAAGGAGGTCAGGAGCTTGTGTGATGCGATTCTGTATTCCTTTTTCATTCGTTGGCAGGGTGAGGTACGGCATGCCTGCGCACGAAGAAAGTCAGGTGCTTGCATGATACGGCCCAGCATTCTATTTTGTTCACTGACAGGTGAGGTACAGCATGCCTGCATGAGAAGGTGGTCCGGTGCTTGCATGGTAGGGTCCAGCATTTCTATTTCATTCATTGGCAGGGTGAGGTACAGCTTGCATATGAGAAGGAGGTCAGGTGCTTGCATGGTGCGGTCTGGCGTTTCTATGCAAGAGGCTGTAGCTGATGTACATTGTGCTGGCTGCTGGAAGGGGCTCCTCCACAAGTCTGTGATCAAGATGAGCATGGGACCATTCTAATCAATGCATGCAGTCCTCAGCCTGGCTCGTCCTAGGGTGGGAGGCAGTTTTTGCGGGTTTCTCTGCTGCTGCTGCTGCTGCTGCTGCTGCTGCTGCTGCTGCTGCTGCTGCTGCTACTGCCGCTGTGCTTGTTAGCATGCAAAACAGCCACACCTCAGGCCGGCAGCTCTCTTTCACTGGTGTTTTTTGCGCTGCCATCCTGTTACCTATTGCAGCCTATTGATGGAATCGATGTGATGTACTGATGGCACCGATCAATACATGGTTTTGTCCAGTTTTGTACTTGCTCCATTACACACTCTCTTTGCAGCCAAGGTGGAGCAATTTCCCTGCTGATGCTGAGGTCAAAGATGAAGCTTGCGGGAGTGCTAGGTATGACTGGGATACCTGGGGGGTGGTTTGTATGTTGCTGCTTGGTATATGCATGGGCATGCAGGATTTTCACATCATTCTACCTAAGTTCCAGCTTCGTTTTGCTGTATGAGCTTTTGGATGATGCTTGTTGTGCAATCAGTCCCAGAAGCCCTGCAACATTGTGCCAGGAGATGCTTTTGCATCTAGGCCGTGGTTGGGCCTTCTGCTAGCATACAGGGTAATCTTCTAGTTTCGTACGTTCACCCTTGCAGGCATGAGCACTTATCTTCCACTGTGGGAAGAAGACACTATTATCTCACCCGAGAATCGAAGCACACCTATTTTGATCTGCCATGGAGATGATGATCAGGGGGTGAGTGGTGGTGCATAGTCTTATCAGAGGTTCAAGACCTTACAGAAGCAAACAGCCTTTAGACAAAGCAACTGACTGGATGCCTGTTCATGAAGTGTGTGGCGTCCTTGGGGAGGCGCGAAGCTCTTTCAAACTGACACCAAGCTCAATACGATGGCTCTATTGGAATGGAATGCTGCAGTTGGTGAGCCCCACAGCTGGACCTGCCTCTATGCGAGTTGATGCATGCTGGTGTATCTGAGCAGACCCTGCATCATGACCGTGAATGGTGCACAAGACTGGCTTTTTGTGTTCCAGAAGTTTGTCCAGAAGTGTGGGATGAGGTGCAGCAGGTGGGCTCAGGGCGTCAGTTTGCACCCTCACTTTCCCGCTTGGATTTGTTTCTGGCAGCATGTTGATAAGTAATGTTGGGTGACTCTGATCATTGCGATACCATTAAAGAAGGACATCATGCTGCACCCTGGAGTCCAAAAAGGATGTTCCGATGAAGGCACATGAAATTATGGGTCAGACCACCCTGCCCCCCCCCCCCCTCCTGCCCCCTCTTAGTGCTCCCAACCAAACAAAAAGGATGTCAACCTATCCTTTTCAATGTGCATCCACCTGATTTGTCACAACCAAAGAATGAGTTGCAGCAGTTTTTAAGGCAATAACTTAGCTGTGGACAATTATGCATACATGCCCTGTCAGGCAGCTGTGGCTTGCAAGGCTACAAACCGCCTTACTGGTTTTGCAAAGCACTTGGACACCATACATTTTCACTTTTCTGGAAGTCTGGACTCTGTTGCTGCTCATCAACCTTTCCCAAAACCCCTGTAGACGACACTCTTGCGTGCATGGCTCTTGGTTTCTTGTAAAGCACACAGATCCCCTCCCTTTTATCCACTTAATAAGAAAAGAATGCCGTTCGACAAGGAGTGGGCCGAGGAATTCGATGTTTCATTTTGATTGCGTAAAATGGGCCAAAAAAAGCTTGAACTTTCCTGCAACCCCCAAAACATTCTTCTGGTGCATGCAGTCATATTGCGCCACACAAAAATATTTCTGTGTTGAATTGTCCAGCTATGCACGGCAGGGATATAGATTTTCACAGGGGTACAGATTTCCCCCGGTTTCTTTTAATTATCTTCCTCCTCGGATGCTTATTTTGTCCTGGCACAGTGTTTCTCATAGCTGCGACGCGTCGTGATTTGGCGACAAATGTGCATTTTAGGGTTCAACACAGGGACGCCCGGCAGGGCGTCCCGGAGCACCCTTGGCGACGCGGAAATTTCTGGGGAGTACCCCGTGTAGCCAAAAATTACTATGTGTTTGTTGTGAGTTCATTATGGGCCTTAGATTGTTTTGGGCAAATGCCCAACGTCCCCCTGCCCAGCCTGCCCTACTCCAGCAGCAGCAGCAGCAGCAGCAGCGGCAGCACCAGGTGCAGGAGCAGGAGCAGCAGCAGCAGCAACATGTGCCCACTGCTGTCCATGCAAGCACTGTTCCTGCAAGCGCAGAGGGGGGGCAGCAGCAGGAGACAGCAGCAGCAGACATCATGAAAAATTCATGCAAGCAACTGCAGCATTGGTGGAGCGCTATTAAGCCAGCTATATCTACAGTCCTGCCTTTTTTACCCCACTAAACGGCACCAAATTGCGTGAGGAAGCAGACGATGTCGCATCTTGACCACAGAAGCAGCAAGCACGAGCAAGTCCATATCAGAGCTCTGGACCAGCATTGCCAGCAATGTAAACCTCCGCATCAAGCTCAGTCATGGTTTTGTCAGGCATAGCCACTGTGCAGGTGCCTGGCTTAGTGGAGAAGGAGCGGCTCCTCAGCAAGCAAACCTTCATTGAGAATGACAAACTCAACTGCTTAAAAGAGCAGCACCTCAATGCTTGCCTCACCCTTGCTACCCAGCGCATGTGGGAGTTTGAGCACTTCCCATTTCAGAGGGCAATGGCAAAGTGGTCGGCTGCAAAGCAACGGCGCCCAGTTGGGCAATCATCATCATTATCAGCAACAGCAGCAGCAGCCCATCACCACCTTTAATACTGATGATGATAATGATGATGACAACTGAGTTTAAGTTTGTGGGCATGGATAGTAGGCAGTGGTCTTTCTTATCTTAGATGGCCGCTTGACCTGCCTAACTAATCAGAGGACAGAGCTACTGATCACTCTCTTAAGGGAGCGTCCACATTGTGGGCGCCAAGTGTGTGGAATTTTTGTTTACTTGTAGGGTATTGTTTGTGTCTATGATACATTAGCATATCTGCCAAAATCTTGGCGCAGCCAAAATTTTGGCAAAACAAATTTCGACCTTGCTACACTGTTGTTGAGCAGAAGCACCTTGTGTAGCCAATTTGCTACACACCCCAAAACCTTACGGGAAACACTGTCCTGGTATCCACACCTCCTGGCGGAAATGTCTGAATGTGCTCAATGCATACAGTAAGGCGCGTTGATACCCTTAGAGCCCGAGGCATCCCAGCAACATGATTTGGCTCTTCCAACAGTTTGTCCTTTCTGAACGCAAAAACAATGAAAGTTTAGTACAGTGTTGTCAATGCTCCTATGCTTGTTGTATAGAACTCTACTTTGCACCTACAGCATGCCGTAGGTAGTAATGCTGCCCTGGAGCCACAACGATGATCAGCCTTTGGGGTTCCTCCTAGCATGGTGGAAAACGAGTGTAAGGTCCACTCATAGCTTAATATTTTTTAGAAGATAGGACTGAACAGTGTTAATCACATACACACACCATTCCTATCCTATCAATAAATACCCTACCAAACTTGCGTACGACATTTTTCTGCTCTACAGGTCTTGTACAAGTATGGGCAGCAGACAGCTGAGCAGCTTCAAAAGCTAGGCGCAAATGTTGGCTTTAAGGTGTACGCTGAAATGGGCCATTCGGTACGTGCGTTTGTTCCAGTTTGCTCTCGCGCTTTTCTCATGCTGAAATGCCAGGCTCAAGTGTCCTAGCTGTACAAGAAGTTGCAATCAACATCCTGCTAGGAAGTTGCTCTGATCATTTACCATCATTACTTAATTGCATTACCAGTTTCCCACTGGTGGGCACACAGTATCAATTTTCACGTCAAACAACAGGATTAGCACTGGTAATAAGGAGCTTTTGTTTTCCTATTTGCGCGCTACTTGTAACCGTCCCTGTGCCTGCTACTAAAGCACATGTTCGAGACGGAAACTCCCCTTTAGTTGCTGATATGCGAGCCTGCAGGGAGCAAACTCTTACACATTCTTTTTGATGATTTTGCCGTCTTTCCTTCTTCATGCAGACATGCGACCAGGAAATGGAGGATATGAAGAACTTCATTACCAAATGCCTACCACCCAAGTAGGCAAGAATCAACCCTCACGATGGCCAAACCCTCCGTGTACATGCAATGCACATCTGTAAGCCTTTGTCCTCTACACTGATTCTTCGCTTCTTGGTGATGAAGCGTCTTAGTGAGTCTATCTAAAAGCCATCAGGCACAGTCAACCTGTTAATGTCAGTGTGCAACTAAGAAATAATGGGCCAGATTTATAAGTAAGGAAGCAGCTTTTGCAGCCCGAAATCACAGACTGGCAATACGCGGCATACATGGATGGCAGTGTCTTTTTCTCTCAAGGCAGGGACATGCGGACGTGCAGCAGTCAGGACCATCTTTCAAAGAACCTCTGCAACCGTCACTTGCACCATGAATTCTAAAGGCAACGGACCAATTAAACCAGCCCTGCTCACCACCCCTTGGTGAGCGGTGTAAAGGAATGGACCTAAGATAAGAACGAATGCAAATATGCATGGTGCTTGTGCAGCTGGGGTTAGGGACATGAAGGATGTTAGGTGGAGCATTTTCCATTACAGCAGCAAGTCAACCACTACAAGGTGATCAGAGCCCAGTGAGGCGCACAATGTCACAATAAGCAATGGACGCACCTGGCTTGCAATCTCTCCAGTGACATTGGGGTCTCCAGTTTATTTTTTACGTCTTGGCTTGATCAAACATACAGTTAAAATAGCCCGTCCCGTTTTTACTCGAATGCCTGATCTTGCTTTCTGGGTGAGCTTTGGCTAACATGCCAGCCAATTGCCTCCGTCACTTGGCTCAGATATTTGAAATTTAAGTGCACATATTCACGCAGGGAAAGAAAGGAAAAAAGAAAGCTACATAGGCAGTGAAAACGCTCCCCACACAACTAAGGAAAAGAGGATAACTAGGTTCAAAGCACAGTTGGAGGCGGCACAGCGGCAGCATGCAGACCTCTGCAAACTCATTAATGCAAAAGTTGTGACTCTCCACACCATCCTTTTGGGTGTTGGTGGGACCTGCTACACTGAGCAAACCCTTAACCAGTTTAAACAACTGGGACTTGACCACCAATGCGCCAAAGGGTTTACAGGAAAGGGTTTACAATAGTGGCCTACAGCCCGAGACTCTGGCTGATGGCAGCTGGTGAAACAAGCTCAACCAGTATCAAAAATTGAGACCAAGTCTGACACAAATCTAAGAAGTCTGTATGAGTCTTGGTTTAGGAAAGCATTGATTTCAGAATCAGTGATAGTATGATGGCAAGCCAAGAATGGAATAAAGTCAGCGTTTGAAGGCGGAGCAAACACACGCAAAGTCTTAAACATCTCCTCAAAAAGGTCCTTGTATCTCGTGCGTAGCTCGCGCCAACGCGCCAAAAAACTTGCTCACAAACTTCATGCCCATTCTGTCATGTATGCCAACAAGCTTGTTACCACTAGGCGTGCTATTGAAAACAGGAATACTTCTCGCAGCCTGGTTGTGGAGCCGGGTGCTTCCAATAACCCTCCAGATCCCCATTAGAGTCTTCTTTTTGTAGCTTCGTGGTGGAGGGGACTCACGGCTCTTCCGAGCCAATGTGTCTCCTTTTCCTTAATTGATGTAGGGAGAGTTTCCTCTGCCTACGTAGTTTTTCTTTTCTTTTCTTTCCAAAGCACTGCGTATCCCCTTCAACAAGAGAAAAAGTCAATGGGACTCAGAAGGGCTACTAGCAGTACTCCATGCCTGGCCTCGGTGATGTTGAGAGAGTTGAGAGAACTGACCTCAAGAGCGTACTTGACAGAATGTGCATGGATTGGATCGGATAGGATAGGGTTACATAGCTGTACCTGCCTACAAGTGCGGCTTAGCTGAAGCAAAAGGTGCCTGTAACCAAACCAAACCAGTTTTGTGTACAAATGCCAATTGGAGAAGGAAACATGTCCGAATGCTGAATTCATACATCAAGTTCTATGAAGAATCACACATACTGTCACTCTTCGTGAAACAAACGTGCAAGTGTGCCACTTGCACTTCATCAGGATTGCAGGAATTGTCAAATTCCAGAAATAATAGGTTACGCGTTCGCTTTTTATGTTCAGAGAAGAGAGAAGAGCATTAGAAATTGTGCACGAAGCTTTGAAGCAAACTTGGTGGCTTTATGAGTGTCAGGACCAATCTCTTCAAAAGGCTCCAAAGTGTGAGGGATGTAAATGACCCCACCCACACCTAACAGAAGGGTTGCTTGGGCTGAGGCCCTTGAAAGATGGCGACATAGATCGCGGTGCTGCTGCTTGGAGGCCTCATACTGATTCTTGGACTGGGTGTCTTCACAGTATTTGATCTTCACAAGATGGATGTGCCTCTGTTCTGTAACGAGCTGGCTAGGGTGACAGACCTTGGAAGCAGGCGGAGTGGCTGTGGCTGGCACTGAATGCCTCCTGTTCCCCACGCGCCCCCCTCTACTTTTCAATAGATACCGGTAACTAGTTATTCTTGCTCGTTGGAACAATTAGCATTGCATCAGGGCGACTAGAAGAAAGATTTTGTTTGTCAAGAGAAATATGCGTAGAGAGGCTTTTATTTGCTGAGTGTTCAGGAATCCGATTCCTTCTGGCAGAGTCTGCAGGCTCTGAAAAGCAAGACGATCTGCACTGCCTATGTCAATGACAGAGCAAGATCTACCCCAAGAGGGCTTTTGCTGACACTTTAAAAACGGTTATGTTGGCATATTTGACATGAAAAATATTTACACCCTGAAAAGATGTGAAGAGCACTGTCTGGCTCCCCATAGGGAGGATATTGTAGGCTGATGGAAATGTGTGTACTGCGTGCTTTTGATTGAAGATGGCGCCTGAACGGTATTTTCAGAAATGCGTTAAACTTTAAATGGACTGAGGAGAGTAGATCTTGAGTGAAACATGTTTGCCTTACACGTGCCAGGACATAGTAATGTCCCAAAAGGGCCTCTGCACCAGAAAGTTGAAGCGCAAAGAACAGGAAGCAATGAAACAAAGACAGGTTCCTAGCAAAACTGAGGCACCTAGAGGAAAGAGAAAGGAAAAGGTTACTTTGCAGGGTGTCATGACAACGTGCACGAGAAAGAATGCACAACAAATGCTCTTGCTGTCGTGTATAGATCTGAGGTCAACCCAAATCTGGGGTTCCTCTTGTCTTTCTTAGGTGTTCCCTCCATTGATCATGGACAGCTCCAAAGACCTCTCCAATGCGCTCATGGAGGAGCTGCTGCCTCTGGGGGCACACTGGAGCAAGCTTGGCAAGAAGTTTGTCAGGGTGCCAGCGCAAAGCAGCCTGCAATGTGAACAACACATTAGTATGTGAATATCTGGCTGCTATTAAAGAAGATGTAGATGAAAGAGTATGTACCTTGGTTATCGATGCTTTTTAAAGGGAAATTGAATATTTTTTTTGTCTGGCACATCAAAATAGCCACGAAGCAGCACATGTAATGTGTAGAAAGCAAAGATCAGGATCTGAAGACTGTGCAGTTGGGTAGAGACTACCATCAAACCTGAATGTTCATAGGGCGCGTAGTGCAGCAGGATTGCCTGATAAAGGCATGTCAGCAAGGAGAAGCACAACATGGTGGACCAATTAACACTTATGCATTGCATAAGAAACCTACAAAGAAATAGATAACCGCACGCAACATAATAGGTCCACAGCCGCTTCCGATGCATTGACACACTTGTCTTGTGGGTATGGTTTTTACGCGTACCAAGCTGCGTCCCCTTATAGACTCAAGAATCATCTGTATACTCTGATCTAGGACATGAAGCACCAGGGGTAACCTTTTTGTACGCTTGCCGCATGCAAACCACCCTCCGATGCTCATGGACCTCATCGTCAATGGCAGGAAGGGAGCAGCCATGTGAGCAGCTGCTTGCAGCAGTGCAAGGTGTGCTTGGGGATGTAGCGTTGCTTCCCATGCCGCTGTTGCCACCAGAACTGGACATGATGCCTGCAGAATTGCTGGGGGCGTCCAAAGAGTGCAATCCCACCTCTGCCATGCTCTGAAGCATCCCTGCAAGTGAGAAGACGTAAGTTTGCACCTTGAACGAGGCTGACTTACTCACTGATGAAAGGAAGGCTTTTCCGATCAAAATCAAAAGCTCGTAACATGATCGGGACAAATCATTGTCCATCAGACATGTGGAGTCATTCCATGTCCGATATTGAGAACTTGGCAAATGACAGTCCCTGAGTGGTTCCCAAAGAAGACGGGAACCCATGATGCCTTGCAATATCATCAAACACCAAAATAAGGCACACACTGAGTTGTCTGCACCCATGACCTACATACTTTGAGATCCCCCACATCTTCTTTCAATCTTAATGAATTGAGGCAATGTGCAGTGTACCTTAGGCGAGCAAGGTCCCAACGCCCTTTTGACTGCCTCTGAAAGACTTTTTTCAGCATGTGCCTGACTAAAACCAGGCAATTGCATCATCATCATGATCCACCTAGCTACACATTGCATATGCAGCACAGATGAGCAAGGATTTGCAGAATGAAGCTGCCAGGGCAATTTTGCATAAATAAAATGCCATGCACCTGTGAAACCTGCCTGCAAGGCAAGGTGGCCAAGGAATGGCTGAGGGCAAAAGCCTTGTTTTCACTGCGGCGGCTGGGTGCTGCAGTCGAGCCCAGGCTCTTTCATGCTCCACCCAGGCACTGAGATCAACGCCATTTGCAGCACTCCTTTGCTTGATGCCCACTGCTGGCTTGAATCCGCTGCAAAACCATAAGTCAGAGCTAGTCAGTGAGGTGCATGTTGTGAATTGCTCATTGAAATGGTTGTGCAAACTCTTAGGGATAGCAGCTCTATGGCCACTAAAATCTGTTGTAACTGGCAAAAACAACAAAACAAATTTGAAACCATCATCCAGAAGGCTATGACCATCAAATGCATTCTAACTGGTGTCCAATGCTGTTTGGACACGCTAGCTATCAGTGACCAAGGGTTAGAAAAGAAAAGAAAAGAAAAACTACGTAGGCAGTAAAGACACTCCCCGTGTTAATAGATGTTATCGAAATTAATAGTTAATCTGTTTTTTCCTCAATGCATGCTGGCTGTTGCCCATTTTTACTGTCAACTTTACCTGTCATTCCGTCGTGCATTATCTGCAGCAGACATCTGGGTGAGCACCTCCTGCTGGCGGGCAAATGATGCTTTTTGCATGCTGCAACACGTGGAGATCGTTTTGACTACTGTTCAGTACTCCGTTGTTCGCACCATGTCCACATGCCATATGCTGGTTGATCTGCACAAAGGATCCATCACTCTCCTTAATGATTTGCATCTGCAACACCACTTAGTTACCCAAATGGATAGCATCCCTTTTTCATCTGCCCCCCAGGTCACTCAGTCTCCCTAAACTTACCGGACGTTGTGCAATGTCGCCATTTGAGCTGCTCTGTGCAGTTTGGCCTGCGATGACACACATTTGAGTTGTTGCCATACTCAAGTGTGTCCTTCATTCCAAAGGATCCTTGACCGTGTCTCCGTGATCGTGGCAGCGACTTTGTCAAATCAAGATCAAAGGGGATCCCCTTCCGGATGCAGGAGAAGCAGTGCCTACATTGTTGTGCTGCTGAATGCACATGAGGCGCTCCATGACGTCGTCAGGGGGGCTGCCATGCTGCTCTCCTTGTTGCCAGTCCATTCTGTTACAACATCCTGCAACCCTTGGACGGGGACAACACGAGGAATGGCGCTCCGATAAGCTGAAATTTCATCCCAATAATTAAAATCATATTATCCCTTGTATTCTTAGCGTGCAGGTTCGGCACTCTTGAATAGAGATAGAATATGAGAAAACTCATTCCCAGCAAGCTGTCAGTTGCTGCGACATCAACTGTTGTTTTGTTTTGTTCTATAATTTGTTTTGCATCTGTGCAAAAAACGCAGCCCCTCCTCGTGCTCACTCTGGGCTTGCTCATGCTCTTTGGCATAGTGGCACAGGGCACAACAGGGGCATTGAAGCAGCATTTCAAAAGGGCAACTTTACCAGCACACAAGCACTGGAGCAGGCCCTCATCTGCGCGGAACACACACGTGAGCATGGCTGCGCTGCGCTATCCAACTCCCATCAAGCTTGAGCCAAAAGGCACAGCCACAGGAGCAGTCATCTTCCTCCATGGCCTGGGAGGTAAGTTGTGTGCACGGAATGGCTTGCTACCCGGTAAAGCAACTGTATTAGGGGTATTTCCACATCATACCTTCAACTCAACAAGGCTTTGGTGCGCTAGAGTTCTCAGTAAGCAACTCTTGTCTTCCATCGTGGGCACACACCTGTGCCCATACCTGCAACTCAAATTTGTGGTCATTGCACGCTCTATCATATGCTTTACCATTCAGACACTGCCAGCGGCTGGGCTGACATCGGGCCACAGCTACAGGCAGACCTCAAGCACACGCGGTTTATCTTCCCCACTGCACCCCTGCGGCCCATCACGCTGAACTTTGGCATGAGCATGACTGGATGGTGGGTTGAGCCTGATCGGTTTGCCAGCCACATATCACCCCTGGAATTGATTCCATGTGTGTCATGGGCCAGCAGAAGCAGAGGAGCACGCTTTCGCTCATGGTGTTTCATCGGGAAGCCTCCATGCACATATGAGGATGCCTAACCTTTCATCATGTCTCCCAAAATACCTTGCTTTGCTGGATCCCATGTTTTCTTCTCCATGCCTCAAGAGCTCCCCTCCGTGGCATTTGAGGGGGGCTCTTGCACTTGCAGCAGGATGCACCCATTCTTCAGGGGAATAAATAAGAATACAAAAGGAAGTAATGTATACCCGTAATGCTTCAAGCATGCACTCAATTGTCCAGGCAATCATGCATGCCTTAGGTATGACATTAACTCCCTGGATCATGCATGCCTTAGGTATGACATTAACTCCCTGGAGGCCATCAACATGAAGGAAGATGCGGAGGGATTGAAGGAGAGCCAACGGTGGGTGTTTCATTTTATGAGCGCAGCTACCATGAGAACCTTTGCTTTTTAAACACAGTGAAATGTTTTTTGGTCCATGTTCGGGGGCACTGGAAAGTGGACATGGATGGCATTTCACTATGCCTCCTAGACACACTCCTATCCCCTCCCCCATCACAGTGCGTATGGGCTACTTTGCAAAAAATGTGTGTGCTGCATCAGCTGCCCTTTTTTCAGCACATGTCACTGAAATGCATGAGAGCAGGATCTGTTCAAAGCAGAGGGTAATCGGATTTAAATTTGAAATGAAACCAGTGATCAGTTTCAAATCACCAATTTATTGCTTGTGTGGCTCAGCCCTGATAGGGTGCATTTTCGAGCTCAGTGTGCCGCCTAGGATCCTTGTGTCCTACCCCCATTTGTGTGTGTGTGTGTGTGTGTGTGTGTGTGTGTGTGTGTGTGTGTGTGTGTGTGTGTGTGTGTGTGTGTGCGTGTGTCTGTGCAGATTTGTGGCGCAAGCGTAAGTCTGTGCAGGGTGCCCCAAGTCTGTATCAGCACAGGTCTCCCTGTACACATGACCCAGCAGGTCTGAATAATTACAATGGTATCAGCAGGGGGTCCAGGTCTGAAGCAAATGCCTCTGTGTATTCGTCTCTGCAGATACGTCGAGGAATTGGTGCAAGCGCAAGTCTCCAGTGGCATCCCTTCTGAACGTGTGATCGTCGGCGGCTTCAGGTATCACACTGTGCTTTTTTGTTTTACATTGCCTCTGCATTGCAGGCAGCTGCATAGCCACTATGGTCGTGTCAAAGTTCTAGAGCACATTTTGTCATAATTTAAAGTGATGCAGTCTGTCGATACGTGGCATTGATGCTGTAAAGAAGCAGTCAGGGCTACAGGTCCCAAGCTCTCACTTCTATTGAGGTGCAAACAAAAGCTGAGCTATCTGGCCTCAGAGTTGAGGCTGGTATCTGTACTGGGGCTGGCACAAAAGGATGCAGCGGAGCTGGCATAACTGCCTCGCCTACATGTGTGAAAGGAAAAACGCAGCGGAGCAGGCACAACTGCCTTGCCCACATGTGTGAAAACCTCTAAGAAGGAAGTCTCATTTCTGAAAACCTGCTTGAGCTTTGGGCCCCTTTGTTTGCATGGTGTGTGTGTATGTGTATGTGTATGTGTATGTGTGTGTCAGTGCTTCCTTTTTGGCGCTATATTATAGCTTTCGCTATAAAAACCTGGTTTTTTGACAATTTTGAAAGCTATAAAATGGGGATTTGGGGGCCTCGAAGGGCTTGGGTGAAAACGGGGTCGAAGTACCTTAAAACGCCTACGACACCCTTATAATGTCAAGTCTAGCAGCCCCAATTCCTAAGATTTTCAAACAAGCGAGAAGGATAGCAGGAAGAGAGTCAAGAGGGGGCAACGTGATGGTGAGTACAAGGCAAACAAGCCACAAGGTCTCACCAACAAGTTCCAGACAGACTGGTTAGCACCCAAACTGTAATCCCTGCGAAAGCATTGGCTGAATGATGGTCTTGATGACAACAATGAGTATGGTGCTGCGCACCCTCTGCCAGAGCAGCTTCCAGTGCCGAGCAGTTTGTGCGAACATGCATGAGAAAAGCAAGAAGCGCAAGGATCGCTTAATAGCATGGTAGTAGGCACAAAAGGACAAGGCAGCTTGGCATTTCAAAGCAAGGAGTTCAGCGTTGCATCGTTTCCCTATCCAACAGCCATTAGGAAATGGCTCGATGCCAGCAAGCATGGTCGTGATGGACTGGATAGATAAGCAGGAATACACTTCTGGCAGTACAGGGGTTGACCTTCCCAGCTCGAGGGAGCAACAGAACAGCTTTTTATGCAAACAACGCTATCAGTTTTGAAAGGAGTGTCTGGCAAAGTCTCATATGAAAACATCCAGCAGATGTTAGCCGGGAGGCCTGCGGCTTGTGGGCAAAAGCTATAAAATACAGGTTTTAGAAATGGGCATATTTGGGTGTGTCATAAAATCAGGGTTTTTGAAAGACCAAACAGGAAGCACTGGTGTTGGTGTGTGTGTGTGTGTGTGTGTGTGTGTGTGTGTGTGTGTGTGTGTGTGTGTGTGTGTGTGTTTGTGTGTGTGTGTGTGTGTGAATGCTGGAAAATGTTGCCTCTGACATTGCAAAGCTCAGAACAGGCAGGATCCATAGCCAACAATTCGAGTGTTAATGGTATTAAAAAAAAAAGTTATTGTTGTCGATGTTAAGGAAACAATTTCTGCATATATGATGTATTCTGCATATATTATCCTTCATGCCCAGCGCAATTTATCCCATAAAGCGAAGAAAACTTGCACAGCCTCATTCTCATTGACATACACATCAGCATACGCACATGCATAATCATACAGCCTGAACCTCATCCGCTCTTGCAGGCGAACACAGTCTTGGCAAAGCAAGCGTTGATCTGAAGTATTTTGCAATAAACAACTCAATTTTCTATCTTTTTTACAGCCACCTTCATGCATCCTTCCGCTGCTGTGCTGCAGTCAAGGAGGAGCAACGGCATTGATGATGCTGCGATCAAATATTAAGGTTGGAGGTATCATAGGTGGGTGATGGGAGGTGCGACAGCAACAGCAGCTTTGGGTTTGTTGAAAGTTGGCTTACTGGACTCAATGAAGCAGCAACCCATGTGTTTTTGGGGGCTCCTTAGACTTGAAGTTGGAGTGAATTTTGGAGAGCATTGACAAATTTTCTGGTGCATGTCTTTTGCAGCTGTGTGACCCTCTCGTCTCCATCTCTAACAGGTTTGACTCTTGACCAATATTTCCATGAAACGCAACCCCCAGCTACCTGCAAGCGGGTTTCCCATTACACTGTAGCAGAATGGCAAGCAAATACTTGGGGGAAACTCACATTTGTTGCTTTGTAGGCACACCTTGATAGACCTGTCGATGGAGTGAAAGGCTTGACCAAATGAATAGCTTTTAAACACAATGGAGTTCAATGATTGACTTGATAACCTTTGAACTTGTTGTGTATATACCATTCAGAGTGCCATGTAACGCTCCAAAGGAACCTGGCAATTATTGTGTTTGATACAGTTTTCAGCACACGTTCCATTCCATTCTGAAGGAATTTGATGTTTTTCTGGCCCTTGCGGTGTAGGTGTTGTCCTGTGTCCTAAAACAGTATGCAATATTTGCAAGCATTTCAGGAATACGTCTGCACCTCTATAATACACGCAGTCAAAAAAGGAAAGGCCCATGGAAATGGCGACACACACTCACGCGCACATAAACGCAAAACACACACACGCACGCACGCAGGC